>JAZKJV010009719.1:0-460366 GCA_037367405.1 Ottelia alismoides | reverse complement strand
TGGTTGTTCATAAAGATTTGAAGGATTGTGTGGTTGAGGTGCAAAGATTCGGGGATCGGATTATTTTGCTAAAGTTGGTGCTTGAAGAAGAAATTATGAATATCATCTCAGTTTATGCACCGCAAATTGGTTTAGATGAAAGGACTAAACAAGCTTTTTGGAGGATCTGGATAAGATTTTACAAGGAATCCCACAAAGAGAGATGGTTTGCATAGGTGGAGATCTTAATGGACATGTGGGAAAAGATGTTTCAGGGTATGCAAGTGTGCATGGAGGACATGGTTTTGGGGATAGAAACGAAGAGGGAAAAGCCATTCTGGATTTTGTAACTGCATATGATCTTTTCATAGCAAACACTCTTTTCAAGAAGAGGGAGGAGCATTTAATTACTTATAAGAGTGGCTCAACTAGAACACAGATAGATTACTTTGCGTTGAGGAGAAGAGATCGATTGTGTTGTAAAGATTGCAAAGTAATCCCTGGAGAGAGTTTGACAACTCAACATCGCTTGTTAGTCTTGGATTTACAAATAAAAGGGCTGGTAAAGAAAAGGAAGGTTCCTAAGATCACTAGAACTAGGTGGTGGAATCTTCCGCTGAAGCAATCAAGCTTCAGGGAGAAGGTTTTAGAAGACTTATCTTGGGATTGTAGCGGTAGTGCAAACGAGATGTGGGAGGCAGTAGCATCTTGTATTCGAAAGGTAGCCAAAGAGATGCTAGGCGAGTCAAAAGGAGGAGCTCCGGGCCAAAAGGAGGCTTGGTGGTGGAGTGAAGGGGTGCAAGAGAAGCTAAAAATTAAAAGAGCTTGCTTTAAAGCTATGTCTAAGGATAGAACAGAGGAAACTGTTACAAACTATAAAATAGCGAAGAAGGAAGCAAAGAAGGCTGTAAGCGAAGCTAAGTCAAAAGCTTATGAGGTTTTGTATAAAAATCTCAACTCTAAGGAGGGCCAGAAGGATATATTCAGGTTGGCCAAAGCAAGAGAAAGAAAGACCAAAGACCTTTCTCAAGTGAGATGCATTAAGGACGAGGAAGATCACGTGCTTGTTACTCAGAAGGATATAGAGACTAGATGGGAGCAGTACTTCCATAAACTTTTCATTGGAGAAGGAAGTAGAGAGATCACTTTGGGTGATCTAGCTAGTAGTGAAAGTTACTTGAATCGTGCATGCTATAGACGAATACAAAGAAAAGAAGTAGAGGAGGTTTTGAAGGTTATGAGACCTGGGAAATGTGTTGGACCGGATGACATCCCTGTAGAAGTATGGAAAGTTTTAGGTGAGCGTGGTTTGACTTGGCTTACGAATCTATTCAATGTTATTTGGCGAAGCAAGAAAATGCCTGAAGATTGGAGGAGGAGTATCGTGGTGCCTCTTTATAAGAACAAAGGAGACATTCAAAATTGTTCAAATTACAGAGGTATCAAGCTGATGAGTCACACTATGAAAATTTGGGAACGTGTGATCGAAAGAAGGTTGAGGCAAGTTTCCCAAGTAAAAGAAAACCAATTCGGATTCATGCCAGGTCGCTCAACTATTGAAGCCATCCATTTGCTGAGGAGAACAATGGAGATTTATAGAGTTAAAATGAAGAATATCCATATGATCTTTATTGATTTGGAGAAGGCTTATGATTCCGTCCCACGAGAGATACTATGGAGAGTTTTGGAGAAGAGACAAATACCTGTCCTATACATTAATCTCATAAAGGATATGTATGATAGGGCTTTATCTTGTGTAAGGACCCCGACGGGGAAGACTGACTATTTTGATATCAACATTGGTTTACATCAAGGTTCAGCTTTGAGTCCATTTCTTTTTACTTTGATTATGGACGAGTTGACAAGTCACATTCAGGATGAGTTACCTTGGTGTATGTTATTTGCTGATGATATTGTGTTGATTGACGAGACTAGAGATGGAGTAAATGAGAAGCTTGAGGTTTGGAGACATGCATTGGAGACTAAAGGCTTTCGTATAAGTAGGGCTAAGACGGAATATATGGAATGCACCTTTGATGGAAGCAATGGTGAAGGAATCGAGGTGAAGATTGGTGACGATAACATTCAGAAAAGAGATTCTTTTAGATATTTGGGATCTATTTTGCAACATGATGGGGAAATTGATGGAGATGTTACTAATAGAATAAATGCAGGCTGGCTAAAATGGAGAGGAGCCTCCGCTGTTCTTTGTGATAAGAAAATTCCTTTAAAAATTAAAGGAAAGTTTTACAAAGCAGCCGTGAGACCTGCTATGCTTTATGGTTCTGGATGTTGGCCTGTGAACCATAGACATGTGCAGAGAATGGCTGTAGCAGAAATGAAAATGCTAAGATGGATGTGTGGACATACACGTAAAGATCGGATTCGGAATGATGCAATTAGAAAGAAAGTTGGTGTAGCTCCGATCGAGGATAAGATGCGAGAAAACCGCTTAAGATGGTTTGGTCATTTGCAAAGAAGGTCAACTGATGAACCAGTTAGGAGATGCGAGTATTGGGATGTTGAGCCGGCTAAGAGAGGGCGAGGACGGCCCAAGAAGTGTTGGAAAGAGACTATACAAAGGGATCTTAGCTTTTTGGATATAAGTCCAGGATTGACCCAAGATAGATCTGAATGGAGGCGAAGAATCCATGTAGCCGGCCCTACTTAATTGTGGGAAAAGGCTTTGTTGTTGTTGTTGTTGTTGAGGTGATTTTCACCCCCAAATTCTAGCACAATTTCGATCAACGTCCTCATGTAACAAAGTAGTCGGACCAGAAATAATCTTATACGCCTTTTTCACCAAGAAAATCCCATCACCCCATCAACAAGCTTCTCAATAACGGCTCCTCCATTCTTGCTAACCTGTCCGATAGAGAGATGAACTCTTCCACTCTCTTATTTGAAAACTCTACCACGAATTTAGCACATATCTGCCACACACCTCCCTCATGGCCAACGCAAAAAGCATGGGGATATAGATCATAGAAGGCTCCTTCCTCCATCCAATCATCCTGCTAGAATTTGAACCATCAGCCATTGCCCAAAAATGCTTGCATTGGGTTTACAATATCCGGCAACACAATACAAATACCTCTCCATAAAGTAATCGATGAGGCCACAGCTCCCACATTAACATACAAACTAGGAGAAACAGAGTAAATGGATCTTATCAATCGGGAAGGCAGATTTCTCGTCGCCCCAAATCCTAATCACTCATTTCGCCAACAAAGCCTTATTGATGTCTTCAATTCGCAATACACTCAACCCGTCCTCCTTGGTTGGCCTTGTCACCATCTCCCAATCTACCAATGCCATGTCGTTCCCCTCGGCAGTAGAAGCCCTAAGAAAAGCCACATCACCCCCTCCAATAGTCTATGAATCCCAACTAGCATCAGCCTGATAGACATAAAAAAATCGAGGTTACCAACAAGACCACATTTATCAACACTAGCATCCCTCCCCTTGACAAGCACATTGCCCTCCATCCAACCAACTTTTTCAACTTCTCAACCACATGTAGCCAGCCCCCATGCCTTAATCTTCCACATACCAAAGGCAGTCGTGGATAATTAAGAGGCAAGCTTCGTCCTGCAGTTCCCAAAATAGCCTCACAAGTTGTTATCTCCTCCAACGAATGGTTAAATGGAATAAAGGCAGATTTTGCCCCATTTTCCTTCAGCCCCGACAACTACCCAATAGTGTCCAACACTGCTCTAACCACGGTGCATTCTTCAATCCCCCCCCACAATGAAAAATATTGTATCAATAAACAAATTAAAGAATTGCTATCGAGATATCCTCCTTGAATAGCCCAGAAAGAACCCACCTTCTTCTGCCAACCCCGACATAACCACCGACACATCTGCAGCCAAAACGAACAAGGGGGCCAAGGGACACCCCGCTTTACCAATACTATGCGGCTGGAAAACCCCCTTCTAGTCTCCCATTCACCAATACAAAGCAAGATGACACCATAATGCACATCTTCATCCAATCAATCCATACATCAGGAAACTCCCTTCTAGCCAAGGATGCTCGAACCATGGAAGGAAATTTCGCGATATATCGATATCGAGATGTGACCGATATGGCTACCGATATGGCGATATATCCCAGTTTTCAGGCATTTCCTTCACAAAAGAGCGTCGACATGGGCGATATTTCGACGATATATCGTCGAAATATCGTATCGATACGATATCGAAACGGCCTTCCCTGGCTCGAACAAAACTCCAATTCAAGCAGTTATAAGCCTTTGCAAAGTCTACTTTCCACATGAATCCCGATCTCCCTCTCCTTCTTCAGTCCACAATGATTTCTGACGCTAAAATCACTTCGTCAAACAACTGGCGACGATAGATAAATGTCGTTGGGCGAGCAATATAAGCTCATCAAGCACTCCCCTGTCGATTAGCTAAGACCTTGACTACAACAAGATAAATTGCATTGGATAAGGCTATGGGCTTGAAATTCTCCACATGCTCCGCAACTTCCTTCTTAGGGATTAAGAAGATCAAGGATCTATTTAGCCTCTCAATACCCCAGTTCGCACCCTTGAATTTTATAATCCACTCCATGACATCTTTTTCAACCACATCCTAGAACACGTTGTATAATTATACTGGCAGACCCTCCAGACCTGGACACCCGTCAACATTGAGATCAGGGGCCATCCTGCGCACCTCTTCCCTAGTGAATTCCGTTGTAAGCACCTCAACATGCCCTTGTTGTAACGAGCATACTTCCCTTCCACTCCATCGATATCCAGAAGACATTGAACTCCTGGAATTGAGTTGCCACCACCTCCCCTATCTTGTCATCACCATGTATTCTCTCCCCCTCCATCACAAGATCATGTATCATATTTTTTTCCTTTTTCTCTCACTTGTCGTGACATGGAAAAAATGTGTGTTTGCATCTCCTTCTTTAACCCACTTTTTTCTCGATCTTTATCGTAATTGTATCTCTTTTTTCATATCTTCGCTTGCCACCACCTTCTGCTACTCAGATATGATTTGCAACTCTTCCAAACTGAGATCATGTGCAACCTTCATCTTATCTAATAGTGCTATCTCTGCCTCTGCCTCAGCACGCTTCTCATTTTGTATCACACTCAAATCCTTCTTGTAGACTTTAAGCACCTCTCTCAGGCCCTGAATCTTCTACGCTAGCTTTTGTGCTGTTGATCCCTCCACTTGTAGTGATCCCCAAAATTCAGCAACCATCTCCTTAAAGTCATCTTCCAGCATCCGAGTTCTTTCAAACCTGATGTTGAGAACAACGAAAGAATGAAAGAGCTTGTTTTATTGAGGAGGTCTAGTGGTCCTTATATAGGACCAAACCCTAGAGAGCTCAAAGGATAAAATACATAAATATCCCTTACGGGTTTACAAGAATATACATAGAATATTCTTCTAACAAGAATATACTCATAGAATATTCTCCAGCACATAGAATATTCTCCTAACACTCCCCCTCAAGTTGGAGCATATTTATCAATCATACCCAACTTGGAAACAATCCAGGAGAGTTGCTTCTTGGGTAGTGCCTTCGTGAATATATCTGCAAGCTGGAGCTCAGTGTTGATGTGAGGAGTAATGATTCTTCCAGTTTTGATAGCATCACGAACGAAATGACAGTCAACTTCTATATGCTTGGTTCGCTCATGAAACACGGGATTCGTGGCAATATAGGTGGCAGATTTGTTGTCGCATTATAGTGGAATAGGAATATTGACAACAATACCAAGTTCTTCTAGAAACGTTAATAGCCAAGTGATCTCACAAATAGCTTGAGCCATCGCCCTGTATTCTGCTTCAACACTGGATCCAGATACAACTGTCTGCTTCTTGCTTCTCCAAGTAATAAGATTCCCTCCAACCATCATGGCATAACCTGTTGTGGAGCGTCGATCCTCTGGTGAACTTGCATAATCAGCATCGGCATATGCAATAACATCGGTGTATCCATTTGTCCTATAGACGAGGCCACATCCTGATTATTCTTTTTAGGGTTTTTATCACTTGTGCCCCTCCGAGATATCGCAATTTCAGTTATGCCCCTATCTTTTTGGTAATATCAGTTGTGCCCCTCACTTCTTTCTCCGTTATCACTTGTGCCCTTCTGTCAGATTGGCCGTCAATGAGTTGACTTAACCATGGTTTTTTCAAACCTTGGTGCAGTTAAGAGGGGTATTATTGTCCAGACTTCTTCTTCATCTTCTTCCTCCTCCATTTGTTCTTCTTCCTTCTCTTCATAATTTCTCTCTCTTAGTGACACCTTCATGCATCCATCGAATCTCTAAAATTGTTTTCATTTTCCCGGATATATCACTCATTACGGATCAAACGGTGAATTTTATTGAATTTTTTGGTGAATTTTTATGAATCAATTAGTCAAAAATTTATCATATCTTAACAAAAACTGAAATAGGGGGAGGGGGAGGCATGGGCGGCTCGGAAGAGGCAGCTAGGGCTGCGGCCGCTGGAGGACTTCAGCCACGCGCGGGAGGCGCACGGTGGTGGCTCAAGCACCTGCAGTAAGGGGCGGCGAATGACCAGAGGCGTGCAGCGGCGGGGGCAGGGGCGAGGGGAGGAGGCAGGGGCTAGGGAGGCCATGGAGGCAGGGCGGCGGTGCGAGGGCCGGTGCGAGGTGGGGCGGGGAGACCCTATTTCCAGTAGAGTCCCGCGGGGCGGCGTGGGGCGCGAGAGGGGTGGCGGAGGCGCTGGGACCTGGCACGAGGCGACGTGGGGCACGGGGGTGGCGGGGGCGGCGGGGGGAGGAGCAGCGGAAGGGGGCGCGGGGGTGTGATGAATCTCCATTTCATCACCTTTATTCTATCATTTTGGCCTTAAAAACCCCGGCAAATGCATGTAAACAGCATCAATTTTTCTATAATAGCATTCATTATTTATTGTATTTATTGTATATAAAATAAGGTTTTTAATGCCAAAATTATAGAATAAAGAGAAGAAAAGAAAAGGAATAAAATATTGAAAACATTTTATGACCCTAACCCCGAGACCAAGGCCAGAATGGAATTGGTCGACAAGGAATAAAGTAGGGGGAGATAAGGGCCAATAATACAATAAATACCTCATTTATTGATTCATTCATTTATGCATTTTTGACACCTATTTTGTATTTAATTATTTATTCATTAAACAGAAATATTTTGTACATGAAAGTTGTAGATAATAATGTGAATAAAAATACAAAATTGAGTTTGCACAAAAATGGTACACAGTGTACATTCTATACACAGAATAAAAAGCCAAAATCTCAACTTCACAGACCCATATCTTGCAAATAAAAACTCAAAATCAACCAAAATCACCTTTAATTGTATATAGCTTCTCAAGAACTATTTAATAAAATTGATCCATAATTTTTGGAGTTCATCTGTAAAAGTTAGGTTTTTGGCCTTCATTATACAGTCTACTGATTAAAATATTCAATATATTCATTATTCATTATTTTTATAAATTTATATTTTTAGAATTTTGTAAATAATACACATAATACATGTACATACTTAAATTAGAATAAAATCAAAAAGAATTTGTAAAATAAAATAAGTCTATGGAATATATAGGCAAAATACCTATGTTATGTATGTATATAAATAAAAGGGGAATACATTCTTTAATTATTTAATTCTTTCATATTTTTATAATATTGTAAATACTATTCATAATTTATTAAAAATACAAATCCAAAATAAAAACCAATAAAATACATTAAATAAATAAAATATATATAAAATATAGGCAAAATACCTATAAGTATACCTACATATATATATACCTATTTATTTAAAAATGTAAATAAACTCATAAAAATTAAATAAGAATATATTTATACTCATAAAAATAATTTATAAATATATAAAATAAGAAAATAAAATAATAAAATAAAAATCTACAAAATAAAAATAAATACACATAAATATACTTATAAATACATTATTAAAATAAACCCCTAATAAAATACATCAAAAAAATAAAAAACATAAATAAATACAACATTAATTAATAAACATTTTCTATTTTATAAATAAAATTTAATTAAATCATTTATTAAGTTAAAATAATAAGTCAAGACGCAACTGACGTGGACCAATAGGGTCCCTGCGTTCGTTGACCGCCTGGTCAACTCGACCCCCAGGCGGCTGATTAGACGTGGCTTGTCAGATCGGCCCGTCTTCTCCCTTTATTCGCGCTCGACCAGTCCATCTTCTGACATCGCCGCCTTCATGAAACTTGTCCCCCGTTCATTGTACATGCACGCCCTTCCCTTTGTTCTTTTGTACATAGCCTTGATTCGCCGCTACGGCCCGGTCAATAAGGGTGCTTCCGTCGTTGATAAATAAGTAACCTCTGCCTTTGCCGCAATTTTGGTCAGCCATTACGCGTCTCCCTTCCTCGTATTCGGTCCCGACGGTGTTCCTTGTGACAGGAGGAGCTCGCCAGAGCTTTGAATCGGTCGGAGAAGGCGGTGGTTGCACCCAAGGCCGCCGCTCCGGCGAGGCCTCTGCTCCCTGGCGTCCACCCAGGTATGAGCTGCGCTTTTTAATTATTTTTAGTAGTTTTTAATGTTAGCTTTTTATTCGTGTTATTAGATTAGTCATTAGACCTTAGGTTTAGCGTAACGACGGCCACCCGTAGTTCGCTTTCTTCCCCATACGCTTCTATTCATCCCAGGCACCTCCATCCCACTCGAATCCTCTTGGATCTGAGGATCGGGGCTCCAACTCTACCACCCTCGCCGGAGACCTCCGTCGCGCCCCATTTTCCGTTCATTTGACCCAAATAAGGCCGCCAGACCTTCGTTTTGCTTGTGCGTTTCATTTTGCAGGTTTGGAGGGCCAAAGGACACTCCGGGGTCGCGTTTTGAAGGATGTCGAGGAACCTGGGGACGTGGTTCTTCCTCGACCTCGCTGGAGAGCTCCGACGAGCCTTGGGCTTCTTGGAGTCCTCCAGTCGACACCAGGCATTCCCAGGGACCTCCCAGGATCATCAGCAGCACGAAGGATGGCCGGACGTGAGTGCAGCACCGGATCGAAGGTCGGGGAAGGGGAAGTTCTTCCCTGTTCTTCGTGCCTTCATTTTTACCGTCCGATCGAGGTCCCAGCCCAGATCAGAAGCCAGTCGTCCGATGGAGCTCTTCATCGACCGTCAGATCAGCCTGGTTGATCTAATCTCAGCCCTCCATCGATGAAGCGTCATCGGGCAAGGAGAAGGCGTCGCGTGGCAAGTGAATTAATCTGAGCTGTTCGCCGCGCCTCTTTGGGGGTAAATTGCAAACCTAACCCCTGCATTTTTTGTAATTAATTTTTAATTCTGTAAATTAAATATCACGATGTAAATAAAATGTGATTTTTGCGAAAGGACCCCCACACTTAGTGTAATTACTTTTTGGTCCCTCCGCGCCTCACATGTAGTCCCACGTGAGGCGCTTGAATTTTGCAATGTAGCCCTGGCGCTTTTTGTTAATTGTAAAATAGTTCTAAAAATTTAAATAAATGTTTATTTATGTTGGTATTTTTGCACAGAGCCCCCTGTCCTTTATTTTATTTGCAAAAATGCCCCTGCCAGGCTGTGTAGTTTTTGTGTCTTTTATGTATTTATTAAAAATACCTATGTAGCTCCTAAAAATCCACAAAAATTAGGTTAGATGCTTCATATAGTGTACTTTCACGCCCACATTTTATTTTGCATTTTTTGCGTTTAACCTAATTATAAAAAATGAAAAAGGAGCCATTTTTGCGCTGTTTAAATTATAAAATACAAAAAAATATAAAAACATTTTGAAAAATTCCAAAAAAATATATGGTATATTTATATATATATATTGAGTCCATAAAATGAAAAAAACCTAAAAACAAGAAAAAGAAAAATAAAAAAATCAGAAAGCAACGACGCCATTTGATGACCAAGGAGTTTTATCGGTTTTGCGTTCCACACAGGGCAGGAGCGCAGTCGCTGAGGCGACCAACAAAAGACCTTGGTCATCAAATGGCGTCGTTGCCGGGGAGGCAACGGATTTTGAATGGTTGTTCATTTATTTATTTAATTCTTTGCTCATGTCCATTATTCATTTATTTCTCTGATTATTTTTGAGATTATTGATTGACTGCTCTAAACCGTCTCTTTTATTTGTCTTTGATGCGAGGGACCGCCAAGCGAAAGAGGATCTCCTAGGAGGACCAATGTACCCAAGCGAGGCGGAGTTGACTCTTCTACACCAGCCAACAGGAGAGAGCATTGAAGGCAGATGGAGAAGAATTTTTGAAGGCAGCCTACCTTTTGCATTTTATTTTATTATTATATTTTTTTGAGAGAGTGACACTTAGAAAAATTGTAATAATACAGGACTCTCACAGGTAAACTCCGACTTCCCGAGGTCCAGTATCCGAGGGATTGTTCCCTTGGGGGCCTCGACGATTTTGACGCTTTTTCCTTTTTTTTATTTTTATTATTTTGTGTGAATGAGCCCTAGCTTAGGAATTGCTTGCTCGTAGAATTAGGTCCAAACACGCTAATATATTTGCGTGTACCTATAGTTTGCTTTGGACCTATATCAAACTCTAAACAGTCGACCTCATCATCTTCGAGCCTACGCGTCGCGAGCTCACCATGCCAAGCGTTTCTCCTGAACTTGATGTGTCGAGAGGAGGAGGGATGAGCCTAGACCGGACTCCAGGATTGAAGATCGGTGACCGACTTTTGGTGCTTCACGATAATAGCAGTTACTATCCTAGGGCGATTTCTCCGGCTTGCATTTGCATATAGCATAGGTTTCAATTCTGTTCTGCATCCCGCTTGGAGAGAGCTAGAGGCACTGTAAGTCTTCTCACTTAGCATGCATCATCGATTTCCAACTTGCATGGCTTTTCCGACCTTCTCTCTCTGTTTTTGCCAACCTAGGATGCTTAATGGAAATTGGAACCTTGATAGGCACGTGCATTGAAAATACCCAAAAAAAGTGATAACCTAAATAAAATTGGGACCGTTAACTCTATTGGACCTAAAAATAAAATATAATGGACTTCCTTGTCTTGGGGAGAGCAACCCCCTCATTGTATGTGTTTTTAATTGTTCACGTACACACTAAGGAGTAGAGCCCAAATCCCATCAAGCCTCCTAAGTGTTTGTACAACTTTGTGATTCTCAACTCACTCTAAAAATGAAAAGATAAATGATCGTCACCTGACGGTCTTCACTGTGTCGAGTAGGTGAATCGGGGGTTTGCCTTGTGTATTGAATGTGACTTGGAGTCCGTTGTGTTTTTCATTCATTGTTAGAGTAGTCGGTCACGTCCGTGTGAGTCATGCATTTTTCATCTTTGAGTCTCTCTACCTTTCTTATACATATACCTCCTCATCTGCATCGAGTCGTGATATTGGCGCTTGAGCTCAATCATTTCTTCGCCAAGTCCTCCGTTTCCATCTAGTTCACCACCTTCCTCGTATCCACTGTACCATCCCCATCTTCTCAGGTTCGAGGAGAGCATGTTCTTCGGACCACCATTCTGACGGTGTTCCCGCCTTGTGTAGAACACCCAATTTTGTCTAGGTCCCGATCTTCTCGCACGCCCTCCTCGTCCCCTCTGTATCACTTTTCTATTAGTCGGGATTGCTGTGCACATCGATGAGGCCCACATCGAGGATTTTATGATTACCTTGATTATTTGTGTAAGCCGAGCCAATGATTGTGATGCTGGGATGAGTGTGCCATGGGGGATTGTGATCAGATACGTGCATATTTTTGAGGTTATTTGATTTTGGGCACAAGCATAGGTGTGATGCATTATTGAGGAATTTTTGGTCTCGCATACCGGATTGAGGATGTGATGAGCTTCAGTGATTTGAGGATGATATCATGATGTTTCTATTGATCTATCCATTTCGAGGTTCCGACCATCTTTGATTTCTGGGCTGGATAGACTATCTTGATATACGCTTCATGGTGACTATGATTGGAACCCACATGATCTCGCATCTTCGTGATCGAACCATCCCCGATCTCCTGATTCTACTATCCACCTTTGGCACTCTGAGTATTCATGATTACCTTTCGTGCCATTTCAGCCAGATTGGATTGACCCGAGGGAAGTTTTGTGATTAACCTGACTATTTACTCCCTCATATGATCTTATGCCCTCCGGATGATTAAATGATTGAATGTCTTTGAGGACCTGAGATTATACGCCAGCATTCCCTTGACCTACATTGATCTAGCTCGTATTACTCCCCGAGGACTATCTGCGGAAGGATGCGACAATTTCTAGGACTGCGGTTTCAAACACTGCTTGGGTCGCCATTTTGATGGGACCCGGAACCGAGTCAGATGATATGCATGATTGGCCTCCCCCTGCTTGCGTACCCGACTTGTCGGTACATGAGGCCAACTGTCTGATTTCTCTCCTTTACAGTCCTCGCAAGGACGAGCCTTGATATTCTGATTATTCATTGCCTAGTTCATAGCTCTCCGAGGGTTATCTGCGAGAGGCTATAACACATTTTAGCTCTCTTGGTCTCTTCTGCTGGTAGGCGGTTTGCCGTCTATCGAGACCATATTTTCTGTGGATCCGGCTCCTTTGAGCCTCTTTCTCTCCTTGACGACCCTCGCAAGGACGAGATGTACTCTGATTATTCACTATATAGCTCGCATCACTTCCCGGGGACTATCTGCGGAAGGATGCGACACTTTCTCTACGATCGGCTTCACTCACTTTTGGTGCCTCCGTCTGTTAGGGCACGAAGCCGGTTCGTCTGATATGGGCAGCTGATCTCCCTTTCTGATTATGCGTCCGATCTGTTGGGGCATGAGACCGACTTGCTCAGACTCCTTTGAGTCCGCTCTCCTTGACGGCCCTCGCAAGGATGAGATCTTTTCTGATTATTCCTTAACTAGCTTGTAGCTCCCCGAGGGTTATCTGCGGGAGACTACGACATATTTCCGATCTGATTGGTCTCCTCTGTTGGTAGCTGACTTGTCAACTACTGAGACCATTATGTGGGTCCGTCTGATGGATCCGGCTCCTTCGAGCCCTTCTCTCTCCTTGACGACCCTCGCAAGGTAGAGACACATTCTGACTATTCCTTGCCTAGATTGCATAACTCCCCGAGGACTATCTGCGGGAGCATGCGACACTCTCTTTACGCTCGATTCCCCCTGCTGACTGTGTCTCCGATCTGCGGAGCACGGAACCGAGTCGTTTGATATATATATGATTTTTGGTCTCATCCTGAGTTGCATATCCGATCTGCAGATCATGGGACCCATCTGATTAGACTCCTTTGAGTCTGCTCGTCTTGACGGTCCTCACAAGGTTGAGCTCTTGATATCTGCTATTTCCATGCCTAGCTGGTAGCGCGTTCCTCGAGGGTTATCTGCGGGACGTTGCCACATTCTCTTGATTCTCCGGTCTCTTCTGTTGGTAGCCGATATGTCGCCTACCGAGACCGTACATGATGATCCGTCTGATGGATCATTGACGCCTTTGCATCTTCTCGCCTTGACGACCCTCGCAAGGTCGAGTCTCTTTCTGCTTATTCGATGATTAGCATATACTACTCCCCGAGGGTTATCTGCGGGAGGGTACATCACCTTGTAGGTACTCAATTTCATTTCTGGTGTCTCCGGTCTGATGGAGCACGAAGTCGAGTCTTCTGAGTTGTGTACTCGGTCTCCTTATGATTATGTCTCCGATCTGCGGAGCATGGAGCCGATTTTACTGATATATGTACTTGGTCTCTTCTCTGATTGTGTATCCGATCTGCGGAGCACGGGACCAAGTTTTCTGATTAGCCTGATCCCTGGCTCCTTTGAGCCTGCTCACCTTGACGACCCTCGCAGGGTTGAGCCATGTCTAGCGGTATTCGGAGTGTACCTATGATCTTTCTACCTCATGTTCATCGGATACCATGGTGTCTCCTATTCTCTATCTTCCATATCTTTCTGAGACTCTGATTGACCGGAGGAATCTGTATTGTTCCTTCTTCCTCCTGGTCTTATAGTATCGACTATGTTTCCTCATGCTGACCTTATGAGCCGATTGACTGCTTTATGCTACCGGACCGGATATCTTTACTTTCTGATCTGTGTATCCCCGGTAGCCGACACCCACCTGACTGCTTATCTGGGTGTCCTTCACTGTCTGAGTGTGTCACTGTTCTCACAAGGAGAAAATGGCGCAAGTACGGTATTCGTTTGTCAGATACCGCCCTGTACTTCACCAGTTTTTCACCACTTGTATATATGTGTGCCTTGTTCATTCTTTCTCCCGCATGTTATGTGTGCCCTATATCTATCGCCATATCAGTGTGTCTACACTTAGGACGTACCTTATCCTAAGTATAGGGGGGTACACACCGCGTTGTTCTTTCGTTGTTCAGTTTCGTCACTCCTGTCGTTGCCTATACTTAGGGATATCTCACCCTAAGTATAGGGGGAGTGATGCGTATATTCTCCACGATATTTTCATCTATCTGTATATATCTATCATTTCTTCTTTTCTTCTTTTCTTTTTCATATTTCTTTATCTGAATAAAAGGTGTCGCCCCTTTGTGTCAGTATTCTATACTTAGGACGTACTTTGTCCTAAGTATAGGGGGGTGCACCTCTGATTTGTTAATTCTTTGATCTGTTTATTCCCACCCTTGACCCTCCCTGCTTTGTGTACAGTCTGCTATACTTAGGATTACTTGATCCTAAGTATAGGGGGGACGGTCAACTTCTCTTTGCTTCATTTCTTATTCGTATATTCTTTAGACTTGTCTATACTCAGTACGAGTTATGTCTTCTCTTTCTCTTTTCCGATCTATGAGGACATAGCTCAAGCTAAGTATAAGGGGGGCATGGAAGGCCGTATCGGCGATATATCGGCGATATATCGTCGATGTATCGATATCGAGAGGTTGGGGGTATCAAAATTGGAGTGTATATCCTTTTACAGGGATATCGGCGATATATCGCCGATATATCGCCATATCGGCCCATATCGGTCAAAAATGAATGGATTCGGTACAAAAAATAAACGATATCGACCGATATCGCCGATATTTCGTCGATATCCCTATATATGAATGTCATTATTCATGCAAGTTTGATTCCACTACCTATCTAGCTACAACTAGTATTAAAACAACCTATGATTTATATACTTTGTTCCGGGTCGGGGGCACTGCGAGACCCCCGTACTGGTAGGGTATGGTGCGACAGGAGGGTGCATACAATGGTTCTTCAACTTAGTGTATATTTACAAGTTATTTCATGTTCTAATTGTGAGCTATGTGATGAGGAGACGGAAACTATTGATCATTTGTTCTTCGGCTGCAACGTGGTCCGGGGGCTTTGGGATGATCTGGAATAGGTGAGGGCGGATGGTCTGATTGCCTTCTGCGAGAGTTTGTTTTGCAACAGGAGCAGGGAAAGGAGGGACTTTTTGGCACCGCTTGCGAGGTTGTGGTGCATCTGGCTGAGGAGGAATGAGGCCCTCTTCGCTGGCCAACGCTTCTACAGGGAGAACGTTCTTTCCATTTGCTCGCGTCTTCTGGATGACTGGTGTACAGGGTAACCCTCAGGTGGCTTTTTGGGGTGATCTTTTGATTATGTTGCTTTCTCGGTTTTCCTATATGGGTCTAGTCTTTTATTTTTACTTTTATTGATCCCTTTTTGTAACATTCTTTACTTATTTTTTCTCTTAATTTATTGGGGCGAACACCGTTGAGTGTCCCCCCTTTTTTGAGCCTAAAAAAAAGTTATTTCATGTTGTAAAACTTGAATGAAATCCATTTCCAATTTCTATAAGTCAATTCTTCAAAAAAATCTAGAAGTCACGAATCAACATTAATATCGATATGTTCGAAATGATTGATATATGTAATATAAGGTTTATAGATGATCGATATGTGTGATTTAAGAGTATATTTGTAAGTTATTTAGTGATCTAAGAACTAGGATAAACTCCATTTTTAATATATATATATAGGTCAACAACTAACAGTACAACCGTATCGATATATGCGATATAAGGTTCATAGATGATAGATATATGTTATCTAAGAGAGTAAGAGTACATTTGTAAATTATTTAGTGATCAAAGTACTTAGATGAACTCCATTTTCAATATATATAGTACGTCAACAACTAACAATATCAGCGATATGTTCGATATGACCGATATGTGCACTATAAGGATCATTGTCCTCATAAATGATCTATATGTATTTTCTAGGTGTATATTGTAGTATTTCATGTTATAAGAACTTGAATAAAATCCATTTCTAATATTTATAAGTCAAGAATCAATACTAATATCGACATGTTCGATATGACCGATATGTGTGATACTAATATGTGCGATATATGGTCTATAAATGGACCGATATGTGTGATATAAGTGTGTATTTGTACGTTATTTGTTGTTTTAATATCTTGAATGACCTTAATTTCTGAAAAAAAATACCAAAAAATTGGCTTTTTTACACCATTTTCGGCATTTCCACCGATATCATCGATATATCGTCGATATATCCCGATATATCCATTTCCGGGCGGACCGAAACGATATCGATATCGATACGGCCTTCCATGAGGGGGGGTCGTATATACTATGTATATACTTTAGCCATAACTCGTACTTTCGTATACTTATAATAATATGGCTAATAATTCTTTAAAGTTCATTAAAACAAACAACAATATACCCTAATAAAAAGATGTTATAATTCCTCAAATTCTTTTTATATGTACTGATTAATAAATCAGGTGAAAATGTTTTTTGCAAAATGTTTGAAAAATAGTTTGGAAATCTTTGTGAAAATCTTTTGAAAACTATTTTGAAAACGTTTTGTTACATGTTTTCAACCTTTGTAAAAATATTGTGGTTTGTAAAATTTATTTTCCTTGTGTGAAATAAAATGCTTGAAAAATTGTTTGCAAACGGTTTGAAAAATGGTTGTAAAAATTTGTGAAAAATCTATATATTCTGTTTGGAAAACCTTTGCAAAATGATTTTCAAATGTGTGTACATGTTTGTAAAGTGTTTGTAAAATTATTTTGGACTATAGTTTTCCAAAATTGTTTGAAAATCAATTTCAAATAAATTTGAGGAATAAAAGCATCATAAAATAATAAATAAAAATAAATGAAAAATAAAATCCATAAAATTCTTTATCAATTGTAATAAATCACTTTGTTAAAACCTGTAAATTCTTTAGGTCTTGTAAAATAAAGCGGCACGCCCGTGTAAATAGTTGTATATATTTTGAGTGCCACCATTCTTTTCTTTGTAAATTCTTTGTGTAAAAATTTTATCTTTGTTTTCAAATTCTTTGAAAAATTGCATTATTCTTTGCATATTTGTAAATAGCATTTGCATAACATTCATATTGAGCTTGATGATTGAACTAGTCCAATAAAGTCGAAGATTGGAGCTTGGTTGGACCTTATCGCACCTAACTGCACTGGAACCTTATGGGAACTAGGTTTAAGGTACTTCAGGTCTATTCAGACTTAATTCTTTGAGAAATCAGGGCTGGGTTCAAGTCACCTCAGTGGACAAACTAGAACTTTTCGAAACACACGCATGACTCTTGTCGGTCGTGACCTAACTTGGACACTTGCACCTTTCACTTGGCTAACCTCAGTTGGAGTGGTGAGGGGGGTGGATTTGCCAGTCTGAGACGCACACGGGTTGAAACATTCGTCCTCGTCTAGGGAGGGAAGTGCACCCCAACCTGGTCTAGTTTCAATGAAGTCGAATGACAGGAGAGTGTGGGTTGCGATAAAGCTTCAAAAGAGGGATAGTCTTCTGGCTCAAGAGGAAAAAGTCCTTATGTAAATGTTGTTGTCAATAGTATGTTAAAAAAAACTCCAAAAAAGTGGACAAGCATGAAAATAAAAAAATAAAGTGCCTGCCGGAGTATGTATATATGTTGTATAGAAAATAAGCAAGCTTGAGCATCAAAGTTATACCATGTAAGCCTGCAGCTGAATGACTTGACTACATTGGTCTTGCATCCCAGGATAGGTAGCTACACTGGCTACCGTCCATTCTCTTCTTCCCCTCCTCCTCTTGAGTCGGATGCCACTTGAACTTAGAAGGGAATACCCCGCTCCTCGACGGTAGAGGGCTGGATTGGGGAATCATTGGGTTGTCATTCTGGAGAAGTCAGCACCTTTGTCATTTCAGTTGGGGAGAGCCACTATCACTTACACTGTACAAGTCAGCTTCATAGTCATAAGGGTTTGCGTATGATATAGGCTAGTTCAGACCTGGCTATTGAGGAGATTTGAACCGAGTTCTGTGACTCTCGGAGGCTGTTGTGTTTTAAATTTGGTTCCCTACCATGTTCCACACACATTTTCACACCAAGTTTAACTTGTGCTCCAAACTTTGATTTTGTACAGATGAGTTTAATAATCATGATCAATTCAATTTATTCTTTAAATTCTTTATTCTTGATTTTTCTTTTCTTCTTATTCTTTATTCTTTTATACTTATTGCATAAGTATTTGCTCGGGACTAGCAAAGGCAAGTATAGGGGGGGTGATGAATCTCCATTTCATCACCTTTATTCTATCATTTTGGCCTTAAAACCCCCAGCAAATGCATGTAAACAGCATCAATTTGTCTATAATAGCATTCATTATTTATTGTATTTATTGTACATAAAATAAGATTTTTAAGGCCAAAATTATAGAATAAAGAGAAGAAAAGAAAAAGGAATAAAATATTGAAAATATTTTATGACCCTAACCCCGAGACCAAGGCCAGAATGGAATTGGTCGACAAGGAATAAAGTAGGGGGAGATAAGGGCCAATAATACAATAAATACCTCATTTATTGATTCATTCATTTATGCATTTTTGACACCTATTTTGTATTTAATTATTTATTCATTAAATAGAAATATTTTGTACATAAAAGTTGTAGATAATAATGTGAATAAAAATACAAAATTGAGTTTGCACAAAAATGATACACAGTGTACATTCTATACACAGAATAAAAAGCCAAAATCTCAACTTCACATACCCATATCTTGCAAATAAAAACTCAAAATCAACCAAAATCACCTTTAATTGTATATAGCTTCTCAAGAACTATTTAATAAAATTGGTTCCATAATTTTTGGAGTTCATCTGTAAAAGTTAGGTTTTTGGCCTTCATTGTACAGTCTACTGATTAAAATATTCAATATATTCATTATTCATTATTTTTATAAATTTATATTTTTAGAATTTTGTAAATAATACACATAATACATGTACATACTTAAATTAGAATAAAATCAGAAAGAATTTGTAAAATAAAATAAGTCTATGGAATATATAGACAAAATACCTATGTTATGTATGTATATAAATAAAAGGAGAATACATTCTTTAATTATTTTATTCTTTCATATTTTTATAATATTGTAAATACTATTCATAATTTATTAAAAATACAAATCCAAAATAAAAACCAATAAAATACATTAAATAAATAAATATATATAAAATATAGGCAAAATACCTATAAGTATACCTACATACATATATATATATACCTATTTATTTAAAAATGTAAATAAACTCATAAAAATTAAATAAAAATATATTTATACTCATAAAAAAACTTTATAAATATATAAAATAAGAAAAAAAATAATAAAATAAAAATCTACAAAATAAAAATAAATACATATAAATATACTTATAAATACATTATTAAAATAAACTCCTAATAAAATACATCAAAAAAATAAAAATCATAAATAAATACTACATTAATTTATAAACATTTTCTATTTTATAAATAAAATTTAATTAAATCATTTATTAGGTTAAAATAATAAGTCAAGATGCAGCTGACGTGGACCAATAGGGTCCCTGCGTTCGTTGACCGCCTGGTCAACTCGATCCCCAGGCGGCTGATGAGACGTGGCTTGTCAGATCGGCCTGTCTTCTCCCTTTATTCGCGCTCGACCAGTCCATCTTCTGACATCACCGCCTTCATGAAACTTGTCCCCCGTTCATTGTACATGCACGCCCTTCCCTTTGTTCTTTTGTACATAGCATTGATTCGTCGCTACGGCCCGGTCAATAAGGGTGCTTCCGTCGTTGATAAATAAGAAACCTCCGCCTTTGCCGCACTTTTGGTCAGCCATTACGCGTCTCCCTTCCTCGTATTCGGTCCCGGCGATGTTCCTTGTGACAGGAGGAGCTCGCCAGAGCTTTGAATCGGTCGGAGAAGGCGGTGGTTGCACCCAAGGCCGCCGCTCCGGCGAGGCCTCTGCTCCCTGGCGTCCACCCAGGTATGAGCTGCGCTTTTTAATTATTTTTAGTAGTTTTTAATGTTAGCTTTTTATTCGTGTTATTAGATTAGTCATTAGCATGGTATTAAAAGTCGTGCCTCGAGGCGGTCGAGGCGTATGCCTCGAGGCGAGGCGGGCCTTTTTAGCCTCGAGGCGTACGCCTCGGCCTTGTCCAGTGTGGCGCACGCCTCGAGTGGCTGAGGCGTAGCCTCGAGGCGTTCCGCCTCGAGGCGATCGAGGCGTTTTTATGTTTTTTAAGATTTTTTATGATTTTAATAGTTCACATGGTGGTTTGAGAAGCTTATAAATATATACTTGTTTAGGATAATGATTATACAAGTTAAATGCCTAAATCTGATGTTTCTTTCGTACCCATAACTCCATATTTACTATTAATTATGTGTAACTATTTCAGCAAACTGCTTCATATATACTATTAATTATGTCTAACTATTAATTTATACAAAATGAATGTTTAAATTTGTCCTCTTTCATATTCATATGCTTGAATTTGACCTCTTTCATATTCATATTTACCATTAACATGCCAAATTATTTTAGTGAACGCTAGCTATTACATTCTTAAACATATAAAAAAGTGTATACGAATTCGAATACTCATATAAGAAAAAAAAATTGGGACGGGGGCGCTGCCCCCTGCACCCCCGCAAGGGGGGGCCAACCTGGGCCCCCCCTAGCGAGACCCCCGTTCTGGTAGGGTATGGTGCAACAGGGGGGATGCATACAACCGTTCTTCACCTGGGTATAGCAGAACATATAGTTATGATTCAAATCATATGATTCATATCAACAACTTGGATATTTATGACAACTTGAATATTTTTTTCGTGATAGTTATAAGTTATAACCAATGATTTCCTTTTGATTAGGTAGAAATTTAGAAAGGTTTATGGCATTGAGTCATTGACATATCTTTTTTCATGTTCTTATCTTCATAATATCATCATATCTTACATTGTTATATACTATATGTTTGTCAGATTATATTATTTCACCAATAAATATATTTATTATATATTTTATAATTATTTTTCTATATAAAACTGAGGCTTACGCCTCGACCGCCTCGAGGCTACGCCTCGCTTACAGGGAAAACGCCTCGTTCTGCCTTTCGTTTTTTCGAACCTTGGTCATTAGACCTTAGGTTTAGCGTAACGACGGCCACCCATAGTTCGCCGGAGCTCCGCTCCGGCGAACCTATTCACGGTGCTCCTGTCATTCACCGACTTCGCCTCACCTCCCATTTTCTTCCCCATACACTTCTATTCATCCCAGGCACCTCCATCCCACTCAGATCCTCTTGGATCTGAGGATCGGGTCTCCAACTCTACCACCCTCACCGGAGACCTCCGTCGCGCCCCATTTTCCGTTCATTTGACCCAAATAAGGCCGCCAGACCTTCGTTTTGCTTGTGCGTTTCATTTTGCAGGTTTGGAGGGCCAAAGGACCCTCCGGGGTCGCGTTTTGAAGGATGTCGAGGTACCTGGGGACGTGGTTCTTCCTCGACCTCGCTGGAGAGCTCCGACGAGCCTTGGGCTTCTTGGAGTCCTCCAGTCGACACCAGGCGTTCCCAGAGACCTCCCAGGATCATCAGCAGCACGAGGGATGGCCGGACGTGAGTGCAACACCGGATCGAAGGTCGGGGAAGGGGGAGTTCTTCCCTGTTCTTCGTGCCTTCGTTTTTACCGTCCGATCGAGGTCCCAGCCCATATTAGAAGCCAGCCGTCCGATGGAGCTCTTCATCGACCGTCAGATCAGCCTGGTTGATCTAATCTCAGCCCTACATCGGCGAAGCGTCATCGGGCAAGGAGAAGGCGCCGCGTGGCAAGTGAATTAATCCGAGCCGTTCGCCGCGCCTCTTTGGGGGTTAATTGCAAACCTAACCCCCGCATTTTTTGTAATTAATTTTTAAATTAAATATCACGATGTAAATAAAACGTGATTTTTGCGAAAGGACCCCCGCACTTAGTGTAATTACTTTTTGGTCCCTCCGCGCCTCACGTGCAGTTCCACGTGAGGCGCGTGAATTTTGCAATGTAGCCCTGGGGCTTTTTTATTGTAAAAATTTTAAATAAATGTTTATTTATGTTGGTATTTTTGCACAGAGCCCCCTGTCCTTTATTTTATTTGCAAAAATGCCCTTGCCAGGCTGTGTAATTTTTGTGTCTTATATGTATTTATTAAAAATACCTATGGAGCTCCTAAAAATCCACAAAAATTAGCTTAGATGCTTCATGTAGTGTACTTTCACGCCCACATTTTATTTTGCATTTTTTGCATTTAACCTAATTATAAAAAATAAAAAAGGAGCCATTTTTGCACTGTACTTTCACGCCCACATTTTATTTTGCATTTTTTTCATTTAACCTAATTATAAAAAATAAAAAAGGAGCCATTTTTGCACTATTTAAATTATAAAATACAAAAAAATTATAAAAATATTTTGAAAAATTCCAAAAAAAATTATATATGGTATATTTATATATATATATATTGAGTCCAGAAAATGAAAAAAACCTAAAAACAAGAAAAAGAAAAATAAAAAAATCAGAAAGCTCCAAAATCCAACAAAAAAATAGAAAAACCCTAAAAAAATACCAAAAATATATTTCTCTCTTTTATAATTATCTATATATAAATATTAACATATTAAATTATATTGGGTAATTTTGAACCTATTTTATATTTTTAAAACCCAAATTACTTTCGGCCTATTTAATTAGTCCCATAATAGGGACATTTTTGGAATTAAAAATACATAAAAATTAGTAAAATTCCCTAAAAATAACAAAAAAATTTAGAAAAATAAAAAAAGCCTAAAATATTATATTTAATATATTTTGAGTATATATATATATATATGTATCCATATATTACTTCTCCCTCTTCTCTTATATATATATCTTTATATATATTATATAATTAAAAATATAAAAATACAAAATATAAAAAAAGAAAAATAAAAAAAATAAAAAATTAAAAAAAAACCACAAAAACAATAAAGAATTGGACATGGTCATTGAATTGAATAATTGCACAATCAATTTCATCACTCAACCATTCGCCTCCCAGTGTTCGACATCTACTCATGCTTACACCTATACACACTTGCATGTAGAGTTATAATAAATTTTAACTCCACATTTTTGGATATTCATTGCATATATATTATTGTGGGTTAATTGTTGATTGATCGAGGTCTTTTGCTGGTTGCCTCAGCGACTGCACTCCCGCCCTGTGTGGAACGCAAGACCAATAAAACTCCTTGGTCATCAGGGTGGCGGGGGCGGGGGGAGGAGCAGCGGAAGGGGGTGCGGGGGTGGCAGGGGCGGGGGGAGGAGCGGGAGGGGGGCAGGGGGTGGCGAGGGCAAGGGGAGGTGCAGCGGGAGGGGGGCGTAGGGGCGGCGGGAGCAGAGGCGGGGGGAGGAGGCAGGGGCGGAGGAGGCAGGGGCCTGGGGGCTGATGGAAGAGGCGGAAGCAGCGTAAAAAGGGGGAGGATGAGTTCAGGACAGAGGACGCCCATGAAGGTGATGGTCCAGAGCGGTGGTCGACATCGCGCGGGCCTGGGCGAGGTGGGGTCGCAGCTGTTGATGGCGGCTGGCGAGGTGGGGGGGAGGGAGGTGCGGGTAGCGGAGGGGGAGGAGAAGAGGAAGAGGAAGAAGATGGGAGAGGAGGAAGAGAAGGAGGAAGAAGACAGGGGAGAGGAGGACTTTTCAATCCTTTTTTTTAATTTAATTCCATTTGTGTCCTTGAAGTTAATGTCCGTTTTTGTTGGTTATGGACGGTCACTAACCCGAGGGGCACAAGTGATAGATTAGCAAGAAGTGAGGGGCACAACTGATATTACCAAAAATATAAGGGTATAACTGAAATTGTGATATCTCGGAGGGGCACAAGTGATAAAAACCCTTCTTTTAAATATCGTAGAATTTGAAGAACATCCTGCCAGTGACTGTAACAAGGTTGTCCCATGTGTTGGTTGGCTCTGCTTATTGCATAAGCAATATCTGGTCTGGTGACAGTAAGGTAGAGAAGTTTACCAACCAGGCTCATGTATCTAGTAACGTCTTCGACGATAGGATCAGAGGATGTGATGTGTTTCTTAGGATCTGCAGGAATACCAACGGGCTCGCATCCAAGTAATCCAGCTTCAATAAGAATGTCCAGACAGTATTTCCTCTGTAAGAGATGAAGACCCTCCGTAGTGCGTAGTACTTCTATGCCCAGAAAGTAACGAAGTGAACCAAGGTCCTTGGTAACAAATACTTTCTGGAGGAAGACCTTGGTCTCTAGTATTCCTTAATCATATCATCCACATAGACTACAAGTATAACAGTACCAGTTGCTCGTCTTCTGACAAATACAGAGTAGTCAGATGTTGTTCTCCGAAAGCCAAGGGTGATGATTTCTGCAGTAAGTCTGTCAAACCATGCCCTTGGACTCTGCTTTAGGCCATATATGGCCTTGCGAAGTCGGCATACACACTCCCCCTCAACTTCATAACCTGGAGGTTGCATCATGTACACTTCCTCGTCAAGATTGCCATATAGGAATGCATTCTTCACATCTAACTGAAAGATAGGCCATGCCTTATTAGCTGCCACAGAAAGTATAGTCCTTATTGACCCCATGCGTGCAACCAGTGAAAATGTCTCAAAATAATCCACTCCATATGTTTGTGTGAAGCCCTTTGCTACAAGACGAGCTTTCAGTCTGTAAATCGACCTATCGGGTGACTGCTTAGTCGTGAAGACCCATTTGCACGCCACAGGTCTGACCCCTTAGGAATTTGCACTAGATCCCATGTACCCCTGGAAAGAAGAGCACCCATCTCTTCGTCCATGGCCTTTAGCCATCCTGAATCCAGCAAAGCACTATGGTGGTCTCTCGGAATAGAGATAGACATGAGAGCATCTGTATAATTTCTGTCAGCGCAAGATAAACCAGCAGTAGAAGTGAAATGAGTCATTGGTTGAGAAGTACATTGCCTCTTAATTCTGCAAATAGCAATTGGTAGATCTTGGGGAGCATCCAGGACAGTATTGGAGGGGACACTTGTAGAAGGCATATCATCCTGCAGTAAAGAAACAGGTAAAGGGACATCCGGTGGTGAAGATCTACGTTTGTAGACAATGGTTGGAGGTGGGAGATCCCGAGGGATATCTGTAACATGTTGAGTGAAGAAACTGGTCTGTTCAAAAAAGGTTACATCTGCAGAGATATAATAGTGATGTCCATTAGGATCATAACATCTGTAACCGTTTTGAGTACGAGAATAATCGAGGAAGACGCACTTGATTGCACGAGGAGAAAGTTTGTCTATAGTGTGAAAGTTATGAACAAAAGACACACATCCAAAGATCCGTAGAGGAAGAGGGAAGGGAGACTCATTTGGGTAAAGTAGAGAGAAGGGGGTTGAGCCATTGAGGTTTGGAGATGGAATTCTATTGACAAGATGAACGGCAGTCAGTATGGCATCACCCAAGTAGGTTTTGGGAACCTTTATTTGTGTAAAGAGGGAACGAGCAATATTTAGGAGATGTCTGAGTTTTCTTTCTGCTATCTCATTTTGTTGGGACGCATATGGACAAGAGGTTTGATGTATGGTTCCTTGGGAGGTAAAGAAATCCGTTAGGTCATGTTGGGTAAACTCCAGTGCATTATCAGAGCGAAAGTGTTGTATACCACGGAAGAAGATATTCTTGACATACTGAAAGAAATTTTTGACAATTTTATTAATCTCCGAACACCCTTTTAGAAGATAGACCCATGACGACCTACTATAATCATCAACGAAGATAACAAAATACTTGTGTCCACTCAAAGTACGGACCGGACATGGTCCCCAAATATCACAATGGACTAGGGAGAAAGGAACTTCACGATGAGGTTCATTGCGAGCAGGAAAAGAAGCACGATGATATTTTCCGAACTGACATGTTTCGCAGTCAAATGGCTTCAGCGAAGAAAGTTCAGGAAACATCAGAGAGAGAGCTTTGGCAGATGGATGGCCGAGACGGAGATGCCAAAAAAAAAAGATCAACAGAGATTGACGAAGCGCCAACAAAACTAGAGACAGACGGGATATCAAGATAATAAAGACCATTCTTCTCATGCCTCCCACCAAAAATCTGCCTCGTCCGGATGTCCTGAAAATAACAACATAATTCATCAAATATAACTCGATAGTTAAGCTCAATGCACAGCTTGCGAATAGATAATGTTAGAGTATTTGGTTGTGCGCCCTTTATATTGTAGCAGGGTAAATGGATCCTGGAGAAGATCCATTTACCCCCATCCAGTGTTTAGTCCCACATCGTCCAACGGTGGGACTTGGAGGCTCTGGAGAGGCTATATAAAGAGCCCCAGACCTCCTGTACTCATTGAGAAAGTGCAATGCATAGTATGCCCCTTTGAGGGCTTCTCCCGTGGTTTCATCCCGCTCCTCACGGAGTAGGGTTCCACGTAAAATCCCGTTCTTCTTGTTCTTATTTATCTTTTCCATGTTTACGCTTCCGCTTCCGATTTTCTAACATGGTATCAGAGCGGGTTCGATTCTTGAGAGTTTATGTTCTTATTTTATTCAAGAATCGATTGATAGATTTGATCATTGTTTATTGTTAGAGATTGTTCGAGGATTTCTGTTCTTGATTTGTTTATTCGTTCTGTGAGCAAGAACATCAAGTTTTAGGGTTTATTGGGAAACCCTCGTCAAGATATTCTCTTTGACCTATAGTCCCAGGCAAGCCTACAGTACGGGACAGGCAGTATTGCAGCCTCCAGAAGGCGTTCCAGGCGCAGCACCCAGCACGTGGCGCAGCACCCAGGCGGCAGCCCCAAGCCCGCCAGCCCTCCTTGTTTCTCCCCTTGCGCAAAGCGCGAGTTTTCCGCGTGAAGCCGCATCACAGGCGGCGCCGCTATCTTCTCGACATGTGCGCTCCTTCCTCTTGGCGCGAAGCGATGACGGTCCAGCCCTTTCCTCCAGATCCGAGCGCCTCCACATGTCGCGCGAAGCTTCTCTCCTCTCAAGACCACAGGCGGCGATCCAGGCAACGCCGCGTGACAGAAACCCCTGCCCAGGCGAAGGGCGGCAGCCCAGGCGACCCCCTCGTGCGCGCCATCGCCATCAAGATCTCCAGTCCAATGCCGCTTGATTCCAGGCAGCGGCGAGTCCTTCAACCCGTGCGAGCTTCCAGGCTGCGCCATCCCATGTCTATCGGGAAGGAGCTCGTGCGGCATGACCTTCCTCTTCTCCCATCGGCGGCGATGCACGTGCCCACTAGCCCCTGGTTTTTCAAGCGATGGCGACGCACTGCATCAGAACTCCTCGCGCGTCATCTACAGGCCCATGGCTGCTCCTCCTGCGATCAATGGCGAGCCCCAACGGGGCCGATCTCCCATCTACTGGTATCAGAGCGGGTTCGATTCTCGAGAATTTCGTGCTCTTATTTTATTCGAGATTCGAGTTGATGCTGAAGATGTATTTCTGAAGATCAGTGTACTGCTTATATTTATTTTTTGTTCGAGAGAATTTTTTTTTGGGTTCTTTGAAACCCTAGACGGCTCAGCAGCATTGGATTCTTGAGGATATTTTTTTTTCTGTTCATATTCTGGTCAAGATTTGCTTATCAGTGGAGTTTTTTTTTTCGGAGATCATTCATGCTCAAGATCGTTCATGTTCCAAGCTCCTTCTTCGTACGGCTCCAGTCTGTGATCTCTGGCAGTCGCATACAATCCATGTGACGTTGAAGCCCCAACCTTATGTTGAAGCCTCAGGCGCAGATCTCTCTTGGTGCAGATCGAAACTCTAATGGGGTTTTCTCTTTCCACGGAATCCAGGAAGGCTCTCCCTCGCAAGGCGGCATGCTTGGTATCTCCAAACCACACACGATTCAGCCGCACAGGCGGCAGCAACTCGAAGGTGCCCAGGCAGCACCCATCGTGCCACAATGGCGATTCCTCCTGATGCGGCAAGCCCAAGTCGATGAGGCACCCATCTCGACTCCAGACCGTAAGCTTCAGGCCCGCGCTTCCTCCAGTTTCACTTCAGGCGGCAGAGCCCCCAATGCTCAAGGCGGCGCGCAGGCGTTGGCTGCTCCAGTCTCTCGCGCAGGTGGCGCGAGACTCTCCAGATGAGTCCTCCTGGTCGTCGACGTCGGCGCTCGGCCTCCCCGCGCATTCCCTCGCTCCAGCCCCCCCTATCGCAGGCGCATTCATCCCTCCCAGTGCGCGCCTTCCGCACAAGTCGTGCCGCATCACCCGCTCGAGCCTCCAGGCGGCGTGCTCGACGCTCCCAAGCGCCCGACTCTTTGTGCGGCGCGGCAGAAACCCCATCGTGTGGCGTCGGCGGTTACTTTTGTTTGACGGGTTCCCAGTAGTGGGAACCCTAGTGGCGCAAAAAGGGACCGATGGCCTTAAATGTTTTTCTTTTTTTTTGTGTTTGTTGCCCAAGTGGACCGTGGGCATTTAAAAAAAAGGGGGGAGACGGTCCATTTAAAAAAAAGGGGAAGGTTCTATGGTGTAAAAAAAAAGAGAGAGAGATAAAAAAAAGAGAGAAAGAGAGCAATGTTAAAAAAAATGAAATGATTAAAAAAAAAAGGAAGAAGATGGAGGTTCGTATCTTTGGGCCCAATGGGCTACATAAAAAAAGCCGCGTACAAAGAAAAGTCGTACGCAAGTTAAAAAAAAATGGAGTTGCAAAAGCCGTAAAAAAAAGGTGACGGCTTATTTAAAAAAAAATTGGTTTAAAAAAAATGACGGCTTAAAAAAAATGTGAAGAAAAGCCGCAAGTTTTTATTTTCTACCCCCATTTATCTTGTCTTCTCCCAACTTGGTCACCAATGTTATTTCGACCAGTATGGGAGAAAGGGGGAGTATATGTAGAGTCACAGGTATTATTCAGATGATCCAGATCACATGCAGATTTCCAGACCATTCAGATTCCAGACTCTACAGTTGTTTCAGACTCGACGTTCAAGAAGGTTCCGAGTCTCCAGTTTCAGACACGCACAAGTGTGCGGTCATTGTCAGATGTGCATAAGTTGCCATCTTTGTCAGAGGTCCCCATTATTCTTCTAGTTGTCAGGCCAGAGTTTTCATGTGAGCCATAGGGACTCCAGAGCAGAGGACCATTCCCTTGAGGGTAAGGGTTTTCATGTGGTATCATAGGTACACCAGAGCAGTGCACCATTCTCTGAGCCAGATGGGAGAGACCCAGTTCTCCGACGAGGAGACTTGTTTAGACTCCATTCTCCAGCGACCGTGGACTCCGACGAGGATTGCACAGCCACGGCCTATTCAGTTCGGCCCTTTTCAGAGATGGAGCAGTTGTCCACATTATTGTGGCGGGCCAGAGTTCTCCGACGAGGAGACTCATTTTCAGTTGCAGCGACTCTGACAGGCGCAGTTCAGAGCGCATGCTCTCCGACGAGGAGATTCAGAAGACTCACACTCCAGCCCGTTCGTCCTCCTCACCTGCACGGCATGAGAAGCAACGTCCTCGACTGCAGCATGTGCGCGTTGGGTTGATATTGTTCGTAGTGTCATGTAGAGTTGAGTTGAGTTTCTTTCTGTTTGTCCAAGCTGAGCATTACATGCTCCAGCTTGAGGGGGAGTGTTAGAGTATTTGGTTGTGCGCCCTTTATATTGTAGCAGGGTAAATGGATCCTGGAGAAGATCCATTTACCCCCATCCAATGTTTAGTCCCACATCGTCCAACGGTGGGACTTGGAGGCTCTGGAGAGGCTATATAAAGAGCCCCAGACCTCCTGTACTCATTGAGAAAGTGCAATGCATAGTATGCCCCTTTGAGGGCTTCTCCCGTGGTTTCATCCCGCTCCTCACGGAGTAGGGTTCCACGTAAAATCCCGTTCTTCTTGTTCTTATTTATCTTTTCCATGTTTACGCTTCCGCTTCCGATTTTCTAACAGATAATAAGCTGAGAGGGAAGTCAGGAGCACAGTGAAAACCAGTAAGTCGGAGTTTGGAGGAAAACTCCATGGTACCAACACTTGTAATAGGTGAATGAGCACCATTTGCAACTCGAACAGTCTTCACAATGGAAGATGGCCGTGAGAAGGTAAGGAGACTACCTTCTCCCGTGAGATGCGTAGATGCTCCCGAGTCAATGATCCATGCAGGAGCAGATGTAGAGATGGAGTTGGCAATATTACCTGATGTAGTGGCCAAACTAGCAGTGGAGGCAGAAGTAGGAGTATCAGTAGCTGAGTTCTGTAATAGTTGCCGAAGGCGAGCATACTCAGATGTAGTAAAGGAAGGCTGACTGTCACTGGAAGGATGACCATGAGAGGTGTCTACAGTATCATAGGTATCATCATTGGAGACAGTCTCATAGGCGATGTTAGCATTGGTGGGCATTCCAAACTTCGCCCAGCAACGTTCTGATAGATTATTAAGGCGTCCACAATGTGTGCATGCAAGATATCGAGCAGTAGTAGTATCACACCCACGGCCACGACCAGAGTCACGCCCCCGTCCAAACTCACGGCCTCTGCCACATCCGAAATCACGTCCACGTCCCCCTTGGTAGGTCGGGCGTCCTCTAGCGAAATGTGCCATAGTCTCAGCAGACAGAGGAGGTGAAGGAGACTCAAGTTCCTGTAAACGTCTGAAAATAGTCTCAAGAGAGGGTAGAGCTGCATCAGTCAGAAATTGATCCTTGACCGACTTGTACCGTGGATGTAGTCCTGATAAAAAACGATACACTTGCCATTCCGCCCGTTCACCTATCTGTTTATCACAACAGGCAGGTTGGAAAATGAGAAGCTCTTCATACAGGCTTGTGAGGAGTCGGTAGTACTCGATCAAAGTTGTATCTCCTTGATTTGCAGATCAGATCCGTGTATATATGTCCGAGAGTCTGGACTTTGTTGTCTTATGTGAGTATGTGTTCTCAAGACTCTCCCACATCGCCTTTGTCGTTTCCTTGTAGAGAAGATTGGAGGCTATATTTGGTTCGACAATATTGGTCATCCAAGTAATCACCCGGCAGTTATCTACATACCAGGTATCGTAGTCCTTTTCCGTCTCCTTGGGCGGATCTTTTGTAAGAACATAATTCTTTCGTTGACCACCAATAAAAACTTTGAAAGATCGAGACCACATTACATAGTTCTCTGAACCCTTGAGCTTGATAGAAGTGCCCTGAATCATCATAGAAGAAGTCGGATACAGAGACTTTGATTCTGCAGATGTCATGGTGGCCGCAAAGGTCAAGAAAAAGTGACCTAGATAGTCCTCGTAGTGTTAGGAATCATATAGGCCTAGCACAACATTGAACAGAGGCGCGGTGTGTGGGACCGCAAGAGGCAGCGACGGAGGGCCGTAGTTAGCGGTGTTGGCGACGAGAGGCTGCAGGGGGAAGGTCGCAGGAAGCAGCTGGACCGCGTCGAGAGGGGGTGGCGGGTGGAAGGCCGCAGGGGGGGGGGGGGGGGGGGGGTCGTCGCAGGGAGGGAAGGTCGTTGCAGAGGGGGGGGGGCGGGAGGCCGCAGGGGAGCGGGAGTACCGCAGGAGGGAAGAAAGGGGGGGTTAGCGGTGGGGTTAGGTCAGAACACCGGTCTAGGACCGCTGCTCTGATACCAGTTGAGAACAACGAAAGAATGAAAGAGCTTGTTTTATTCAAGAGGTCTAGTGGTCCTTATATAGGACAAAACCCTAGAGAGCTCAAAGGATAAAATACATAAATACCCCTTACGGGTTTACAAGAATATACATAGAATATTCTCCTGACAAGAATATACTCATAGACTATTCTCCAGCACATAGAATATTCTCCTAACACCTGAAAAGATCTAAGGATCATTCCCTCGCTCGAATCCTAGCATATCGATGTATGGTCTGATCTTTGTCCTTGGAAGAGTCCTCGTCGAAGACAAATGAAACAACTCTAGCATCTCCACTGATGCCAGAAAGCGGTCCACACATGATTTAGATGAACTACTCCTCCACGTGTACTGGCAATCCCTAACACTTACAGCTCCAACTCTCCAATAAAGTCTGAGAACTCCCTAGATCTCGGATCCTGACCTCCTCTACCCCCAGGCCTATCGGAGGCGAACATCGTGACATTGAAATCCCCCTCCCCACACAAGCCACGGGACCCTCGGGTGATCTCTTATGGCTGACATCAGCTCCTCCCACGCTTTCAAATGAGACTGACATGCGAACGGTCCGTAAACCAAACTCAGCATCACTCTTCCCGCATTTGGCCTTCGTTACAATACCACCGTTCCACCACATCGATGCCCGCCTTTTCATTTACAAGCATGAAAATATCGCCATCCCATGCCAGAGCTTCCCCACCTGCATTGCCAATTGCATGTGATGCCCTAAATGCTGAAAGTCTGTGACCCCCAACTAGTCTCTCCACAAACCCACCTCCCGGTTCTCCAGCAAAAACACCACGCCCGTATGTCAAGAGCTCAAAAGTATTCCCATAGCTTTTCTCTTCTCCCAATCCCCCAACGACCTTACATTCCAACTAACAAGCTTTATTAAGACCCACTCGGAGGGTTAGCAGCGGGTATTAATACCCCAAGACATTTCGCAACATGCGTGTGAATGCCAACCATCTTCGCCAGCACCAAGATCAGCACCACTTCCAGAATGCATCTGGCTTCCCTTAAACCCCCCACCCCCACCAAACTGCACCACCTATCCAGCCACTTCCCATCGGCTCACACTTCCTCCAACTTCTTTGTCTTCCATCTCTCTCTAGCCAATTTCGGGCCTCTAGCTTCAGTCGCTTCCTCGCGAAGGAGAGAAACAACCCCTTGAGCCATTATCGGGTCTCTAGTTTCAACCGCTTCCTCGCGAAGGAGAGAAACGACCCAATGCAGGCTTTGCTAGACCCCTCCTCCAACGCAAGTCGCCGCACCTGACTCACTTGTGCCACAACTATCATTCTCTTTTCTCCTTGGGATGTGTGCTTTAAAGCAACGCACCGACAGTCTCAAAGGTCACCACATCCACAACCTCTGAACTTTCTGCCACAACAAGTCATGCCTCCCAAACAATGCCTTCTCGATCGAACCCTTCCTCTCCATCACTTGCCCACCTCCGCTAATAAGCATCATTTTGGCTTGCGAGAAGGGCGGAGGGATTTCCTCCACCATCGCATCCATTATAGATGCCTCGAAAACTGGTACAGAGATCACCTCTGCATCTATTGTCGAATCATCATGTTGGTGTGATAATGGAGCCTTGATAAATCCCGAGAACGGACTTGATAAGGACCCAGAACTTATGCCTTCTACAACAGGGTCCTTCCTTCTCAAAGACCCGGTAGAAGGACTCGAATAGTTAGGAAAAACCCGAGTCTGGCTAGCCGTATGACCGCCTCCACTAACCGGGTCTCGAGTATCCAACAACCCACCGATACCCCCGACCCGACCCCCTCCCCCGAAATATCTTCTCCACCTCCTTAGAATTGGGGCAAAATCCCCCAGAAAACGAAGCCGCCGCAAAATTAACGAGCGTACCCGACGCCTCCTTCTGTGTGGCGTGCGTTGACGCTTGAGGTTCCTTCAGTCGGAGCTTCGATGTTCTCTGGCTTGCCGCCGAACATGGTCGCATCACCCGCCTCCTCCCATCGATTGATATCACCTCTAGGTCATGTCGGATGCGAGCTTTGATCTCATCATTCATCTGCATTCTCAATTGGAGGCATCACCGCCCCATCCACTGTTTTCAGCCTGAGCTTGGAGCAAACTCGCCCCACCCGGAAGCAAACCAATTCCGGCAAGGCACGTAGAACCCCCTTTATCAGGACCAAAACCTCACATTCCTCACCTAGGTTCAATTTGGTCCTCAGCACCTCCTCGACCTATCCCACCGATGACAAGGCATCTTGCACTGCCCCAAGGCCCCGACATCTCAACGGCATGCCTTGTACTTCCACTTTCCATCTGGTGTTCACCTCCACAACACCATCCCGCAACCTCAATTTCCGCCAATGCACCTCCAACGGAAATAGGCCTCCTCCTTTCGTCGAGAAGCCATCAATCTCATCCTTCTCCATTCCTCAAAACACTGAGAGATGAATTTGTCAGTCAAACCGCATCCTCTGAGCATCCCAACTCCTTCCCTTTTGCCAGCAACTACAACACCACCAACATAACGTCTTGTCAACTGTCCGTTACCGGCACGCCGTCAATCGGATCATCCTTCTCCCTTACCTCTTCCACATTACTCCTTGCGCCCACATGGGTCACTCATACATCTTCTGCAGTCATGGGGCAATCTCTACGAATATGCCCTTCCTTTCGACACCGGTAGCACACCGGAGAGTTGGTTGAACAACGGGCCACCATAAGCTCTTCCAGTCTGCACTTGAAGCACCGAAGAGCCGGTGTCGCACGCTCTCGAAAGGTGGCCCTCTCTCTCCCCTCTCTCGCAACTCCTCCGGGCCAACATCGGCGCTCCTCTCGCCCGCTCTCCCACCTCTCGCGCTCCATTTTTCAAAGCTTTCCCCAATCAGGTTCAATGAAAAGGTTTTGGTGTATGAAATGTTAATACATTTCCACTAGTGGGGCCATAATTCAACTATGAGGTTCTTAACTATGCAACAAAAATTAAAGCATGTCTTAGACGAAATCTTTTATGAAGTCGGAAAGTAAATAAAATACATAATTAAACCAAGAAGTACTCCACAAATGACAAGGTTTTCTAAACGGAATGTCGGTAAATTCCCATGCATGGAGACATAATTTCACTAGGTACTTAACCCCTAAGTCCGTAACCCATTTTTTATATTGAGAGAAGGGTGGACACCACTATAAATAAATCACAAATAACTAGAAGTAAATCAATCATGATCAGTAAAAAGACTTAACGTGAGCAACCACATTTCCACATCAGATCTCTCATGATGAAAACATGCTATTTTTGGCGAGCCTAAACACCCAAACAAATACAAAAGCCAAATATCGTATACATACCGACCAGATCGAAAAATCCCTCAAAAGAGCTCCAGAAACCATACACATGTTTTGGTGAGTAGAAGTATTTTTTGAAGACGTATGCTTTAGGTGATCTTGAATATTTGAATGAATGGGTCTCTGTAATCAGATGGTCACCATACTTCAAACCAAATTTGTGAAGCATATAAACTCCAGTATGTATTGGCATACCGGGGTTGAATGTGCATCTCCACAATCCTGGAGTCAAAAAATCTGTTGTTCAAGCTATAGGAAAGTTTATGTGTAGATAAAGATGTGACAAAATTCACAAGACCAAGTTACCTGCAAGTATATGTGGAGATTGATCTTCTCAAACCTCGATTGGATTACATCTCCAATTAAGAATGGGGGTCAAATTTCAAGCAAAAAATTATTTATGAAAGAATCTCAAAGTTCTGCTCCAGTTATTTGAGTGATCACATTTTGGATGTATGTGGCATTAAAAAAGTGGTGAAAAAGGAGGCCTCTACGAAGTGGGTTCCTATTAATGGAGAGGCTGGAAAACCGAATGAGAAGGGGGAACATTGCAGTCAGTTCCCTTTTGGCAGAAGAAACAGCGAACGAGTGAAGCGCGAATGCGCGAAGCAGCCCTTGCATCAAATGCCGCTTCAGTCTCCCGTCTAAGCTGCTCAACCAGCCCAGCTCTGCTTCAGCAGACCAACCAGCTCACCTCACACGCGTTAAGTCAGCCATCCCGCCCGATCATTGAAGGCCCTTCGATTATTCTTTCAGTCGTAACAAAATTCAAGCGAGTGCTGGCTGGAGAAGAAATTGGTAGGTGGATCATCGAATCTTTCCATCTGAACGTGAAGGGGACATTATTTTTAGTCCCCTATACTTCTTCTCATTTTAAGGCCTTTACGCCATACTATACTTTGCTTTTTTCCAAGACCATGTTAGCCACTCTCATAGTTTTAACTTTTCTTGCTTCAAGATCATGCTGGCTGCTACACTTGTAAAAGGCCTTATGCCTCTTTCATATACACGTTTTTTATCAATGAAAGGGGCTATCCGAACCATCAAAATTACTGGGATACGAATAGTTCCCAAGAGTTGGAGGAGATGATGATGGGGTATGACTCTATTGGTTTCTCGAGGGTTCAAGCAGCGATGGGGCTGACTGAGGGTTTTGTGTGATTTTCCTGGTGGGCAACAATTGTGGTATCTGCCAATCACCGACCACCATTGAGGTCTCTTCAAGAGGCGGAGGTGAGTCCAGAGGTTTCGAGGGGAAGGAAAGGGCCATCGACATTGTGAGAATTGTGGAGGATGTGAAGAGCAAGGTTTTGGACATGGGCGAAGATGAGGAGACGGAGGATGTCGTGGAGGTCTCCAGATGCTCGTTGGAAGGGAGTGAATGACACTACCTACCGTGCCGATGTCCTCGTGCTGCAATACTGGTGTCGCAACACTGGCACTACGACTGATATGCGTGAGACCATATATCGAAGGCACTCATGGTTGTTGCGTCCCCATGTTTCTGTTGTCACCAATCCGACCATCTTCATCATGATTGCAAGGTTTGTAGGAAATAGAAGAAGGTGGATTCAGAGAGGTCGTCCTCACTTGTCGAACTCTCAAACTTATTGAGGGGGATTCCAGTTCCTGATGGTAGAGAGTGGGCAATCGATGTAGTGGGAATTGGTGAAGGCCTGGTAAAAGCGTTGCGGAGGATTTAGGAGCGAGTTGGTTGGCCAAGGCGGAAGGGGTTTGAGTCAATGTCGTTCGATTGAACGACACTATGTTGTCTTTGGGGCCTTCCCAGCAAGGTGTGAAGTTTTGATGGATATGCTGAGCACTACGTCAGCACGCAAGGGTTGACCGCAGCTTTGGAGGAGCAGAGGTGTGTTGCGGCTGCCCAACGTCAGCACGCAAGTGTCCGCATGGACTTGTTGCTACAGCAGTGGCATGGTGTTGCGTGATCCAGTGGCACGGGCGAGGATGTGGCGCGCGAGGGGTGCGTGTGCGAGAGGGTTGTGCACTCAGAGGCGACTCGCAAGGTGGCCTGCAACGACGAGGCAGTTGCGCGCAAGGCGGTGGCACGCGAGAGAGGAAAGAACGACAAGTGGGGGCTAGGTTACAGGTGAGGTACGAGAACTCCGATTTAGGACCATCATTCTGATACAATGTCGAGAGAAAATAATGAATTGCTTATTCATGAGGTCCTAGGGTTCTCTTATATAGAGGAGAGACCCGTTGGGCAAATTACATAATAAAGATGGAAAGAATAGAAAAAACACAAAAGAGACAAAATATAATGATATATCAACATGCAATGAAAAGGAGTATTATGAGTGTAGAATGACAAGTCGCTGGGGAAAACGTGTCATGATAGTCTATCACATATGTATGGTGAACCAAGGTGCCACAAGCCTATCCTTGTAGTGATCAACACTGCCATTTGGTCTATGCTTCACTGTAACGACCCATTTGCATCCAAACGATAGAAGCTCTACTGGAGTTGTAACCAAACTCCATGTACCACATGACTGGAGTGTAACCATCTCCTCCATAACAAGACACCAACGATTGACTCGCATAGCCTCCTGATATGTGCGTGAGATCTCTATGACTGGTCGTCCCACCACAAACCTCTCGAAATCATCAGAGAGATTCTTCAAAGAAACATAGGCTACAAGAGGATATGTAACATAGTTATGCCTCCGCTTCCAACGTGAAATGATGTCGTCAAGATCCTTTGTATTATCCTTGTCCTATGAGATAACCTCCTAATATGATATATGCTCAACCTATAAAGTCTCCTAATATACGGACAATCACTAGTGCCATCAGTATAAATGAAGTATTCAGAATTTATCCGGGACGTGCTGGATGATGGAGAAGGCACATGAACACAGTAGGCGACTAGTAGATATAGTATCTAGGAAAAATTCTAAGCCACGAAAGGAGGTGGAGTTACATGTTCAGGAACCACATGACGAGCAGGTGATGGAGGAATGACAGGAGGCGGTGCAGGAATCACAATTGGAGGTGGTGGTAATGATGGTGGCAAAGGAGGAGATGGAACGTAAACCTCCTCCCCATACTTAGAAGGGTTCATTTCGTCACCAATAGGAGAAAAGTACATGACATACATAAAGAAAGTGATATCAACACTCACATAGTACTTCTGTCTGACAAAATCAAAGCATCGGTACACTTTCTAACTCTGAGAGTAGCCCACAAAAACACACTTGACAACTCTAAGGTTAAGCTTGTCACGACCAGGAGCCAGGTGATGAACAAAAGCCATAAAGCTAAATACACAAGGTGTTAGAGAGAAAAGGCCCTTGTCGGGTAATGCAATCGAAAAGAGACTTTTTCTTCTAAATGGAGGACGACATACGATTGACCAGGTAGCATGCAATCACCCAGAAAGAGTGGGGAGCACCTCTAATAAGAATAGTCGTACTAACATCAAGAAGATGACGTTGCTAGTGCTCAGCAACACCGGAAGTGTAGGCACAAGAGGTATGTCAGATGCAAACAAAACCTGAAGAACTGGTACAAAATTCCAAAGCATTGTCGGAGCAAACATACTCAACAATAACAGAATAAATATTCTTTACTTTATTAAAAAAAAGTTTAAATGACAGACCCAGACTTGTTTTTCCATAAGAAAAACCCAAGAAAGTTTAGAATAATCATCAACAAATACACAATAGAATATGTACCCCCTAGTGGTCAGGAACGCGAGTGGGATCCCAAATATCAAAACGAACTAACTAAAATAAAGAACTGCTACTACAACTATGACGATCAGGATAACTGGATCGATGATGCTTCCCATGATGGCATGTCGTGCACTGAAAAGTAGGCCGAGAAGGGATCTGCGGGAGGACTCTACACAACTTCTGCAGAGGAAGGTGATCGAACCAAAGATACCACATCTACCGAGAGACTGGTCTAGTGGGAATGGAAGAAGCACCAATATAAGAAGACTAGACCATTATGTAGAGACCCCCTTGCTTACGATTACATCTAATCACCCTGCACATGAATGTATCTTAAACACAAGAGAGGAGGAGAAACATATTGCATGACAATGCAAATCCTTGATAATCTAACTAATAAATAAGAAGTTCATAGAAAATCAAATGCATCTAGCACACTTTGCATACTCATAACGGTATCAAATGAATTCCTCGGACTTGTAATAGGGGAATGTGTCCCATCTGCAATGACAACAGATCTGCATGGATGTATTGATCTGTATGAAATGAACTGGGCTTTGTCACCGCAGAGATGATGAGAAGCTCCAAAGTCCATAATCCCTTCGAAATATCTTCCCTATGACAACTATAAAGGCATAAATTATACCTGAGGTACTGGTTGAGACTAAGGCAGTGATGGTAGAAGGGCCTGAGTAGCGCTAGTGGGGCCAACAACATTAATCATAAACTCCCTCAAACGAGAGCCAAGGTCATCGAACATCTAATCAGCATAAGTGGTAGTAGGCTCAACCTTTTCGGCAACACGAGCAGACGTGAGATAACCATGCTTCTGGTAGCATGTGTCTTCATAGTGGTTGAAACGGTGACAGTAGGTGCATGGCTGACGAGCACATCCACCTCCGCTGCCACGGATACCTCACCCTCTGAACTGAGATGGACATCCTCTGTCGTGAGATGCCACCATCGCAAAGGAGGTCTACATAGTGCCTATAGGTGCATGGCTGACAAGTGCATCCACCTCCTCTACCACAAACATCACATCCTCTGAACTGAGATGTACCTCCTCTGCAGCAAGATGCAACCATCGCAGAGGAGGTATGCATAGTGGTTATAGGTGGGATTGTGATCATGTTGAGTCTGCTCCAGGCCTCCTCCATGAGAGGTATAGATGCCTCTACAAGTAGTTGACTCCATTCAGCATCAGAATTAAGGTCAAGTGCCTCCAGAAATACTCTAACCACTATAACTTTCATGTACACCTTTCGCTCTGAAGAGGCAACCAGAGGCATGAAGCTGTAAAGCTTCTCTAATATGCCCCTGAGCAACGAGTAAGAAGTCTGAAAAGGATGGCCATTTTGCTTGGCCATGAAATTGTTAAACTAGAGCTGCATGATCTTCGTCTCATTCCTCGCCTGAGAATGGGTGGCGGCAAAGATGTCACACATTATCTTGGAAGTGGGTTAATGCAAAATATTATTTGTGATCTCCCTGGTGAAAGAACTAGATAACCAAACACGCGCATACGCATCATCTTGCTCCTAAGAAGCATTCACCCCAATCTTGTCGACCGACTCGAGTTGCATCTGAATGTGCTCTTTATTGTTGCATTGCATAAGGCTCATGAACTACATGGACCATAACTCATAATCGGTCCCATCTATCTTGACAATGGATCCTTTTTTTGAGTAAAGGAACGGGGGAGCCCTCCCGAGGCGGGAGTCACCACACCAAAGCATTCATTAATAAAGTAAAGTGTACATCAGTTAGATAACCAGAAATTGTACAAAACATTACAGTGGGCTACAACATTCTCCGAGTAAAACCGCTGCCCCTTGAAGATTGTATCATTCCTACCAAGCCAAATAGCCCACAGTGCGGCAAAAGGCTTGGAGACATCATCGGAAGACCCATGGCCGACCCGACGAACCGACCGCCAAAATTGATCAGCATAAAAGGCCCGAACCCACGTGAGCCCCAATGACTCCCAAACCTCTGCGGAAGACCTGCAACCAAAAAAGATGTGGTCCACATCCTCCAACTCGTCCTCGCATCTGTCACACTTAAGATCCGTCCCACCCAGCAGTCTGTCTCTTCTCACTTTGTCACAAATACGACCTCTCCTCATACACCAAAGGAATACCTTTACCCGCGTAGGAATCTTAGTTGCCCAAATCATCTTCACGTCAGCACACAGCTCTTCATCTCGCTCCACCAAAGCCGCAGTAACCATCCGATAGGCCACCTTCACCGAGAACCTACCACCAGTCCACTCAAAACGGTCTGGGTCCCCCGACAGGTCCCCGGCAGGGGGAATCTCAGACAACATCCTCAAAAACTCCTCCAACCTCTGATCCGAGAGATCCGTAAGGAACCTCGGCGCCCACGTCCCAGCTTCGATGACCTCCGCCACCCGCGCTCCCCTATCAACTGCCAAAGCCATCAACCGAGGAGGATAAATCAACCTTGTTCCCTGACATGATGATGGAATTAGGAAAGGATGCGACCATAGTCTTAAATCGATCTGAATATGTCTACACAATTATACGGGGAACCGATTGTATATGCAAACTCATGCCCCTATCATTTCCATCAATCTTATCTGCGCTCTAGGACCTGCAGATGGATATAAAGGTCTGATCTCACTGGAAACGACACAAAATTAGATTGTATAGAGACATTGCGTGTGGAGGAGCTACATGGAGATGCGGTACCGCTGGATGCAGCTAAGACAGCAGTTGGACTATCGCATTGTAGCTCTGGTCCAGCAAAACTCGATAGTGAGGGGTCGGATGATACAAGACCTTGCTGTTGGGGTTGCGACGACGACATAGCCGCTAGGTCTACAACACCCTGATGTTGGGGAGGCGGAAGCAACAAGTGAGCCGCAAGACGTGTGTGGGTCGGTGACAGTGAGAAAGAAGAGCCCGCGGTGAAGGTGGCACAAGTGAGAGGGGTCTGACGAGTGAGGTGGGGTGCGAGGGCTTTAGAGCTCCGATTTAGGATCACCAATCTCATACCATACACAGCACAACAACAATAACAAGCCTTTCCCACATTAAGTGGGGTTCTCTACATGGATTCTTTGCTTCCATTCAAATCTATCTTGGGCCATTCCCGAACTCAGATCCAAGTAACTAAGATCCCTTCGAATAGTCTCATTCCAACACTCTTTGGGCCTTCCCCACCCTTCTTAAACAACCCAACATCCACAAATCTCGCATCTTCTAACCAGTGCATCAGCTGACCTCCTTTGCAAATGGACAAACCATCTTAAGTGGTTTTCCCTCATGTTATCCTCTATCAGAGCTACACAAACTTTCCTTCTAATCGTATAATTCCGAATCGATCTTTTCGTGTATGATCACACATCCACCTTACCATTTTCATTTCGGCTATTGTCATTCTATGTACATATCTTTGATTCACAGGCCAACATTCAAACCCATAGAGCATAGTTGGTCTCATGGTTGTTTTGTATACTTTGATTTTCAAGGATTTTTTATCACAAAGAATAGTAGAGACTCATCTCCACTTTAACCAACAAGCATTTACTCTATAAGTAGCATCTCCATCGACTTCCCCATCATGTTGCAAAATAGATACCTATTATCTAAAAGAATCTTTCTTCTGAACGTTATCGTCTCCAATCTTCACCTCGATTCTTTCACCATTACTTCCATCAAATGTGCACTTATATTCAGTCTTAACCCTACTTATATGAAATCTGTTAGTCACTAAAGCATGCCTTCAAACCTTAAGTTTCTTACTTCATCTCTAGTCTCATCAATCAACACAATATTATTGATGAACAACATACACTAATGGCCAATGTATCTCATCCTGAATATGACTAGTCAACTCATTCATAACCAATCCGCTCTGATACCATGTGAAGAGAAAATTATGACTTATTTGTTATGTGGGACATAGGGCTCTCTTATATAGAGAATAGAAACCCTAGAAGGCAAATCGCGCAGGCAAACCCTAGAGAGAAAATGAAGGATTGTATATCAAGGCCTTAAATGTCGGTTTCGGTCACCATTTCGGTATCGACTAAAACAGAATTTCGATGGAATTTTGGTGGAATTTCGACCTAAATTTCGGTCATTTCGGTCATTTTTTGTACTAGGACCCCCTTATTTCGGTCATTTCGGTCGAATTTCGATTTCGACTGGATATCGATATTCGACAGAAATTCGACCGAATTTCGCTGAAATTTGAGGCCATGTTGTATATTATCATATAGCTCTTTCAACGGCCATACCGCTGCATTATCTTTATCTAGCGATGTCATCAAAATGGAGCATCTCAAAATTGAAATAAAAAAGTCCGACTCAAATAACAAATAAGGTGTGTAAAACTGGAGAAGGAAAACATTACCAGGCAAGACTTTAAGTTTCATTTTCACAGGCAAAACATACTTCTGAACTAAAAGCTGTCACAACTAGAATTGTCAAGCCAAGTTATGTGCTGAATAAGAAAAAACTCATTAGAAAGGAAGATTTATTACAAGGCTCACCACATGAGGCTCCTCTTTAGTATGCTCCTACGAATCACTATTTTCCTGCAAGAAAGGGAAATTATGCCAAGATTACTGTTTTCTCAGTCTGGAAAAAAAATCCAGAATTAATATATTTCAGAACATAAAACGTCATTGACTTAGAAAACGCGGGTTCACGGAATTTAATTTTGATTCATAAGCTTTTCAAGGAATTAGTAGGTGCATTTTATATTTTATGCCATCGAACATCTTACAAGAAGAAGTTAGTTTATACAACGACACAACAGATAACACTACAATGGATTAAAGCCATAAATCAGTGATGTCAATGCAATTATAGATCGGTGATGTCAAGGCTGTTGCCTCGGACTTTACAGAAGGTGCATGACAACCTCTGGCCTCCATTCTTGATGCCCTTATTGCATTTGTACTTCATAAATTATGTCTATCTTAGCACTATAACTTGTAGACAATATGATATAGTGGATTATAAAATATATAACATATACCTTGGTAACATGTACTTTACTCTTTTTACTATATTAATATATCCTAATATAATAACTTATCTGTTTCATGTTAGTTCCACTTTCATATGATATTTCATAACACTTTTATGCTATCAATTATTGTTTTTTTGTTTGATACTGATAACTATGATAGAAGGAACAGATTATTTTGCATTTTTCTGCCCCACCATACTGTCCAACATATTAAATAAATTTTAAAAAGTTTTAACGGTGATATTTTACATACATATTAGGATCAACTCTGTCTAAAAAAGCATGTATAACTTGATTTTATTACAAGATATGATCTTTGCCTCACTTCAATCAGGTGATCCCCTTTTGGCCGCCTCTCACCTCGGACTGTTTACAAGCTCGTCACCCCGTAATAGCATATTGTGTTGCTAACTTATGAAAAGATAAATGCAAATGTCATAACCAACCCACTATAGGCTACAAAAATGCTCTTGTATAGATACAGTCTCTCAGAAAACAACTAAAATCATCTGAGACCTAATTATTACATGACAGAAACCTAATATCAGATAGAAACAAATATAAGTTCCAAAGCATCCGATAGTATTCACAAGTCTTAAAGCGCACAGAGGGAAGTTGGGCATAGATATCCACTTCGTACTAACAGTAGCCCGACTTCTCAGCCAGCAAAATCTAGACCTTCCCCAACTTGATTTTCAATTTCCAATCCACCAATCTGTTCTCCGATACCTTCATTTAGCAGTTCCTCCCAAAATTCATCATTTAGTTCTTTATTAACAGTCTCCTCCACTTGTTGCACTTCTTGTTTTTCCTGACCACTTCTTCCCAAGTCTTGCATCTCCATGGCTAAATCATCCAAGTCTGGATCACAGTCAAACAAGCCATTCTCACTCTCTCCGGGCTCGATCGGTAGTTCGACGGAATAGCTTCCAATGGATTGGGCCTTGCTGTTCTCCGATCCCCGCTCGATGCGCCTTCTTCTTTTCTTGTTGATAGCCTCCTCAATCTCTTTCCTCCTTTCATTCTGCTGTGCTATCTGCTGCAAGAAAGAAGGATTCTGCATAGCCCTGGCCAAGAATGCCATCATCTGCTGCTGCTTCTGTTCGGTCCCCTGGAGCCTATCCTCCATCGCCTGCAGATGTGCCCGAGTAACTTGCTGCTCCTGCCTTAGCTTCACCAACTCTGTCATCAGAACATTTTTGTCCCGTCGTAGACGGTCGATCTCTGCTTCCAGTCCGAACTGCCCGACCTCCACGCATGAACCAAGAGACTGCTGCTGGAAAGGAGGGTAGCCTGCTGCCTTTCTCCTCTTAATCATCTTGAGAAGGTCCTTTCTTCCTCTGAGAAACCCCTCATTCGCAAACTCCCATCTATCCGGATCAACTTTTCTAAATCCCTGCAAGGAAAAAAACAGGGTTTCGTTCTCAACAACAATTGACCGGGTTGGTCACCAATCCAATATCACACATTCTTTTCATCGAACAAGTGAAGTGCAATATATCTCTGCTCCATTTAACAGGGTGCAGGAAACTCTTCTCAAGCTAAAACCATGCTAAGTTCTAACCAACAGTTTACAGGTAAGGAATTATAGAGCTTCAAATCAATAAAACAACCAAATTTGGAACCAAGACAGCAACTTACATAAGTATTGAGCTGCCTGACGAAGCTGGAGAAGTTGTTGTGCTTGAAATACCTCGGCAGAAGGTTACTGGCGAAGGCGTGGGGATCCCACACGACGAAGCTGTTGCTGGTGCTGCCCCACGATACGACCCGGTTGGTGGCGGGATCGTCGACCATCTCGTAGGTCTTGCTGAGGAAAGGAGGCGGCCCCTGGTCGTGCAGCCCTTCCAAGGGCCGGGGGGCGTTGGAGGAAGGCGCGTCATCCCCAAGAACCTCCTCCTTCACCGGATTGATGGTGTTCATCGATGCCCACAAATCACAACGCCCCAAGTTCCGATTTTTCCACTGGCCGACGTTCCTAAGGATCGAAAATACGAAGTGGGACTCCAAGAAATCCGGAAGACGGAGCTGTTCCAAACGGGAAAGATCGCCGCTTTCTTGCTCCGCAAGAAACGAGCTTCGGACAAGGACAAGTGGAGGCAGAGATAACAAAAAGGGAATGCGATGTGGAATCAAAAGAGCAAGAGGGAAGGGAGTGTGGGGCGTTAAATACCCCTCGATTGTTTAGGGGGATGGTTCTAATATGGGGTTTAGAAGGTTCTGGAGAGGGGTTGGGGGAGGGGGGATTGGAAGCTTCTGGAAGGGAGGGCGAGTGGCGGCGCAGGCTGGGGGGAAGGAGAAGGCGACGGGGTCACGTGGGAGATGGGGACGGAAAGCAGGGAAACTTGGTGGGAGTGAGGGGAGATGTGGACGGTGCGTGTCCGTGAGGAGCAGGAACGCGTGTCTGGGCAGCGACCGCTGCTTAATCTTGCCGTGCGGTTCTGTGCATTGCAGATAACTTCGAATGCTCCGAAGGGCGGAATCCGCTCCTTTCCGATCGTCTGATGTGATTATGATTGTGGGGATATTGATCTACTTCTACTGTGCATTGTTGTACCGTAAAAAAACTAAAAATGTTGCAATTCCAATTCGATATTATTTTATTGGGATTTTTACTCAACAGATCTTATAAACTTTGCCAATGACCTCCACGACTTTTGAAATAATTTAGTTCCCTTCTCGATCCCGTAAACTTGCCAGTTCTTACCCCATGAATCCTCCGGTTATTCTGTTTGAATTCCGTGGGGGCTCTTAAGATAATTTACAGGATCGATGAAGTAATTACGTTGTGCAAAATGTCGTAGAGGTAATTTAAAAAATTTATAAGATCTACCAGGTAAAAGTTTACAGAGGTAATTTTATTTAGTAACAAGGTTTAGGTCCAAACTGGCAGCAACCGCTTTTTATCCTCTGTGTATATTTATAGATATTTTCTAGTCCACGGATATTTTCGTAGAGAAATTTGTGGGGAGTGGGATTTTAATTACATGTTTTTCTATATTATTTGGGGTCTTTACGTTTGTACCTTTTCGGGTTTTCGTAATTATATACTTATGCCCTTACCATTTTTGCGATAATATTTGTCATTGATTTCAGGTAGAGTGAACAAGTTTGCCCTCCACCGTTAGTTTGACTGTCTGTTAAAATAAACGGATTTCTACACCTAGAACCCTCTCTACTTTTGTAATTCTGTCCTAATCCCTCTGTAATTTCGAATTACATGCTGACCTCCGATATGATTAAAATAAATCTCAGGATTTTTATTTTTTATCTTTATTTTTTCAAACAACCCCTCTCTCTCCCTTTCCTCCCCTCCATCGTCCTCCTTCCTCATCCCTTCTGGCATCCTCTCCCGATCACCATCGTTGCCACCGTCACCTCCCCTCTTCCCTTTGTTTCCTTCTCCTCACCCAGCAACCCCCTTCCTCAACTCTTACCATCGTCACCACTTCCCCCAAACTCTCGTCTCGCATGCCACCTATGGAAACTTCACAAATGAGAAAGTTAGCTACGACAGGGGGTTAGTTGCATGGATCTCATCAATTAAATGTTTCAAGGAGGTAAAGGGGGGGTAGAGGTGGGTTTGGCAACAACGAGATCGTTGATCTGCTAAGGTGGGTTCAATCCATTGTGCTCATAGAGTGGATAGTAAAGGTATTCAGTCTGGAGTTGACAAAGTTTTAAAACATCAAAGAGGAAATGGTGCAGATGCTTAATATTGCAATGGCATGCATGATGAGAGTACATGACTGCTGAATCTCCATGCCATCATTGTTACTCTTTCATTTTGACCTTAAATCCCTAGCTAAATGCATGTAAATAGCATTAATTTGTACAAAAGAACATTCATAAATTAACATGTAAATATTGTATAAATATTGGTAATTAATTCCAAACTAAAAGAATAAAGAAAAAGAAAAGAAAAAGAAATGAAGTGTCAAAGACATTGAAAGACCCTAGATCCCGAGACCATTGATCGAAAAGGAATAAAGTAGGGGAAGATAAGACCAAAAAATTGTACATAAATTACACTTAAAACCTCTGTTTTATTCATCATTAAATGGCCATTTGGAGCCTATTTTATTTTTTAATTTTTATACCTCAAATAATAAAACCCTCAACATGATACTTGTACATAAAAATACAAAATTAGTTGCACACAAAAATAATGCACAGTGTTCTTGGGACACTCATAATGAGAAGTCGCAGACAAAACTTCCCAGGCATGTATCTCCTCCATATGAACTCAAAATTGATCAAACTCATCTTTATTGTTCATATAATTAAATTATCTATTTGATAGAGTTAATTTCATTATAAATAAAGTTAAGATACAATAGTTGGCTTTTGGGTCCCTATTGTATTGTATATCTGTATATTATATTCAATATATTCATTCTTTGTATTTTTAGTTTTCTTGTATTTTTAAATATTTGTAAATATTATTTGAAATATAATAAAACATTAAAATAAAATAAAATCATAAAAAATGCATTAAAATAAATAAAGTATTAAAATACATAGATAAACGATACCTATAATATACATACACATATTTATTTAAGTAAATAAATAAAATCAAAAAAATAAAAATTTACAAATATATATTTTAATATATTATAAATATATAAATTGTGTGTATACAATAATAACATACAGAATGCAAACTAAAAATAACAATTCCTAAAATACATGTATTTATACCTATGTACGTAAATGTAAAAATTAATACCTAATAAAAAACCTTAATAAATAAATAAAAATCCATAAAATACTACATAGAATAATAAATATTTTTTATGATTTAACTTAAAATTAATAAAATCGTTTGTTATTTATTATCTATTTAATAAGGGAATTTTTCACTCTATTTTCTGGTTGGTCCACGTGGACCAACCAGAAGCACGCTTTTGTTGACCAGGCAGTCGATTGTACTGCCCGCCCCTCTGACCTGTGTCAGAGTCACGAGAGCCCAACCTTCTCCATTTTTTTAAGCATGATCAGTTGCCGATGGTCCATGATCCCTTCGACGAACTTGCTCCCCTCAACTCCCTCCATCTCCCTAGGGGTATAACATTCACTAACTCCCTCGCCAAATCACGCAATCATCTTGCCCCTTCTACCCTTCCATTTGTGTATTAATAAACCACACCATCACACATTTTGATTTTGATCCCAGTTTACTCCTCGTAACCCCAACAGGAATCTTTTATGTTGAGCTCCAGTGACAGGAGAAGCTTCGCACCGCATAGCCTTGTCAGTGAGGATAAGAGGAGGATGTGGAGATCTAAGTGTCGCCGAAATCCCTCTGACGTACCTTCTTTTGCTCTGTATTCTAAGCAGGTCTGAAATGTTTTCTTTATACCTTTAGCTTGCTTTTCATTCCTGTAGTTTAATTTAGTTTCTAATTTCATCAATTAGCGGTTAGATTGAGTTAGTTTCCATATTTAAAATTCATTGGAGAATTAGACTCCAGATCGATTTCACTGTGAATTCGACCCATTTCGACTTTCATTTCATGCCCAATTCAGTCCCCCATTGATTTCTCCATATTTCCCCTTTGTTTCCCTCTCGATCTTGTAAGGATCGAGGTCCAGCGAAGCTCACTTTTCGCCATTCACATGAGCTTCTCCGCCCACCCATTTCCATGTGTTGCATGCTTCAAAAATTGGCCGAGATGGATTGCCTCGAGCTGTTTGATCCTTTTGTGTAGGGTCTTGGACCTAGAAGTTGAAGAGAGGCACATATAGGTGTGGCTTGGTCCCAGCTACATGCGGGCTTGTCAGAGGAGAAGGAGACGACCCAAGCACCGAGAAATCAGAGATCAAAGGAAGAGGAAGCAGTTGTTCTTCAGAGTTCTTCCTCCTGCCCTCGCCACCGTTGGATTGAACGCGCGTCTCACATATAGTTTGGGCTGCACATTTTGAGGAGAATTATCATGCCTCCCCATCACATGATCTGATTAGTGGCCCTACGTGGAGCTTCTAGAGCCATCTGATGGTGCCTTAAGTTGGGTAAATTACCAGGAACCCCTCTCGCTTTTTTTATTACCTTCAAATCACTATAAATATAAAGTCTAGTTTAAATAATTGTGTAATATTTGCAAGGGCTACCATAAACTTCTTGATAATTATAAAGAGGTCCATGCGCCTCATGTGTCACGTCGCGTGAGGAGCTATGAAATTTGCATAAAAGCCCTATCAGCTTTTATAAATTAATGTTTAGTCTATAAACTTGTAAATATAGTGTTGATATTTTGGGAAAATTTGCATGCACGATCCTGACTTATATTTTAATTGCAAAAATACCCCTTCCATGCTTGGAATTATTTCCTTGCATGTTTAATTTTGTTAAATAGCTCCTGTGCTCAAAAAATTGGAAAATATTATATATGCCTCTTAGCATGCTTGATTTATGCCTATATTTTGTTTTGACATTTTTAGTATTTTTCTCATTTTAATATTCAAAAAAGAGTTATTTATTCCTCGTTTACTTATAAAAAACTAAAAAAATTATAAAACTACTTTTAAAAATTATAAAAAAAATTATAGTATATATATCATTACTTAACTACCTTTAGTCCAAAAATTATAATATATATAAAAGAAAAACACTAAAAATCATAAAAGCCCTAAAAACATGTAAAAATCAGTAAAAATTCCACAAAAACAAAAAAAATAGTTTTATGATCTATATTTTCATTTATATTATCTACTATATATTAAAAATAGTTTTGAAAATTTTGAACCTACTATCTATTTTTAATATCTAAAACAATTCAGCATATATATTATATCCACTGCTTTGATATATTTATCATATTAAAAATACATAAAAAATAGCAAAAAGTTATATAAAATCACAAAAATAGAGAAAAATAACAAAAACACAAAAATAATTTATTTTTTGAATTTTAACTATATTTGTATATAATTAAACTTATAAAACCATATATATACTATATATATTATACTATTATTTAGTACTTATTATTATTGCGTAAAATATATTATATATTTAACATCTTGAAAAAAAGGATTGTTTCGTATATTTATTTATATTTGTTATATATTCTTATATATTATTTATAGTATATGTATTACTAATATTATCATATATAGATATTTATTACATATTAAAAATAAAAAAGAATCTAAAACTTTGTAAAATTAAAAAGAAGATAAAAATTTTAGACATAACAGTTAAAAATCTATAAAAAAATAAATATATTTAAAAACCCACAAAAAAGCAGAAAAGATACAAAATTTCCAAAATCATTATTATTGATTTTTATTAATTATAATAAATATACATATCCTCAAGCTTGCTCTTAATGGTTCGACCCTTGCACTTGCTTTCTATACACATTTATTTGTTGGGTATAATAAATTTCACCCCGTATATTATTTTTTGTTTTATCTATATCGTTGGTTGATTGTTGATGATTGATTGAGATATGTTCCGAGTATCGTGAGAGCGACCGCTACAGCGATTGTCGGATCTGACTTGTCAGACACCGTAGAACCTCCAAGACCGGGTATTAGAAACCTCTGAAAAATCCCTCTACAAATGGTGTCATTATCGGGGATCAACATGCAGGATATGATATTATGCACATTATTTATCATACTATATATTTTTTATTTCTTTTTCAAATACTTTTTTATCTATTTTGATCATTGTCTTTGTTGACTTCTTTGCGAGACAAGCTATGTGAGGACGGTCTTCTAAGAGGTCAAAGTAGCGAAGTAGAGTGGAGATCGACTTTCATCATTGTGTCGGTAGGAGAGAGCAAGAAGGAGACAAGGAGAAGGCAGAGCAACTTAATGTAGAATTTTTATTTTTATTTTATGAGAGAGTGGCTCTTAGTAATTAATTTGTAGCAATACAAGGCAGGACACTCGACATTCATACTCTTGCGAGCCTATTTTACCAAGTGTCTATTCAATTGGGGGCCTGCTCCATTTTCTTCGCATTTTCATCACCCTTTAACTTTACTCCTCCCTATTTTTCCACTTATTTTTATTAGTTTTCCACGATTTGTGTTTTCCACCTTTATTTTTATTTATTTTATGTGAATGAACCCTTATATTCTAGGACTTGCTTGATCGATAACTTAGGTCCAAAGCCCTAATATATGCATGCACCTATAGTTTCTACGCTTGAACCTTAGACAAATTAAAACTGTTCTTTGCAATAATAGCGATTCCTACTGCGTTGATTTCACCGGCTCGCATTTCATGTAGTCTAATTTAAATTCTAGGGTAAATTACAAACAAAGGCTAAAATTATACCTCGATTCCCAATTAGGGGCCTCATTTTTCATTTGTAACGAATAGGGGCTTGAACTTTCAACTTAAGGGTTTAACGTCGACATATAAGGGTCATTGACGCTTATAGAGGCCTTTATTTGAGATAAAAACATAAGATCGGGCCCCTTTTTGTTACAATTGAAAAATGAGTCCCTTAATTGGGAATTGAGGCATAGTTGAGGTCCTTTTTTATAATTTACCCAAACTTCTATCTTGCATCCCACATGAAGAGAGTTGGGAAGAATTGTAAGTATTCTAACTAAGCACGCATCATTCGACACAATGGTGAGTTCTCCATCATGTCACTTACACGACTTTTCCATCTTCTCTCCCAGTTTTGGATCCCTTAGGATTTTAAAAGGAAATACAAAAGGTTGTTAGGTGATTATTCATGAAAAATTCTCAAAAAGGTGATAATTCAAAAATTAAAACAAAGGGATTACTAATGAAATTCGACAAAAAAGAAATTTGTAACAGACTTTCATTGTATTGGGTCCACAAAGCCCACATTGTTTTCAAGTACACTCCAGATAGAGTGAGGCACGACCCTAGGACATAGAGTCAAAATCTTAGCCCGGGCACTGCTGATGAACGCAAAATTTGCCTCTTTAATATAGACAGATAAGTCGTAATATAGGAGGCGAATTCGATTTCAGCAAAAACTGTGGTCTTTGAATATCGTGGAATATTTTAACTTGGCAAGTCTACCAAGGTCAAACACAGGGACACGTCTACCTGATATGTTTATTGAATTTCGATTAATGATGGCACAATGTGAATTAATTCCAATTTCAGGTCCTCATGATGGATTATGCAAATTACAAAGCAAAGCAAAGATGCATGCATTTTTTTATCGGTTTTTATGCAAATTATAAGGTGATGCATGAGCAAATATGCAAGGGAAATTATTTACAGATTAAAGACTACAATTATACACTAAAATGTGAGCAACACAATATAGAATGAAATCAGAGTCAAATTGAACACATCAATAAAAATCGGTCATCAGATCAAAGCAAGACAAGAAGAGCACTGTCCCATTTTCCACATAAAAATTCACTTCAATTAAAACAGGAGCAAATGAGACAATTAAGCATGCTAAAATGTAGAGGACATAACAAGGATCAAAACGACACTAAAATCATGCAATTTGGACCTACGATGCTCAAGTTATGCTAAAAACAGTGCAAGGGCATAAATGTAATAAAAATGCAATAAAAGAAAGGGATAAATATTGCATTTAGGTCCATGGAAGGACCTAAATGCAATTATGAAAAATCGCCTGGGGTCCTATGCAATTTTCCCATTGCACGTAGGGACCTTTTTGTAATTTTGAAAACCTTCGAGGGCTTCCCTGTAAAATACCCAGGAACGCACATAAGGCACGTGCCTGGGGACCAAAATGCAAATCTTGTAAACTTCAGGGTCTTTTGTGTAAATTACCCAAGCCCTCACGTGCGATGCACGTGAGGGCCCAGGCTCGAGAAGAGTCCTCAGCCTCGGGACACGTGGCTTAACTGGGTGGCTCGGGGCGAGGTTTGGTCCGCTCGAGCCTGTAGGCATGGAGTATAGGCTCGGGTGCCATGCATCATCATCCTGGACGTCCGATCAGGAGGATCGGACGGCAGCTGTAGTGTCGTCGTCCACCGTAGGTCACCGGAGAAGGCTGGGCTCCGGCGACCTGCCTTCAGCTCCGCCCCGCCTCGCAAGGTCGTAGGATGGTCGAGGAAGCTCACTGGAGGCATGGCGAAGGTCCTGGAGCCGAGGCGGTGCTCCGATGTTATCTGGAGCTGCTCGGTGAGGCATGGTCGTCGGAGGAGGAGAACTTGAAGGTGCTCCGACATGAAGTCCGGCTATTGAAGATATCTGCAGGGGTCAGTTATAGCCGAAGCGTGCGCTCATGATCTGTGAAGTGCGTGAAGTGAGATGGGAGCAGGCGGAGGTGGAGAAGGTGGTGGCTCAGGCGAGTCCTCTGCCGTGATGACGAAGGAGTGGTGTCGGAGCGCGGTGGGGTTCTGACGGAAGGAGGGTGGTCGGCGAGGATCGGAGTGAGATGGTGGAGATGCTGGAGTGGTCGGAGGAAGGTAAACGATGATGGGTATGAAGAGAAAATTAGGAGAAGTAGAGGGAAAATTGCCTTGCCAGAGCAAGGCAAATGGCGACGGGGATAGCTTGGGCTGAGGCTCAAGAGAACCTCGGGTCATCGCCCGACGAGGTCAGCCGGGCCTCGGGGCTCATTTGGTGACCGGAGGTCACCAGGACACGGCGGAGCACCGCCGTGGGTCGACACCAACAAAAATCCATAATCACCTCTACATTCTGCCCCTCCGCTGTCACCGGAGGGGCGGAGGAAGCTAGGGTTTAAGCCAAAAATGGTGGACCAGCGCTGCCGGTTGACGGAGGAGGGTTTAAATAGGCGGAGGTGGTCGGAGTGATCTGGTGGTGCGAAGCGTTTTTGCGAGGGGTGTTAATGGTGAGGGGAGTAATGGCGAGGGGTTTGATCGTGGCGCGAGGATGGTGGAGGAACGGGGAAGACGATCGTGGCGTTACGACGAGGAGAGAAGGTCTGAGGCGCCTTCCAAAAATGGAAGGGGGTGGAGGTTTCACGTGTCGTAACGTCTGCGGAGGGAGACCCACGGGAGGAAGAAGATGACCAGGTGGCTGTTGGATCCCACGATCCAACGGCTGAGAGTGGGGCGCGTATGGAGGGACACGATCAGATCATTAGATCTGATCGGATGGCCGAGGGTCGAGCGCGAAGGAGCGGCCCAGATGGAGAACTTTGTGAGATCCAACGGCGAGGGTTTGAAGGGGGACATGGCGCTAGGAGAAGCGTTGCATGGTCGTGGGATCGGGTGGTTGAGGTGAGGGGAAAAGTGGCGTGTTGCAGATCGTTGGATCAAACCAGGATCGGAGGGCTATGGTTACGGGGTGATGTGGCGCGAGGCAGGCTGTAGGATAGGGCATGGATCCAACGGCCGAGGGTTAGGCACTTTTGGGCGGTCGTGATTTGATCTGGGGGTTAGATCGTACGGTGGAAGATAGAGCGGGCTTCAACGGCTCAGATGAAGGCGGATCTGGAGTGATCTAACGGCCCAGGAGGGGCGCCGGGTGTCAGCAAGGGAAGCGGGCCACGTGGGCGGCCCAGAGGGTGCCATGTGGCCCAATAAGAAAATTCAGAGAATAATTACAAAGAAAATTAGAAAAGAAATAGTTAGACGCCGAATTAGGAAAAAGTCAAAACATGATAGTTGCTCGTCTCGATGAGATCTACAACTTTCATGTTGGTCAAGAAGCCAAAAGAGGTCATTTGTATAAAACGTATTTTTGGGGGGTATTTTTAAAGGGATAAAAACACTAATTTTTATGGCTTGAGATTTTTTTGCATTTTTTATTTTTTTAAAGGGTTAGTGAACTGTAGACAACTATTCTACCTAATTTTAGGGGTTTTTGAGGGTAAAATAATTACAAGAAAATAAGAGGAATTAAAAACAATAATTTAATGGTAAAATATATACAATATAATACAGGATAAAAATAGGGAATTAGAGGGTATTTTTATTGAATTGATTAAGCAGGGGTTTTAATCTGTGGCTTTTAGCATGATGAATACGAGATTTATCATACCCCTATACTTAAACCATGCTCGTCCTCGAGCATCTAAAGAATGAAGGAGTCGGATTAATTCCTGACAGTGCGCGTGAAATTTTCAAGACCTGATCTTTTGAAGACCCTTGATCTAAGTGATCTTAAAATTTCAGGTTTATCCAAGCCTTAGTCAGAAGGAATCCAACTTCTCTAATTATCAGACTCTCTTTTTGTACATATAATATAAGGATATGACAATTAGTGTACTGCATTTCATGAGAGCCGAGTCGATGCATCACTCAAAGTTCCAGTCCCAAAGACTCTCCTCTAGACCTAATCCTCAATACTAGGGAATAAGTCTACTCTTTCTTCAGTTAACCGTCTCATTAGTTTGTCAGACTTGAAATGTTGATGGACGGCCAGATGATGGAGGTAATGGGATTGTGTCTATTTTTCTCATTCTCACATTGGAACAAGGGGCCTCTCGTGTGCCTTTTTACTCAACACATGTAAATTATTATTTTGTTGTTGATCAATGTGTCCGTCAAAAGAGTTGGAGTCGTCTGCACTTGTTTTTCTGGGAGTACACCGGGGGGTGTCTTTTCTGAGTATCTAAGATACCTTCGACACCCAGACTTGTATCGCTTACGATGCAGGTCTCTTTTTGTGGTGTCAGCTCGACTCCTTGATCCTAATTAGCTCTTGGTCCAAGTGGACACTTTGAAAATGATTGGGAGCGCTCGCCATTGGTGGAAGCTCATTTGTATTTTACTTTTGATATTCAGAGCTTTTTCTTTGATATTTAATTTTTGTTGGCTAGCTCCACTGCTTTTACCAAAGGTTGGCGCACACTGATCAACAAATTCCTTTAAGTTTCATCACACCCTGGCACCTAGGTAAATATCAAAGAGATAGCATATGAATCTTGTTCACATACTGGCTAGAGTTTTGCTGACACTCAGGTTTTCTGAAGCCTTCATTAACTTTATCCCATCCTCGCATATCATTAGATCGGGCCTAAACTCAAATCTCTGGTCCTAGTTCCTCAAGTGATATCTCAACTCAACTCATCAATCATGCGGTTGTGGAAGTGACTGTGCTGATCATATTTTCTTGAAGGTAGAGATGAAGAGTACAATATAGCACTCAGATCTTTCAAACTAGGGAAGTGTGGATATTTAAGTCTTTAAAAACCCTAATGGTTAAGGCATGTTAACTCAGACTCTCAAGATCACAGAAATCTAGTGTCCTCAAAATCCTCAAGCCTTGTGTGAGTGTGAGTGTGTCAGGAATACACCAACTCCTTGAGTTAGTGATATTTGTGTGATTTTGGCTTTTGCAGATTTTTATGGGTTAAAAAAAATTATTTCCTCGGAGAGACAATGACTGGCCCAGGCTCAAATAAAAGTATACACTTTTAGCCAGTATGGGTGTAAGTACGGGCCGAGGCCCGTGTTACTTGAGGACGGGGCCGTATGCGATGTCCTCTAAACCACCCACTCTGCTAAGGGAGACCGAGGTTCCCTCACTGAAAATGCCTACTAAACCTAGTAGTCAGAGTCAACAAGAAAGATTTTTATTTTTTTTCAATTTTCAATTTTCATTTTTTTACAGGAATATCTACAAAAATTAATCCCTCAATTTTAATAATTTTTGCAGGTTTTTACTCAGTTCACTAGTTACCAAAACCCAGCCCGAAAAATAATATTTTAAAAAGTTTTAAAAACGTGAGCTAAGGCTAAAGTAAATATACAGTATTATACGGTATACCCCCTATACTTAAAATTTGCTATGTCCTCATAGCACAAGTGCCATGAAGCCAAGGTTCGGTTCAAATATAGGGTGATATAGCGGAACTGAGAAGGTGGGCCCCCCTATACTTAGGCCAAAATTGGCCTAAGTACAAGAAGACAGAATGAGGGAGGGATGAGTAGACAGATCCCCCCTATACTTAGGCTACAAATAGCCGAAGTAAGGTCTGCGTTAGGGGGGGTTCTATGATACAAGGATGCGGGGGAGGGGGTTCGTAAAATATATACGCAGAGAGAGAGAGGGAGATAGAGGGAGAGAGTGAGAGATAGAGGAATATACAGGGGGGTTGGTGGGGGTGAGTATGTGCAAGTGTAGGTGTGTGTGTGGGGGGGGGGTACTCTTTTTTTTGTACAACGTGCAAAACTGAAAATAAATATGCAGATGCAAGTTTTTTTTACAATATGAAATGCAGGCTGACTGATAAAATCCTCAATTCCTTCACAGGTTCTTTTGCGGCCTCTTCAGCGGAAGTTCCCAACTTCACGCCTCCATGAGGATCAAGCATCCTCGATCACCATGGGCCTGCCACAAAAGATAAACGTTAGGCATACCGAGGAATTAAATCAACAGATATGATGCAAAAATTTATGCATGAAATGAGGTCCTAAAAATCATGCAATTATTCAACAAATAAAATCAAAATCCAAAAAATAAGTCAAGGTCGTGTCCCCGACAACGGCGCCATTTGGTGAACGCGAAATTCGCCTCTTTAATATAGATAAATAAGTCGTAGTATAGGAGGCAAATTCGGTTCAGCAAAAACCATGATCTTTGAATGTCGTGGAATATTTTAACTTGGCAAGTCTACCAAGGTCGAACACAGGGACACGGCTACCTGATATGTTTATTGAATTTCGATTAATGATGGCACAATGTGAATTAATTCCAATTTCAGGTCCTCATGATGGATTATGCAAATTACAAAGCAAAGCAAAGATGCATGCATTTTTTATCGGTTTTTATGCAAATTATAAGGTGATGCATGAGCAAATATGCAAGGGAAATTATTTACAGATTAAAGACAACAATTATACCCTAAAATGTGAGCAACACAATATAGAATGAAATCAGAGTCAAATTGAACACATCAATAAAAATCGGTCATCAGATCAAAGCAAGACAAGAAGAGCACTGTCCCATTTTCCACATAAAAATTCACTTTAATTAAAACATGAGAAAATGAGACAATTAAGCATGCTAAAATGTAGAGGACATAACAAGGATCAAAACGGCACAAAAATCATGCAATTTGAACCTACGATGCTCAAGTTATGCTAAAAACAGTGCAAGGGCATAAATGTAATAAAAATGCAATAAAATAAAGGATTAAATATTGCATTTAGGTCCCTGGAAAGACCTAAATGCAATTATGAAAAATTGCCCGGGGGTCCTATGCAATTTTCCCATTGCATGTAGGGACCTTTTTGTAATTTTGAAAACCTTCGAGGGCTTCCCTGTAAAATACCCAAGCACGCACGTGCCTGGGGACCAAAATGCAAATCTCATAAACTTCAGGGTCTTTTGTGTAAATTACCCAAGCCCTCACGTGCGATGCACGTGAGGGCCCAGACTCGGGAAGAGTCCTCAGCCTCGGGACACGTGGCTTCAACTGGGTGGCTCAGGGCGAGGTTTGGTCCGCCCGAGCCTGTAGGCATGGAGTATAGGCTCGGGTGCCACGTGTCATCATCCTGGTCGTCCGATCAGGAGGATCGGACGGCAGCTATAGTGTCGTCGTCCACCGCAGGTCACCGGAGAAGGCCGGGCTCCGGCGACCTGCCTTCAGCTCCGTCCTGCCTCGTAAGGTCGTAGGATGGTCGAGGAAGCTCACTAGAGGCATGGCGAAGGTCCTGGAGCCGAGGCGGTGCTCCGATGTTATCTAGAGCTGCTCGGCAAGGCACGGTCGTCGGAGGAGGAGAACTTGAAGGTGCTCCGACATGAAGTTCGGCTATTGAAGATATCTGCAGGGGTCAGTTATAGCCGAAGCGTGCGCTCGTGATCTGTGAAGTGCGTGAAGTGAGATGGGAGCCGACGGAGGTGGTGAAGGTGGTGGCTCAGGCGAGTCCTCCGCCGTGATGACGGAGGAGTGGTGTCGGAGCGCGGTGGGGTTCTGACCCATATCTTGCAAATAAAAACTCCAAATCACCCAAACTCACCTTTAATTGTATATAGCATTCCATAAACTATTTAATAAAATTGGTTTCATGATTTTTGGAGTCCATATGCAGAAGTTAGGTTTTTGGCCCTCCTAGTATATAGGACTGATTAAAATATTCATTTTATTCAATATTCATTATTTGTATAAATTCATACTTTTAGAATTTTGTAAATAATGTACATAATGCATACACATAAGAGAAGTTAAAGAAAACCAAATTACTTTGTAAAATAAAATAAGTCTACAAATTCATAGACAAAATACCTATGCTATATACCTATACATAAATAAAAAGGATTTTAATCCTTGATCCTTTTATTCTTTTATATTTTTATAATAATGTATACATTATACATAACTCATTAAAAATACAAAACCAAAATAAAAATCAAGAAAATATATTAAATAAATTAAGTGTATAAAATACATAGATAAAATACCTACAAGTATACCTACATACACCTAAATCTATTTATTTAAAAATATAAATAAACTCATAAAAATCAAACAAAAATACCTTTATACTCACAAAAATAAATTATAAATTTATAAAACAAGCCAATAAAATAATAAAAGAAAATAAACAAATTAAAAATAAAATACATAAAAATACATGTAAATACATGCATATACACATTATCCAAATAAAACTATAATAAAACACCTCAAAAAATTCAATAAAAATCATAAATAAATACTAGACGAAATAATACACATTTTTTATTTTATAAGAAAAAATTAATAAAATCATTTAGGGTGTCAAATAAATCAATCTCTAATCAGGTCTTCTATTTTGTCTCGTAGCGACTGACGTGGCCCAATGAGGCGCCGGCCTTCGTTGACTCCCAGGTCAACTGTCCCATCCCTCGCCTGGCGTCTCTGAACTGTCCATTCCCCCGATTTCATGCCTTTTTTCCGGGCACACCATCCATCAATCGACAACGCTTCCTTCACAAGAATTGTTCCCTAATCTTCCATGATGCCCGCCAAAATCATAGATCAACGAGATGTTCATAGGATCAGTTAATAATCGCCGGGTAATAAGGCCTCTTGCCAATGTTTATAAATAACAAGCTCCACTTCCTTCCTCGAATTTGACCACTTTTATTCCAACCTAAAGCCTAGATCTTGCTCCTGGATTGTTCCTCGTGACAGGGGGAGTAGCCCAGCACCTTGACTCGGCCGGAGGAAGGAGATTTTTGTCGTGGCGGAGCTCCGGCGTCCGCCCTGCTCCCTGGAGGCCCCCAGGTATAAGAGCTACCCTTTAATGCGTTTTTAGTTAGCTTTTAGTGTTAGCGTTTCATTCCAGTAGTTAGATTAGTGGTTAGTTAATCACCGTAGTTAGAAATCCAAAATTCGAAGTTCGCCGGAGCTCCGCTCCGGCGACTTCTTCACTGTGAATCTCACTGTTTCCGCCCGCTATATGCACCCCAACTCGTTCCTCGTCGCCTTCTCCATCGAACGCCCACATTTGTTCAACCCAAGACCTTAGGTCTTGGCGAATCGGGGCTCCTCCTCCGCCGTTCGCCGGAGCCCCTCCGCACACCTCATTTTTGCGTTGCAGCTTCCAAACCCCGGGTCGAGGAGAAAGCTCTCTCGCCCGCGGTTCTTCCTGTGCAGGGATATCGAAGAATCGAGCCCAAATGGGCTCGCATTGAACCAGGAAGAGGTTCCTGGGGGCCCCTTTCTTCTCCGACCTCGCTCCATCCACTCGGACCCCCAGGAGCCATGAGAGTACCACCAGTCGACGCGGGATGTCATCAGCTACGAGTAGAGCGCGTCAGAGGCGAGGAAGATGCCCGGAGGAGCCTGAGCTACCCGATCGAAGCTCGCCGGGGGCGAGCTTCCTCCTCGTTCTTCCAGGCATCTTCAGAACCGTCAAATCGAAGGGCTCGTCCCACATCCAGCAGGAGCCGTCCGATGGAGCATCGCATCCACCGTCAGATCAGCTTGGCTGATCTAATCTCAACCTCCCATCGGCGAAGCGTCATCGGGCTAGGAGGTGGCGACGCGTGGCAAGTGAAGAGAGCTCCACCGTTGGATGCCACGCCTTGCTTAGGGGTAATTTTCACATCCAGCCCCCTCACTTTTTGTATTTATTATTTAATGCCAAAAATAAAAGTCTTAGTTGTAAATAAAATATATATTTTGCGGAAGGACCCCCGATGTTTCAAGATTTGTACTTTAGTCCTCTCGCGCCTCACGTGCAGCAGCCACGTGAGGCGCGTGAAATTTTGCATTTAAACCCCGCCGGGTTCCTGTAATTATTAAATGGTCCTGAAAATAAAAGATAAAGTGTATTTTTATTGTAATTTTTGCATGTATGCCCCTGTGAACTATTTTATTTGCAAAAATACCCCTGCTAGGCCATTTAATTTTTGAATGCTTTGTCTATTTATTTTGTGCTCCATATTAAATCGAAAATTCTTGTAAAAATAGACTTAAGCTCCTGTTAGTGTACCCTTGCACGGTGTATTTTTAATTTTGCATTTTGTTGCATTTTTGCATTTATTAAAAATAAAAAACATGTCCTTTATTCCCTATCTAAATTATAAAACCCCAAAAAAATATGAAAATGGCTCGAAAAATTCCAAAAAAGTTACCTATGGTGTATTTTGACCTATATTAGTGTCAGTCCAAAAATCCCTAAAAATCTCAAAAGGAAAACCTTAAAATTTAAAAAATACCCAAAACTTCAAAAAAATATTAAAAACCAAAGAAAAATCAGAAAAATATAAACTCAGGCCCTATCTATGCTATATTTTATTACCTTTATTAGAAAAATAGTGTGGACAATTTTGAGGCTGCTAGCTATTTTTAGTGTCGAGTTTTGTGACAGCCAGTACCTAGTCCACTATTTGCTATTATTTAGCTATTTAAAAATACTAAAAATGTTTGCAAAAATGCCCAAAAATCACAAAAACAGTAAAAAACCATGAAAATCCCAAAACAACTTCATTCCTGAATTTTTGATTATTTTTGAGTATTTTTGTGAATATTATAATACCCCTTTATGTATATATATCTATATATCCTAAAAAAAGAAAAAAAAATGATATTATATATATATATGTAATTATTTATATGTATTCTCATTAGTCTTAATATAAAAAAAGAAATATATATATATATATATATTTTATTATATTTATATATACCTATATATATATTGTATGTATTATAAGCTATATACTAACCCTCTATGGGTATACATATATTTTTATTTATATTATATATATACATATTACCTAATTATATTATTAAAAATTAATCATAATAATAATAATAATAATAATAAAATCAAAAACCCACACAAGGATGACCGTGATTTACATGTAGGCTATTGCATTTTGGATTGCTCTCTGTGGTTCGACCTCTACATACTTGTCACTGTACATTCTATGGTAGAGTAAATAAAGATTAATTCACATTTATTTTTGAGCTTGATTGATTGTATTCTTTGGATTGTGGGTTAATTGCTGATCAACCCGGGTGTTCCATGAGTGGTCGCCTCAGCGACAACACTTTTGATATTTTTCATGGCGACCCTTTTGGATTATCCATGTTATCAGATGGCGCCGTTGCCGGGGAGCAATGAGCATAGCCTAATTCATGTTGTCATTCTTGTATAAAAAGATTCTTAATTTACTATTCATTTTTGTGAGCAGCTATTTTTATTGCTATTGATCACCATGCTTAATTGATTTATGTCTTGTGATTATTTTATCTGCTCTATTTTATTGATTGAGCTTTACTAATGTATTCTTTTTGTGACTTTGATGCGAGGGCCCGCCACACGAGGATGGCTTCTTAGGAGGTCAATGCAGCCAAGCTTGGAGGAGGATGGTCTTCTTCTAATGACCATCTGAAGAGAGCACCAAAGAAGCAAGGAGATGGGCATTAGTTAGAGCTAGATATTTAGGATTATTTATTTTGTAATTTATGGTGAGAGAGAGACTATTTTGGCATGTATATAAACAGGACTCTACTTTTCACAATGAGGTCCAGTGCCCGGGTGATTGTTCACCTGGGGGCCTCATCGCGGCTTTTTCGAGTTTTCATCGCCTTCTTTTATTTTGTTTCCCGAAGTTTTGAGCTTTCCGCCTTTCTTTTCTTTTGTTTTATGTGCTTGGAGCCCCTAAATATAGGTTGCTTGACTCGGTAGCTAGGTCCAAACATTAATAAGAATGCATGTTCCTATAGTCTACTTTGCTTGGATCTAGTCAAACTTAAACAAGTTGTTAATTTGTCTTTTAGCCCTCTGTGCCGTAGCGAACCCTGTAAAGCGCTTTCTCCTACCCTCAATTTGTTGAGCAGAGGAGGGGTGAGCCAAGACCGGACTCTCTTGGGCTAGATATGAATTAGCGGCTTATGGTTCTTCACGCTAATAGCAGCTTATATTTAGGGCGATTTTGTGCCTTGCATATCGACATGTAGATAAGTTTAAAATTCTGTTTTGCATACCACATGGAGAGAGCTGGGATGCACTGTAAGTCTTCTAACTCAGCATGCATCATTCGGTTCAATGGTGAGATTTCCATCATGGAACCACTTGTACGACTTTTCCGCTATCTCCCTCTAATTTTGAGCACCTAGGACTTAAATGAAAATCTACAAAAATGTTAGGCGCTGGTATGAAACAGATCCAAAAAAAGTGAAACCCAAAAAATTAAAACAAGGGGACTGCTAAATAAACTTTGACCTTAATTAAAATTCGTAATGGACTATCATTGTACCGGGTTCATAAAGCCCTCATTGTTTTCAGGTACCTTGGAGGGAGACCAAAACCCTACTCCCTTGAGCGAGTGCGACCCCTAAGGATTAAAGCCCAAAACCCAGTCTGCAACTGCCTTGTGTATCGCCTGGATTTCCGAAGTAATGGCACTTCTATCGTACGTAGGCGAGTAGGACTTGGTCACCAATGGTGACTCTCTGTTGTGAGAGCATCGACCCTGTCCGAAGTATTGAGCATAGGCCACGCCTTCACGGGGGTGTCTGTCTCATCGTCCTGCGTCCGAGTAGGTTCTTGCACGCTCACGGGTGATTCCGTTGCAAGCGAGAACCGAAGTATTGGTTTCGCCTATCGGCTTCCTCTCTCTTTTCTTTGGCTGAGTAGGGATCCAGGAAGGGTTACAAGGACTCCAAAAAGTACAGACTACAGGTTACACAGGAGGAGGACAAGTACGGGATACTCTTCCGGCAGTACTCTCTCTCCTATAGGGTAGCTTACTAAGGACTTGTTATAAGATATGCCTGAAAATCACAACTCTAAAAATGAAAAGATAATAAATAGCCGAACTTTCACGGCTTCACATGGCGTGAGTTGGTGAACCCGATTTTGTATTGTGTTTGTATGGATCTAGATTAAGGCTCAAAGATCAAGTCCCGCGCATTTGCGTACATTTTTGATGTTTCTCCCTTTGACCACCCCGCTCAACCGAGCCTTTCTACTATTTTACACTCCTTTTATTTCTCGTTGACCATCGTATCATTCTTCCAACATCCGACACTCTCTTGTGCTACGCGAAGTTGATCCATGGATGGTTTCGTCGGGACCATGCCGACACCTACATCGATTCCATAGACTCAACTCCGCCAATAATTTCGAGGCGATTCCCGAGAAACCGATCCGGACTTTGTGGATCGATCTCCAGACTCCTCGTTTTCTACCTTTCTCTTGGCCACCCAATAAACTGGGATCACTTTTGTCCCGCTTCCGCTGTTGTGAATGGGAGTCGATTACAGTCTACATCCCTTTCCCATTCACAACATGCTGGGGTTGACCTGAATTCCAGCTTAATCACGGCAGCTGAAAGTTAATTGCAAGTGATCTGATTCGGAGTATCTCATTCTACAGATTGAAGCCAGTGCGAGCCCTGGAGACTACTCCGGAGTTCATCTCATCCGACTCAGACCCTGACATGGCTCCAGGAGGAAAGGGCAAGGGTCAGCAACCACCCATACCAGAGGGACAGGTGCCAGATCAAAACCAAGTTAATGCACAGTTGTTGGCATCTATCCAGGCCATACAACAGCAGCTGACCGAGCAGGCCCTCACACAGACCGCGTTCCCGGATATGTTGAATGACATGATGAACCGTGATGATGGAGGAGGAGGCAGAGGCAGAGGAGGCTGGGGAGGAGGAGGTGGAGGTGGAGGAGGTGATGATCCTCCTGATGATGACTTTGAATTACCACCACCGAAGCCGACACTAAAAGAAACATACAATCCGGGAGACAGCCAGATGACCGAGTGGATTCTCATTCCACCAGTACACGCTCACTTTGAGCTGAAGCCCCAGTTCATAGCCCTTCTCCCTGCCTTTCATGGAAACACGAACGAAGAGCCGTACATTCACCTGCAGCAATTCTCCCGCATTTGCCGTACCACACACTATCCCAATGTCCCTCTGGACATTGTAAAGATGACGGCTTTCCCCTTCAGTCTACAAGACAAGGCCCTCTATTGGGTCAATCATATGGGAAAGGTCGTGACGACCTGGGAGGAGTTGAAGTCCGCCTTCCTGCACAAATACTACCCTCTCGGTCGGCTCAACCAGATGCGAGCACGTATTAGCAATTTCTCCCAAGGAGCACATGAGTCAGTACACGAGGCTTGGGAGAGATTCACTGATCTGCAGGAGAAGTGTCCCCATCATGATATCCCGAAGACCAGCTTGGTCCAGCATTTCTTTGGGGGATTGAACATTGAAAGCCAAAGGCTCGTGGACGTAGCATGTGGGGGCTCCCATTTCAACAAGGATGAAGATGTTGTTTGGCAGATTTTTGAAGAAATGGCCGAAGGAGAGGCCGCCCTCTCTTCATCCAAGGCATACCAGAAGCAGCCCCAGATCCTCCAGAAACAAGTTCACATGGCTGCATCCAAGGAAGCAGAGAGAGATGAGAGCTCCAACCTCAGCATCATCGGGGGCCATCTCTCTAAGGTAGATATCATTGAGAAGCGATCACAGGACCTCGAGAAACTCGCTGTGATCGAGAAGAGGACCCAGAACCTGGATAAGCTAGATCAGATCAATAAGTACCTCGAGTTGTTAGTCGGTACGATCAACTCTGTCCAGTCGGCTACACCATCAGACGCTCCCGCTGAGAAGAAGGACGAGCCACAACCGCAGCATCAGCCTCAGCCGAGCCAGCAGCCACCGGCAGTCCAGCACGTGTACTACGTGCAGGCACCCGACCAGGGCCTGCCGCAGCAGCAGATGGTCGTATACCAGCCAGAGTTCCTTTCTATTCCTGATCCAGTCTTCCCACCACCACCCCTGATCCAAGAAGTCAATGGGGTATGGAGTAATGATACACTGCCGACCCATCCTCAGGGACAACCCCAGGGTCAGCAATTTACCAACCGGCAGTACCACCAACCTCAGGGTGGTCGTTTTGGTCAATCCTCCCAGCAACACCAGCAGTACCAGCAGCCTCCCCAGTTTGCACAGCAATGGAGGCAGAACTTTCCGTATCAACAACAGCCGCAGTACCGCCATCCGCAGCCGTATCACCAGTACGTGGCTGCCCCCTCTCCACAATATCAGCAGTATCCTCCCCCGTCGTACCAACAGCTTCAACTTCCTGCACCACCACAACAACACCACCAACAACAGCCTCTCCACCCATCTAACCAACATCAGCGTGGTCTGCACGCTGAATCTTCTGAAATACCCTCTGTGAACCCCGCTATGGATTGTCTGGCCCAGCTTGTCAAAGGGCTAGCGGATATGACAAAGCGGCTTGATGACCTGACCGCCACCCGAACCACTATTCCGGCGCAGGTCGAAGCCAACCCCAACAATTTCAAGAAGAAAGAGCAGGTAGGATGTGATGTTCAGTCCGTGTCTGATAATGATATTACTGTTTGTTCTAATGCTGTTACTCTCAGGAGCGGTAGGGCCTTGCCTCCGCCTGCTACTACCAGTGGGGTGAATAAAGAAACAGGTGGATCGTCATCTCCCGCATCAGCTGTGCCAGCTCCAGGGGCGGGTGAGGAGGAAGAAGAAGGAGAAGCCAGTCCAGCCGTCGTGCCTTGTCAGCAGCAACTCCAGCCAAAAACACAAAAAAATCAGCAAAAGCAAAAACACCAAAAAGAAGCTTGTAGCAGAAGCGAAGCCGCGCCAGCCTTGGAGGAGCCGCCAGCAGGAGCCGATCCCTCGCCAGCTGATGGAGCCGACGCTACACTTTTTGATCGCCCAGCAGCACCAGCATGTTCTGATTCAGCTTGTACTTCTTTTCGTAGTCCGGATGTACAACATTCCCTGGGCGATGATTTTGATGTAAATAAGAACTCTCATTTTCCTGCCAGTAATGTGAATATTCCTTTTCCGCATGCAATACAAAAATCCAAAAAAATTGCAAAACGAAAAAAGGCATTGTCTGATCCAGGTGTTGTGGATATTTTGGATAAATTGACTGTTGAGATTCCCTTGTTGAAGGCCATGGAATACATGCCAGCTGTAAAGAAAGGACTGAAAGAGGCATGTACTAACAGGCGTCGCCTAGCGCAAGACAATAGACGCCGAGAAGTAGAAAAGCACGTTCTCTCCATGGCCACAGTTGCAGCTATCAACAACCTCCCCCAGAAAAAGCATGATACAGGAGCACCTCTCATCAGTTGTGTGATTTTTGACCAGGTTTTCGAGCGTACTCTTCTTGACAGTGGTTCTTCCATCAACCTTCTGCCCTCGTCCATAATGCAAGAATTCGGGCTGGGACCGCTCAAGGAGACACGCATGATCCTTCAGTTCGCTGACCGGTCTGTCAAGCGGCCCCGAGGTTTGTTGGAAGACGTGATAGTTACCGTGCAGGAGATGAAATTCCCAGCTGACTTTGTAGTCCTTGATATGGACTCACCTGCACCCCTGCTCCAGACCCCTATCATCCTTGGCAGACAATTCCTCCGTACTTCAGGTGCCGTGGTTGATTACGGGTCTGGGAAGATCTCTTTCAGCTCGAACACCCAGCAAATCACGATAAACATGAACAAAGAGTAGAATGCCACGACTGATGAGAGCCAGGCAGCATCAGAAGCAGACTGTGATTTTATCGCAGAGATCAGAGATTCAGAGTTATCACTGGACGATCCATGGACCCGAGAAATCCTCACTCTTGAGGAGGACTTGGAAAGCGCAGTCAGCATATGCTCCGATGATTCTTGGGAGACAGATTCTCAGATGCAGGTGCATCTTCTTGGGCATTCACTCCAGACCGAACATGATCAGCTTAGTGCAGAACCGTTCGATGCATTTCCGGGATCTCAACAGAATGATGAGGATGGTAGTAGCCTCAAAGTGCATTCCACCACTAGCATGGTATCTGAAGTGACAGGCAAAGTGGACAGATCAAAGTCAGAACTCAAGCCACTTCCTGCAGGCCTGAAGTATGCTTTCCTTGCGGGTGAAGAGCAAATGTATCCGGTCATCATCAACAGCAGGCTGAATCCGGATCAGGAATCTCGACTTCTCGAGGTTCTAGAAAAGAACCGCAAGGCACTTGGTTGGAGCATATCAGACCTCCGAGGGATAAATCCAGCTCTGTGTTCACACTATATCTATCTAGAAGAAGATGCCAAGCCGTCCCGCGAATTTCAGAGAAGGCTAAACCCTAATCTTCGGGACGTCGTCATGAAGGAGATCACTAAATGGTGTGACGCAGGCTTCATCTATCCCATCTCCGATTCAAAATGGGTAAGCCCACTGCATGTAGTTCCCAAGAAATCAGGGCTTACCGTTGTCACAAATGACAAAGGAGAGGAAATTTCTACTCGGGTACCAACCTCCTGGCGGGTGTGTGTTGACTACCGCCGACTCAATGAAGCAACCAAGAAGGATCACTTTCCCTTGCCATTCATTGATCAAGTTTTGGAGAGATTAGCAGGCAAGGAGTTCTTCTGCTTTCTGGATGGGTACTCCGGGTACAACCAAGTGGCGATCGCCCCTGAAGATCAAGAGAAGACTACCTTCACTTGCCCGTTCGACACCTACGCCTTCAAGAGGATGCCTTTTGGATTATGCAATGCACCCGCAACCTTCCAAAGATGCATGCTAGCAGTCTTCACCGAGATGATAGGAAGTTTTCTCGAGGTGTTCATGGATGATTTCTCTGTCTATGGTGATAGTTTCGATTCTTGTCTTGAGCACCTAGACAGAGTGCTTCAGAAATGCCGGGAAGTTAATTTAGTGCTCTCATGGGAAAAGAGCCACTTTATGGTCACAGAAGGTATTGTGCTGGGCCACGTCATTTCCAAACGTGGCATGGAAGTCGACCCAGCAAAGATGGATGTCATTTCAAATCTTCAGCCACCTCAGTCAGTGAAGAATGTGAGGTCATTCCTGGGGCATGTGGGATTCTATAGGTGATTCATCAAGGATTTCAGCCGCATTGCCCGACCTCTGACAGAACTCTTGTGCAAGGAGACTGAATTCATTGTTGATCAGCTGGTTCTCCTTGCTTTCAATCAATTGAAGGAGCTTATCACTCAGGCTACAATATTACAGCCTCCCGACTGGACTCTTCCATTCGAGATAATGACCGATGCGTCAGATTTTGCAGTCGGAGCTGTTCTTGGGCAAAGGAAAGACAGAGCGCCCTATGCCATTCACTATGCCAGCAAAACATTAGATGAAGCACAAAGGAATTATACAGTGACAGAGAAAGAATTGCTGGCTGTGGTTTTCGTCTTAGAGAAGTTCAGATCCTATTTGTTGGGATCAAAAGTCACAATTTTCACGGACCACTCTGCTATCCGGTACCTACAACAGAAGAAGGATGCCAAGCCAAGACTGATTCGTTGGATCCTTCTCCTCCAAGAATTCGATTTGGAGATCAAGGACAAGCCTGGAGTTCAGAATGTGGTAGCAGATCATCTCTCCAGAATAGAACAACATGAGCCTCCTCTGAGCAATGCACCTATCACAGAAACCTTCCCTGACGAAGTCATCTTAGCTGTGGATTCTCTCCCTTGGTACGCTGATATTGTCAATTACCTCGCCTCTGGGGTACTACCGTCGGATTGGACGAAGAATCAGAAGAACAAATTCATGTCGACCATCCGCTTCTACCAATGGGAGGATCCTCTTTTATTCAGAGAAGGAGCAGATTGTATTTGGCGCAGGTGCATCCCTCAGACGGAGCAATCTAGTGTCCTCGAGCATTGCCATTCGCTCAATCTGGTGGACATCACTCTGGAGATCGGACGACAGCCAAAGTACTTCAGTGTGGCTTCTGGTGGCCTACATTATTCAAGGATGCAGCAGAGTTTATTAAAAGATGTATTGACTGTCAGCGACTGAAAGGTACACTCACTGCCAAAGATTCAATGCCTCTGAAAATCATTCAGATAGCAGACATTTTCGATGCATGGGGAATTGACTTCATGGGACCTTTCCCTAACAGTCAAGGTTTTGAGCACATCCTTCTTGCCGTCGATTACGTGAGTCGTTGGGTTGAAGCTATTCCTGCCCGAGCCGCCGACAACAAAACAGTTTGCCAGTTTCTGAAGAAGAACATCATTTCGCGGTTTGGGATACCAAAGATTCTCATATCAGACGGGGGTAGTCACTTCATCAACAAAGAAGTCAAGAAATTAACGAAGGAATACAGCATCGATCACCGTGTCGCATCTCCTTATCATCCGCAGACCAATGGCATGGCAGAGTTATCCAACAGAGAAATCAATACCATATTGCAGAAACTTGTTAGGCCAAGCAGAAAAGACTGGTCTCAACTCTTGGACTCAGCTCTTTGGGATTACAGAATCGCCTACAAGTCTCCCTTGGGCATGTCGCCCTACCGTCTTGTATATGGGAAACCATGCCATCTGCCCGTGGAATTAATACACAAATCTCTTTGGGCAATCAACAATTGTAATTTAGACTCACGCAGAAGTGGTCAGAAGCGAAAAGAAGATCTGAACAAGCTCTTGGAATTCTGAGACTGTGCATACGATAACACCTTGATGTACAAAGAGAAGGTGAAATGCTGGCACGACCGGCACATCAGACGAAAGACCTTCGATGCTGGACAGAAAGTGTAGTTATTTGATGCAAAGTTGTGGATATTCCCAGGCAAATTAAAGAGTAAGTGGACAGGGTCATTCCGAGTTTGTGAGGTGCGTGACAATGGCAGTATCGTGATATCAGATTTGTCTCCTGATGCACAGCCCTTCGTCGTCAACGGCCAACTACTGAAGCCTTACCTCGAACCAGATGCATTCTTGGCCGTCGTTGACTCTATTCAGCTAATGCACCATGATGACACCTTCACAGCACCTGCGGCATCAAAAGATTCAGACTATACCATTCAACAACTGTTTATCTGATTTTCTTCTTTTCTTCTTTTCTTCTTTTCATTTTCTATTTTCTTTTTCGTAACAAAAGGTGCCGCCCTTGTAGACAGTTTTCTATACTTAGGACGTACTTGGTCCTAAGTATAGGGGGGATGTGCACCCCGAGTTTTTTTTCGTTTCATTCCGATCCTCTCCATTGACTCCTCTTCTTGTCTATATTTAGGAGTATCTTACCCTAAGTATAGGGGGAGACAATCTGAGTACGATCTGTGTATTCCCACCCTTGACCCTCCCTACTTTTTGTACAATCTGCTATACTTAGGATGATTTGATCCTAAGTATAGAGGGGATGGTCAACTTCTCATTCATTCATTTCATTCATATTTATTCTTTAGATCTGTCTATACTCAGTACGAGTTATGTCTTTGCTTTTCCTTTCGATCTATGAGGACATAGCTCAAGCTAAGTATAGGGGGGTCGTATATACCCTGTATATACTAAAAGCCATAACTCATACTGAAAAATAAAAGACCACTTCATCATAAAATAAAATGTAAAAAGTAGCTCTATAATAATGAAAGATGATTGTGAGTTCCTCAGACTCTTTGTAATTATACTGATTATTGAGTCAGAAAAATATTTTGTGCGAAACATTCTCTTTTGAAAAATCTTGTGAAATTTGTTTGTAAATAGTGTGTACAAGTATTCAACGTTTGAAAAATTAGTTTTGTGTGTAAAATTTATTTTCTTTGAGTGAAACCAAAATGTATGAAAATCAGTGTGCAAATGGTTGTGAACATTTGATTGTCAAAATTATTTTGAAAAATCTATCTATGTTGTGTAAACCTTTGTAAAAGGATTTTCAAATGCGTGAACATGTTTGAAAAAATTATTTTGGACTATAGTTTTCAAAATCCTTGTGAAAATGATTCTCAAGTAAGTCTGAGGAGTCCGCACAAAAATCTCTCATTTGTAAATAATGAATAAGCCCAAACAAAGGCTAAAAGAACCAAAACCATATTATACATCAAATACTGTTTTTCTTCTTTTGTACATACTGATTAATAAATCAGATACCTATACAGTACGACTTGAAAAATAGTGTGACCAGTTTTGAGAAATTTGATGTGAAATGATTTCAAATATGTGAAAACATTTTGATTGTAAAATTTTTCTTTGTGTGAAAGAAAGGATTTGAAAAACCTATGTGCAAATATTTTGAAAAATGCTTGTCAAAACTATTGTGAAAATTATACATATATAGTGTGACAAATCTTTGCAAAAATAGATTTCAAATGTGTGTAAATGATTGCGAAAATTATTGTGTACTATAGTTTGCAAAAGTATTTTCAAAACCTAATAAGAACACTCTTACAAACTCTTGTAAATCATAAATAAGACACATACAATTCTTTCTGTACAGTTCTAAATAAACTACTCCATTCAAACATGTAAAATTTGTAGAAATTCATACGTTTTGTAAAGCAGCACGCCCGTGTAAATAATTGTATATACTTTTTGTGTATGTCCAGTTCTTAGTTTATTTGCAAAAATTCGTTGTGTAAAAACATTCTTTGATTCTTTCCAAACTTTTTGTGAACAAATTGCATCATTCATTGTGCATAGCATAAGCATACCATTCATATTCTTTTTGAGTGAGCTTGATGATTGAATCAATCTAATAAAGTCTCAAATTGGAGCTTGGTTGGACCTTACCGCACCTAACTGCACTGGAACCTTATGGGAACTAGGGTTAAGGTACTTCAGGTCTACACAGACTTAATTCTTTGAGAAATCAGGGCTGGGTTCAAGTCACCTCAGTGGACTAACTAGAACTTTTCGAGACATACGTACGACTCTTGCCGACCGTGACCTAACTTGGACACTTGCACTTTTCACTTGGCTCAACTCAGTTGGAGTGGTGAGGGGGTTGGATTTGCCAGTCTGAGACGCACACGGGTGGAAACATTCGTCCTCGTCTAGGGAGGGAAGTGCACCCCAACCTGGTCCAATAGCCATGAGGTCTAAAGACAGGAGATTGTGGGTTGCGATAAAGCTTCAAAAGAGGGATAGTCTACTGGCTCAAGAGGAAAAACTCCTTATGTAAATGCTGCTGTGAATAATATGTTGAAAAAAAAAATGGTTAGGCCTGTATAAAAATAAAATGCCTGCAAAGTATGTACAAAGTCAATAAGCAAGCTTGAGTTCCAAAGACAAATATGTGAGCCTGCAGCTGGATGACTTGACTACACTGGTCTTGCATCCCGGGATAGGTAGCTACACTGGCTACCGTCCATTCTTCTCTTCACCCACTCCTCTTGAGCTGGTTGCCACTTGAACTTAGAAGGGAATACCCTGCTCCTCGAGGAAAGAGCTGTTGGATTGGGGAATCATTGGGTTGTCATTCTGGAGAAGTCAGCTCCTTTATCATTTCAGTTGGGGAGAGCCACTATCACTTACACCGTACAAGTCAGCTTCATAGTTATAAGGGTTTGCGTATGATGTAGACTAGTTCTGACCCGGTTATTGAGGTGGGTTGAACCGAGTTCTGTGACTATCGAAGGCTGTTGTATTTTAGAGCTGGTTCCCGACTAGGTTCCACACACATTCACACCCAAGGTCTGACAGGAGCTCCAAATTCAGATTTTGTAAGGACATGCATTGCACTGAAAGCACCCTTATTCACTCTATCTTTCTTTTATTCTCCTTTTTCTTTTCTTTATTCTTTTTGTACTTATTGCATAAGTGTTTGCTAGGGACTAGCAAAGGCAAGTATAGGGGGGGTGATGAATCTCCATTTCATCACCTTTATTCTATCATTTTGGCCTCAAAAACCCCAGCAAATGCATGTAAATATCATCAAATTGTACATAATAGCATTCATTATTCATTGTATTTATTTTACATTAAATAAGGTTTTACTGCCAAAATTATAGAATAAAGAGGAGAAAAGAAAAAGGAATAAAATATTGTAAATATTTTATGACCCAAACCCCGAGACCAAGGCCAGCATGGTATTGGTCGACAAGGAATAAAGTAGGGGGATATAAGGGCCAGTGTACAATAAATACCTCATTTATTCATGCATTTATTTATGCATTTTTTGATACCTATTTTGTACATAACTATTTATTCATCAAATAAAGAAACTTTGTACATGAAAGTTGTAGATAATAATATGAATAAAAATGCAAAATTGAGTTTGTACAAAAATAATCCCCAGTGTACATTTTATACACAGAATAAAAAGCTAAAATCTCAACTTCACAGACCCATATCTTGCAAATAAAAACTCCAAATCACCCAAACTCACCTTTACTTGTATATAGCATTCCATAAACTATTTAATAAAATTGGTTTCATGATTTTTGGAGTCCATATGCAGAAGTTAGGTTTTTGGCCCTCCTAGTATATAGGACTGATTAAAATATTCATTTTATTCAATATTCATTATTTGTATAAATTCATACTTTTAGAATTTTGTAAATAATGTACATAATGCATACACATAAGAGAAGTTAAAGAAAACCAAAATTAATTTGTAAAATAAAATAAGTCTACAAATTCATAGACAAAATACCTATGCTATATACCTATATATAAATAAAAAGGATTTTAATCCTTGATCCTTTTATTCTTTTATATTTTTATAATAATGTATACATTATACATAACTCATTAAAAATACAAAACCAAAATAAAAATCAAGAAAATATATTAAATAAATTAAGTGTATAAAATACATAGATAAAATACCTACAAGTATACCTACATACACCTATATCTATTTATTTAAAAATATAAATAAACTCATAAAAATCAAACAAAAATACCTTTATACTCACAAAAATAAATTATAAATTTATAAAATAAGCCAATAAAATAATAAAAGAAAATAAACAAATTAAAAATAAAATACATAAAAATACATGTAAATACATGCATATACACATTATCCAAATAAAACTATAATAAAACACCTCGAAAAATTCAATAAAAATCATAAATAAATACTAGACAAAATAATACACATTTTTTATTTTATAAGAAAAAATTAATAAAATCATTTAGGGTGTCAAATAAATCAATCTCTAATCAGGTCTTCTATTTTGTCTCGTAGCGGCTGACGTGGCCCAATGAGGCGCCGACCTTCGTTGACTCCCATGTCAACTGTCCCATCCCTCGCCTGGCGTCTCTGAACTGTCCATTCCCCCGATTTTATGCCTTTTTCCCGGGCACACTATCCATCAATCAACAACGCTTCCTTCACAAGAATTGTTCCCTAATCTTCCATGATGCCCGCCAAAATCATAGATCAACGAGATGTTCATTGGATCAGTTAGTAATCGCCGGGTAATAAGGCCTCTTGCCAATGTTTATAAATAACAAGCTCCGCTTCCTTCCTCGAATTTGGCCACTTTTATTCCAACCTAAAGCCTAGATCTTGCTCCTGGATTGTTCCTCGTGACAGGGGGAGTAGCCCAGCACCTTGACTTGGCCGGAGGAAGGAGATTTTTGTCGTGGCGGAGCTCCGGCGTCCGCCCTGCTCCCTTGAGGCCCCCAGGTATAAGAGCTGTCCTTTAATGCGTTTTTAGTTAGCTTTTAATGTTAGTGTTTCACTCCAGTAGTTAGATTAGTGGTTAGTTAATCACCGTAGTTAGAAATCCAAAATTCGAAGTTCGCCGGAGCTCCGCTCCGGCGACTTCTTCACTGTGAATCTCACTGTTTCCGCCCGCTATATGCACCCCAACTCGTTCCTCGTCGCCTTCTCCATCGAACGCCCACATTTGTTCAACCCAAGACCCTAGGTCTTGGCGAATCGGGGCTACTCCTCCGCCGTTCGCCGAAGCCCCTCCGCCCACCTCATTTTTGCGTTGCGGCTTCCAAACCCCGGGTCGAGGAGAAAGCTCTCTCACCCGCGGTTCTTCCTGTGCAGGGATATCGAAGAATTGAGCCCAAATGGGCTTGCATTGAACCAAGAAGAGGTTCATGGGGGTCCCTTTCTTCTCCGACCTCGCTCCATCGACTCGGACCCCCAGGAGCCATGAGAGTACCACCAGTCGATGCGGGATGTCATCAGCTACGAGTAGAGCGCGTTTGAGGCGAGGAAGATGCCCGGAGGAGCTTGAGCTACCCGATCGAAGCTCGCCGGGGGCGAGCTTCTTCCTCGTTCTTACAGGCATCTTCAGAACCGTCAGATCGAAGGGCTCGTCCGACATCCAGCAGGAGCCGTCCGATGGAGCGTCGCATCCACCGTTAGATCAGCTTGGCTGATCTAATCTCAGCCTCCCATCGGCGAAGCGTCATCGGGCTAGGAGGTGGCGATGCGTGGCAAGTGAAGAGAGCTCCACCGTTGGATGCCACGCCTTGTTTAGGGGTAATTTTCACATCCAGCCCCTCACTTTTTGTATTTATTATTTAATGCCAAGAATAAAATTCTCAGTTGTAAATAAAATGTATATTTTGCGGAAGGACCCCTGATGTTTCAAGATTTGCACTTTAGTCCTCCCGCGCCTCACGTGCAGCAACCACGTGAGGCGCGTGAAATTTTGCATTTAAACCCCGCCGGGTTCCTGTAATTATTAAATGGTCCTGAAAATAAAAGATAAAGTGTATTTTTATTGTAATTTTTGCATGTATGCCCCTGTGAACTATTTTATTTGCAAAAATACCCCTGCCAGGCCATTTAATTTTTGAATGCTTTGTCTATTTATTTTGTGCTCCATATTAAATCAAAAAATCTTGCAAAAATAGACTTAAGCTCCTGTTAGTGTACCCTTGCACGGCGTATTTTTAGTTTTGCATTTTGTTGCATTTTTGCATTTATTAAAAATAAAAAACATGTCCTTTATTCCCTGTCTAAATTATAAAACCCCAAAAAAATATGAAAATGCCTCGTAAAATTCCAAAAAAGTTACCTATGGTGTATTTTGACCTATATTAGTGTCAATCCAAAAATCCCTAAAAATCTCAAAAGGAAAACCTTAAAATTTCAAAAATACCCAAAAACTTCAAACAAATATTAAAAACCAAAGAAAAACCAGAAAAATATAAACTCATGCCCTATCTATGCTATATTTTATTACCTTTATTAGAAAAATAGTATGGACAATTTTGAGGCTGCTAGCTATTTTTAGTGTTGAGTTTTGTGGCAGCCAGTACCTAGTCCACTGTTTGCTATTATTTAGCTATTTAAAAATACTAAAAATATTTGCAAAAATGCCCAAAAATCATAAAAACAGTAAAAAACCATGAAAATCCCAAAACAACTTCATTCCTGAATTTTTGATTATTTTTGAGTATTTTTGTGAATATTATAATACGCCCTTTATGTATATATATCTATATATCCTAAAAAAAGAAAAAAATGATATTATATATATATGTAATTATTTATATGTATTCTCATTAGTCTTAATATATAAAAAAAAGAAATATATATATATATATTTTATTATATTTATATATACCTATATATATATTGTATGTATTATAAACTATATACTAACCCTCTATGGGTATACATATATTTTTATTTATATTATATATATACATATTACCTAATTATATTATTAAAAATTAATAATAATAATAATAATAATAATAAAATCAAAAACCCACACAAGGATGACTGTGATTTACATGTAGGCTATTGCATTTTGGATTGCTCTCTGTGGTTCGACCTCTACATACTTGTCATTGTACATTCTATGGTAGAGTAAATAAAGATTAATTCACATTTATTTTTGAGCTTAATTGATTGTATTCTTTGGATTGTGGGTTAATTGCTGATCAACCCGGGTGTTCCATGAGTGGTCGCCTCAGCGACAACACTTTTGATATTTTTCATGGCGACCCTTTTGGATTATCCATGTTATCAGTTAGATCATACGGTGGAAGATAGAGCGGGCTTCAACGGCTCAGATGAAGGTGGATCTGGAGTGATCCAATGGCCCAGGAGGGGCGCCGGGTGTCAACAAGGGAAGCGGGCCACGTGGGCGGCCCAGAGGGCGCCACATGGCCCAATTAGAAAATTCAGAAAATTATTACAAAGAAAATTAGAAAAGAAATAGTTAGAGGCCGAATTAGGAAAAAAATCAAAACATGAAAGTTGCTTGTCTCGATGAGATCTACAACTTTCATGTTGGTCAAGAAGCCAAAAGAGGTCATTTGTACAAAACGTATTTTTGGGGGGTATTTTTAAAGGGATAAAAACATCAATTTTTATGGCTTGAGATTTTTTGTATTTTTTATTTTTTTAAAGGGTTAGTGAACTGTAGACAACTATTGTACCTAATTTTAGGGGTTTTTTAGGGTAAAATAATTACAAGAAAAATAAAAGGAATTAAAAACAATAATTTAATGGTAAAATATATACAATATAGTACAGGATAAAAATAGGGAATTAGAGGGTATTTTTATTGAATTGATTAAGCAGGGGTTTTAATCTGTGCCTTTTAACATGATGAATACGAGATTCATCAACTGCCTTGTTGTTGACTGGATTCATCAAGTATTGACACTTCTACCGTACATGAGAGAGTAGGGCTTCATTTGCTTGCAGACTTAGTCTGAGGTATTAAACTTAGTCCACCCCTTCACAAGGGTGTCTGTCTCATCATTTCACATCCGATACTCTGTAAGGGGGAAGTATCGGTTTCGCCTATCGACTTCCTCCTCTAGTGTGAAAACCCCGAATACCGAACATGGATTAAAACGCAAATCATGACTGAGTCTGGACTTAATTACAAAATCTGTACTTGTTCAGTAACCAAAAAATTCGAATAAAAATTCCATTGCATAGGGATCGTCGATAGCTTTCCAACGAGTCCAAGAACGCTAAAATCCGACTTCGGGAGCCCGAGTTATGGCCATTTTAGCGAGGAGGGGTCTGGGTCCTTTTCGGATCCAAACCCGGATCCGAATCCGAGTTTTATCCTTAAAACCCAACCCTCCCCTCGTCGAAAATGCCCAACCCCTTCCCCTTCGATCAGGCCTCTTCTTCCCCACCTTTTTCCTCGCTGGAGCTCCGCCGGAGCTCACCGGAGCGTCTCGGATCGATGATCCGAGAACACCCCCGCGTAGAGAAGGTCCAAAGCATCTCCGTATACGTTTTTACATCATCATCAGGGCACCGATCGTGTCGTTCTTCAAGGGTGAAGATTCTGAGGAATCGGATCTTCTTGAGGTACGATGTCCCTTCCTCTTGCTGCGTCTCCCACATAATTTTGACCTATATATTTTCTAGGTTAGAGCCTTGTGATTTTGGTGGTATGATTATGAGTTCGGTCTAGCGATTCTAGTTTGTTTCCTCTTAATCCCTGCTGCCCTCGGCATTTACTTATCCTAAAATCTTGATCCTGCCCAATGGATGGAGTCTTTCAGTGGAAGACTTCTGGTAATAGGCATCACCTTCAAGAAAACACAGGCATTATTTAACAAGATAGATCCATAGCATATTGGTCTAAATGGTATTCTTACACAGTGGATACAATTCCTAGGTGCTCAAAAGGTCGATAAAAGAGATAAGATTACACCTTGAGATCCAAAACACCAAATGAAGACTTAATCCTGGTGACTGGACACTACATAGTTGTTGATTTACAGGTATTTATGTCATCCTTGCAGCCATCCGTGAGATCATTGAAGGTTTCTAGTTGCTTCTTTCCCTTGAGGAAGACCTCGATATCAACCTCTCCTCTTATGCACCCATCAAATCCCATAGGCATGTCGTTGTTTAATTGTTTGGTCTCAGCCTGCCACTCATTGTTCTCTTCCCAAAGTTCTCTATAATGGTCTAGAAAATGAATGTTATATTTATCCTTTTAAAGGTTGATAAAGGCTCAGCCAGGCACAACCTCTATAACTGTTAATTCAATTGGAAAACCAAACATGTTCAATTCCATATATCGAAGTCACAGACCCAGTGTTATTTAGATGAACCTGGGAACTGGGATGTACTGATTTCTTTGCATGTGGAGAAGGAAGACTCCCTTTGTTTCATCTCATTGCCCCTGATCACCAGTCAAATTACACTATTGGCTGAAAGTAGAGCCACTCCCTTTGAGGTTCTGCAGCATGCGCACAGAAGCAGTCATCAGATCAACAAGCTTTGGCCTCGTAATTTCAATCAACGTTTAAGAACTTAAACAAATGCATCAACTGTACAAGAGAATTTTCCGGGCCTTGATAACAGTCAGATACTTCTAACTTAGATGCTCCAGCACAAAAACAAAGAACCACCTCAACTCGAGGGATTCCTGTTCAAATCTATGGTGATAAGCAAACAGTCTCTTCAAATCAATTCCATTCAATCTTGATTTAGCAAATAAATACAGCAACAACGAATTTTAAACTCCAAGACGTTGTTACAGTTTCAATTCCTCTTTACAGTCTACTTCGTTTATTTATATAGTTTAACAGTCCATGTTCTCACCATTAATTATTTTCATCCCCTTCGCATGTTGTTGTCATATCCACATCTCAGGAATCTAATGTTGCTGCCCTTAGTGTCATTCCCATTATTCAGGGCCCAAGTTATTATGGGTTGGATGGGATCTTGAACAGCACTACTAGGGACTTATATGTACAAGTTCGTGGGAATATTTTTTATTTGTATCACCACTTTATTTGGACCTTAAGCAATAGAAGAACTGGTAGAATGTTCCGCTTCATCCCGTGAAATGCACTTGGATGCAACTCTTTTTAAATTATTAATGTTGTATGTATCATTGCGTACATGATTCTCACACGGATCCATAATGAAGCAATCAAGGTAACATAGATCAATATCTTATCATCCTAAGCACTTCAAAGTCTCCAACGGCTGCTAGAAATAGATTGTTGTCAAGGGGAATCACTATCATAAGTGAGATTTCACAATGGGTAGTGGAGTAGTTGTCGCCAAGGGAGGGGCATGCACCCTTGGGGCCCCAGGTAGAAGCCTAGTTGACCGCGAACCCAACAGCTACTGTAGCTGCGATAGGTTGGGGGGACATGTTGCTTGGCACACCGAGGTGCTGATCTGACGGTGTTGGCCTCGGCACTTGCGTGCTTTAGCTCGGTGCTCGAGCGCGGGCCAAGTTCATGGTTGGTCGGCTAGTGCTTCGCTTGTCACTTAGAGTTAACACTCGTGTACAGGCCAATGTAGGCCGCATTGGTCGGTATTCCGAGTGGGAGCGCTAAGAGAGGAGTTCCGGGAAATGTGGTTAATGAAGTTGGGAATGTGATGTGAATCTCCTGTGCATAAGAAGGATTGGGCTAGTCGTGAATATTCGCGGGTGGGAATATATTTTGTGAATCAGAAGTACAATAGTGAAGTGGAGCTAAGTGGACGTGTTGGGAACTTAGTTAGGATGCATTGTACCCCACCGCATGCCTACGGAGGCACCCCAACCCTAAGGTATTCTTTTTGCCTTAGAGTCATAGTGTGAGGTCTCATCCAGACCAAGACCACAGACTAACCACGAAGCTTGGTTACTTATATCCATATCTAATAACCATAATAAAAATGTGATTCTGTGAGATCTGGTTACCTAGTTTCTTTCTCTTTTGCACACATTTCAATTATATCATGCTTGTTGTTGTATAGTTTTATCTAATTCGTATTGGGCAACTTTGCTCATAACGTACCTACGTGTGGATCCGCAGGTCCTCAGCAGTGAGCAGTTTGGAGACATCACTTTTAGTGCAGCTTCACTACACTTCTTGTATCACAGTTGGTAGTAGTGTTTACTGTCTTCTTTACTTGTAGTTTCTTTTTGAGGGACATGGCATGCAATGTATAATTATGGACAACTATATTTATGCTTAAATGTATTTTTTTGTGGACATGGGAATGGATAATAGATTGTAATGGATTTGGTGAATGGAAATACTCATGCTTGTGAACAGGTTGAATGCAATGAGAAGGAAAAAAATATTTCCTTTACATGTTGCTATTTTCTCCTGCCTTTGTGAATGTCAAATATTCGAATGTGGAATTATGTGCGTAGATTGGATTGCCGAGTACCCAGATCCTAGGGGCATCACAGAATTGTATCAGAGCCGTGGTACTCCATTCCATTTCACGCATATGATCCCTTATTGGTATTCGAATACTGGATAGTGTGAAAGTCTTCTGACCCAACACGAGTCCATATGAGAATGGCATGTTTACATCCATGTCCATATGTCTCTCTTAAATCAAGCAACACATCTAATGGTGGGATCGAGTGCATCTCCACCTTAAGGGCACACCAAATTCTCAATTAGAATTGTGTAGGCTACCTCACCTATGTAGTAGACTCAACAACACATGACCAGATGATAGATGATGTTAGACTTGTGCGGGAGTTTCCTGATGTGTTTTCAGATGAACTACCTGGATTACCACCAGTACAGGAGATGGAGTTCGAGATCATGCTACTCAGCCGACATCTATCCCTCCATACCGATTGACAGTAGCTGAGCTCAAGGAGCTCAAAGTACAGTTGCCGGAGTTGGTGGAGAAGAGATTCATCCACCCCAGTACCTCTTCGTGAAGAAGGAGGATGGATCCTTGAGTCTATGCATAGACTACAAGTAACTGAACAGGAGAACAATTAAGAACAGTTACCCACTCCCACATATTGATGATCCCTTTGGCAGCAACAGTGTTCTCTAAGATTGATCTGCAGTCAGGATATCATCAGTTGAGTATCAAATAGGCCGGCATGATGAAGTCTGCATTTCGCACTAAATATGGCCACTATGAGTTCTTGACGATGCTTTTTAGACTCGCAAATGCACATGGTGTGTTCATGGATTTAGTGAACCGAGTTTCCTTCTGCATGTGGAAACGTTCGTGATCATATTCATTGATGATGTTCTAGTTTACTCCCATGATGAATAGGAGCACGAGTCCCATCTTTGTATCGTGCTAGAGACACCTCAAGAGCACCACTACTTATATGCCAAGTATAGCATGTGTGAGTTTTGGCTTTCTGAGGTGGCATTTCTTGGCCATGTGATTTCAGGGACGGAGGTGTCAGTTGACTCCGCCAAGAAGAGGCAGTGATGTCTTGGGAGCGGCCCAAGATGGATACAGAGATCCGCAATTTTCTTAACCTCGTCGAGTACTATAGGAGATTTGTTAGAGGGTTCTCCCAGTTTGCCTATCCATCACCCGGCTGATGCAGAAGGAGATGCCATTTGTCTGGAGTAACAAATGTGAGTTGAGCTTCTGTATGCTCAAGGAGCGGTTATCTTCTGCACCTATCCTCACCCTTCCTTCTAGTACGCTGGACTTCACCGTGTACACATATGCTTCCATGGAAGGCTTGGGTGCAGTGTTGATGCAACGTGGGCATGTTGTGGCATACGCGTCACAACAACTGAAGAACCATGAACGCAACGACCCCCACTCATGACTTGGAGTTGGCAGCCGTAGTCTTTACATTAAAGATGTGACATCACTATTTGTATGGGGTGACATTTGATATTTTCATAGACCACGAGAGTCTCAAATACATTTTTGATTAGAAGGAATTGAATATGAGGCAAAGGCGGTGAATGAAACTACTGAAAGATTATGATTGTACCATCTCCTACCATCCTGGTAAGGGGAATGTGGTAGCATGCGCCTTGAGTAGGCGACCATATACTGAAGGTTCGACAGCATGGTTGCAGACTTGGGATGTACTCACTACACTTTGTGAGTGGCATCGATATGAGAGTACATATGTAGTGACTATGCCAACAAAGTATAGTAGCTTATGTGACAAGATCGTTCAAGGGTAACATATAGATCAGAGGATCAAGAACTTATACCATAGATGCTTGAAGGATAAATTCGACGGGTTTCAAGTCCGTGAATCCATGTATGGAATGGAGATTGTGTGTGTGTGTTCCAGATGATGAGGTGTTGAGGAGAGATATCTTGGATGAAGCGCATAGTGCAAGACTTTCTATACATCCAGGTGGCACCAAGATGTACAGGGACCTCTGCCAATACTTTTGGTGGGAAGGCATGAAGAAGGAAATAGCCGAACATTAGCAGGTGTCTTTTTTGCCAGATGGTGAAGACAGAACACCAAAGGCCTCCTGGTTTACTGTAGCCTCTTCCTATCCCGGTGTGGAAAAGGGAGAGTATCTCTATGGATTTTGTCACATCATTGCTGCGCACCCCTGGAGGGCATGATGGGATATGGGTCATCGTTGACCGGTTGACCAAGTCAGCACATTTCATCCCGGTCAACATTACCTATACGCCAGTGCAACTAGCCAAGTTATATGTTCAACACACCATTCGGTTGCATGGGATACCCAAGTAAGTAGTGTTAGATAGAGATTCTCATTTCACATCACACTACCGGGGAGAGTTAATGAGAGCCTTGAGGACAGAGCTACATATGAGTTCAGCCTACCATCCACAGACAGATGGGCAGTATGAGAGGACCATCCAGACCTTGGAGGATCTACTACGAGCCTGTGCGGTTGAGTGGAAGGGAGCTTGTAAGTATCACCTCCTACTAGTTGAGTTTACTTACAATAATAGCTACCATGCTAGTATAGACATGACACCCTTTGGGGCATTGTACGGGAGACGGTGCACCACGACTTTGTGTTGGCGGCAAGTGGGTGACAACACCATGTTCACCCCACAGATCATAGAGGAGACCTTCAGGGTGGTAGAGATTGCTAGGAGGAAATTGCTGACCGCGAAGAACCGTTAGAAGAGTTACACCGACTAGCAGCGTAAAGACCTTGAGTTTCAGGTCGGGGACTTCATGTTCTTACGTGTCTCCCCAATGAGGGGTGTACAATGTTTCGGTGCAAAGGGCAAGCTAGCATCGCATTTGTGGGACCATTCAAGATTTTGGTCCGTGTTGGGAAAGTGGCCTATAGGGTGGCCCTTCCCCCACACCTCAAGGGCACCTACGACGTGTTTCATGTGTCAAATCTGCAGAAGTACATCCGAGATCCCCGACATGTGATCAACTACGAGGACTTGACTGTGGAGCCAAACTTATCCTTCCCAGAAGAGCCGATGCACATTTGGACCACACGGTCAAGAGGCTGAGGCGGAAGGAGATCCCTTTGGTCAAGGTCCTGTGGCGAAGTCAAGACGTCGAGGAAGTGACATGGGAACCTGAGGCGGACATGAGGGAGAAATACCCCTATCTGTTCACTGATATGGAATTGAAACCATAGTCCAGTTCCCTTTTAAAGATTTTTATGGGTTCCGCTCTCTTTGAGATTTTTATGCGCTCATTTCTCTGGGAGACGTGGATACAACGGGGTTCGGGTGTTGAAATCAATTAGATTCATCCTAAGTCTCGGGGACGAGACTTCCTTTGAGATTTTTATGATGTGAAAACCCCGAATACCGAACATGGATTAAAACGCAAATCATGACTGAGTCTGGACTTAATTACAAAATCTGTACTTGTCCAGTAACCAAAAAATTCGAATAAGAAGTCCACTACATAGGGCTTGTCGATAGCTTTCCAACGAGCCCAAGAACGCTAAAATCCGACTTCGGGAGCCGAGTTATGGCCATTTTAGCGAGGAGGGGTCTGGGTCCTTTTCAGATCCGAACCCGGATCCGAATCCGGGTTTTATCCTTAAAACCCAACCCTCCCCTCGTCCAAAACGCTCCAACCCCCTTCCCCTTCGATCAGGCCTCTTCCTCCCCACCTTTTTCCTCGCCGGAGCTCCGCCGGAGCTCACCGGAGCGTCTCCGATCGACGATCCGAGAACACCCCCGCATAGAGAAGGTCCAAAGCATCTCCGTATACGTTTTTACATCATCATCAGGGCACCGATCGTGCCGTTCTTCAAGGGTGAAGATTCTGAGGAATCGGATCTTCTTGAGGTACGATGTCCCTTCCTCTTGTTGTGGCTCCCACATAATTTTGACCTATATATTTTCTAGGTTAGAGCCTTGTGATTTTGGTGGTATGATTATGAGTTCGGTCTAGCGATTCTAGTTTGTTTCCTCTTAATCCCTGCTACCCTCGGCATTTACTTATCCTAAAATCTCGATCATGCCCAATGGCTGGAGTCTTTCAGTGGAAGACTTCTGGTAGTAGTCATCACCTTCAAGAAAACACGGGCATTATTTAACAAGATAGATCCATAGCATATTGGTCTAAATGGTATTCTTACACAGTGGATACAATTTCTAGGTGCTCAAAAGGTCGATAAAAGAGATAAGATTACTCCTTGAGATCCAAAACACCAAATGAAGCCTTAATCATGGTGACTGGACACTACATAGTTGTTGATTTACAGGTATTTATGTTGTCCTTGCAGCCATCCGTGAGATCATTGAAGGTTTCTAGTTGCTTCTTTCCCTTGAGGAAGACCTCGATATCAACCTCTCCTCTTATGCACCCATCAAATCCCATAGGCATGCCGTTGTTTAATTGTTTGGTCTCAGCCTGCCACTCACTGTTCTCTTTCCAAAGTTCTCTGTAATGGTCTAGAAAATGAATGTTATATTTATCCTTTTAAAGGTTGATAAAGGCTCAGCCAGGCACAACCTCTATAACCGTTAATTCAATTGGAAAACCAAACATGTTCAATTCCATATATCGAAGTCACAGACCCAGAGTTATTAAGATGAACCTGGGAACTGGGATGTACTGATTTCTTTGCATGTGGAGAAGGAAGACTCCCTTTGTTTCATCTCATTGCCCCTGATCACCAGTCAAATTACACTATTGGCTGAAGGTAGAGCCACTCCCTTTGAGGTTCTGCAGCTTGCGCACAGAAGCAGTCATCAGATCAACAAGCTTTGGCCTCGTAATTTCAATCAACGTTTAAGAACTTAAACAAATGCATCAACTATACAAGAGAATTTTCCGGGCCTTGATAACAGTCAGATACTTCTAACTTAGATGCTCCAGCACGAAAACAAAGAACCACCTCAACTCGAGGGATTCCTGTTCAAATCTATGGTGATAAGCAAACAATCTCTTCAAATCAAATCCATTCAATCTTGATTTAGCAAATAAATACAACAACAACGAATTTTAAACTCTAAGACGCTGTTACAGTTTCAATTCCTCTTTACAGTCTACTTCATTTATTTATATAGTTTAACAGTCCCTGTTCTCACCATTAATTATTTTCATGCCCTTCGCATGTTGTTGTCATATCCGCATCTCAGGAATCTAATGTTGTTGCCCTTAGTGCCATTCCCATTATTCAGGGCCCAAGTTATTATGGGTTGGATGGGATCTTGAACAACACTACTTAGGGACTTATATGTACAAGTTCGTGGGAATATTTTTATTTGAATCACCATTTTATTTGGACTTTAAGCAATAAAAGAACTGGTAGAATATTCCGCTTCATCCCATGAAATGCACTTGGATGCAACTCTTTTTAAATTATTAATGTTGTATGTATCATTGCGTACATGATTCTCACACGGATCCATAATGAAGCAATCAATGTAACATAGATCAATATCTTATCATCCTAAGCACTTCAAAGTCTCCAACGGCTGCTAGAAATTGATTGTTGTCAAGGGGAATCACTATCATAAGTGAGATTTCACGATGATTGGGTAGTCGAGTAGTTGTCGCCAAGGGAGGGGCATGCACCCTTGGGGCCCCGGGTAGACGCCTAGTTGACCGCGATCCCAACTGCTACTGTAGCTGCGATGGTTGGGGGGACATGTTGCTTGGCACACCGAGGTGCTGATCTGACGGTATTGGCCTCGGCACTTGCGTGCTTTAGCCCGATGCTCGAGCGCGGGCCAAGTAGTCATGGTTGGTTGGCTAGTGCTTCGCTTGTCACTTAGAGTTAACACTCGTGTACAGGCCAATGTAGGCCGCATTGGTCGGTATTCCGAGAGGGAGCGCTAAGAGGGAGTTCCGGGAAATGTGGTTAATGAAGTTGGGAATGTGATGTGAATCTCCTGTGCATAAGTTGGATTGGGCTAGTCGTGAATATTCGCAGGTGGGAATATATTTTGTGAATCAGAAGTACAATAGTGAAGTGGAGCTAAGTGGACGTGTTGGGAACTTAGTTAGGATGCATTGTACCCCACCGCATGCCTACGGAGGCACCCCAACCCTAAGGTATTCTTTTTGCCTTAGAGTCATAGTGTGAGATCTCATCCAGATCAAGACCACAGACTATCCACGAAGCTTGGTTACTTATATCCATATCTAATAACCATAATAAAAATGTGATTCGGTGAGATCTGGTTACCTAGTTTCTTTCTCTTTTGCACACATTTCAATTATATCATGCTTGTTGTTGTATAGTTTTATCTAATTCTTATTGGGCAACTCTTCTCATAACGTACCTACGTGTGGATCCGTAGGTCCTCAGCAGTGAGCAGTTTGGAGACATCACTTTTAGTGCAGCTTCACTACACTTTTTGTATTACAGTTGGTAGTAGTGTTTACTATCTTCTTTACTTGTAGTTTCTTTTTGAGGGACATGGCATGCAATGTATAATTATGGACAACTATATTTATGCTTAAATGTATTTTTTTGTGGACATGGGAATGGATAATAGATTGTAATGGATTTGGTGAATAGAAATACTCATGCTTGTCAACAGGTTGATTGCAATGAGAAGAAAAAAATATTTCCTTTACATGTTGCTATTTTCTCCTGCCTTTGTGAATGTCAAATATTCGAATGTGGAATTATGTGCGTAGATTGGATTGCCGAGTACCCGGATCTTAGGGGCATCATAGAATAGTATCAGAGCCGTGGTACTCCATTCCATTTCATGCATATGATCCCTCATTGGTATTCGAATACTGGATAGTGTGAAAGTCTTCTGACCCAACATGAGTCCATAGGAGAATAGCATGTTTACATCCATATCCATATGTCTCTCTTAAATCAAGAAACACATCTAATGGTGGGATCGGGTGCATCTCCACCTTGAGGGCACACCAATTCTCAATTAGGATTGTGTAGGCTACCTCATCTATGTAGTAGACTCAGCAGCACATGACCAGATGATAGATGATGTTAGACTTGTGCGGGAGTTTCCTGATGTGTTTTCAGATGAACTACCTGGATTACCACCAGTACAGGAGATAGAGTTCGAGATCACGCTACTCAGCCGATATCTATCCCTCCATACCGATTGACAATAGTTGAGCTCAAGGAGCTCAAAGTACAGTTGCCGGAGTTGGTGGAGAAGAGATTCATCCACCTCAGTACCTCTTCGTGAAGAAGGAGGATGGATCCTTGAGGCTATGCATAGACTACAAGTAACTGAACAGGAGAACAATTAAGAACAGTTACCCACTCCCACATATTGATGATCCCTTTGGGAGCTGCAGTGTTCTCTAAGGGCCCGTTCGGTAGGAGAATAAGCAGGAATAAGGATGGGGAATAAGGGGAATAAGGGTCTATTCTCCGTTCGGCTGGAGGATAGGAATAAGGAGAATAAGGTGAAATAACGGTAGGTAAGGTGGGATAAAGATAGGAATAAGAGTGAAATAAGATGAAATAATGGAGAATAGTCGTACCACGGGGAACCGTGTTGGGGGCTTATTCCCCTTATTCCATTCCCCCTTATCCTCCAAACGAACAAGGCCTAAGATTGATCTGCAGTCAGGATATCATCAGTTGAGTATCAAATAGGTCGGCATGATGAAGTCTGCATTTTGCACTAAATATGGCCACCATGAGTTCTTGGCGATGCCTTTTAGACTCGCAAATGCACATGGTGTATTCATGGATTTAGTGAACCGAGTTTCCTTCTGCATGTGGAAACGTTCGTGATCATATTCATTGATGATGTTCTAGTTTACTCCCATGATGAATAGGAGCACGAGTCCCATCTTTGTATCATGCAAGAGACACCTCAAGAGCACCACTACTTATATGCCAAGTATAGCAAGTGCGAGTTTTGGCTTTCTGAGGTGGAATTTCTTGGTCATGTGATTTCAGGGACGGAGGTGTCTGTTGACTCCGCCAAGAAGAGGCAGTGGTGTCTTGGGAGAGGCCCAAGACGGTTACAGAGATCCGCAGTTTTCTTAACCTTGCCGAGTACTATAGGAGATTTGTTAGAGGGTTCTCCTAGTTTGCTTATCCATCACCCGGTTGATGTAGAAGGAGATGCCATTTGTCTGGAGTAACAAATGTGAGTTGAGCTTCTGTACGCTCAAGGAGCGGTTATCTTCTGCACCTATCCTCACCCTTCCTTCTGGTATGCTGGACTTCACTGTGTACACATATGCTTCCATGGAGGGCTTGGGTGCAGTGTTGATGCAACGTGGGCATGTTGTGGCATACGCGTCACAATAGCTGAAGAACCATGAACGCAACTACCCCCACTCATGACTTGGAGTTGGCAGCCGTAGTCTTTACATTAAAGATGTGGCATTACTATTTGTATGGGGTGACATTTGATATTTTCGCAGACCACGAGAGTCTCAAATGCATTTTTGATCAGAAGGAATTGAATATGAGGCAAAGGCGGTGGATGGAACTACTGAAAGATTATGATTGTTCCATCTCCTACCATCCTGGTAAGGGGAATGTGGTAGCATGCGCCTTGAGTAGGCGACTGATGAGCGCAAAGTTCGATCACTCGGATAAAGGTACTAATCGGTCGTTGTGACCCGAGCAATCAGATGCACTCGATCAAGAAAAATGAACGACTAATATCAATACAGATAAAATCGATCAAAACACGAATAGCGGTCCTGCTATTGGATTAACCTGGTATAGCATCCAGGGTCGAACTCGAGGAGCACGGGTTGGCCGAGAGGCCTACGAAGTAGTAAAAATAAAGAGAATAAAAGAACAAAATATTTTTAGTGGTTTTTAATTTGTTTTATATTTTTTGGATTTTTAAGTAATTAAGAAAATAAAAAAACAAAGAAGGCACAACTTCAACAAATTATTAAATGCACAAAAATTCAACCAAAAATTCAAACAAAAATATTTTTATGTATTTTATATTTTTTAGTGTTTTTGACGAATTTTTGAGAATTTTCTGATGTTTATTTTATTTTCTAAAAATCAAAAAGTGAAGCAAACAGTGGGTACTGTCCAGCCGAGCCAAAAAGTCCTAGATAAAATATCTAAGGGCCTTAAAATGGCCTGGAGGTAATTTTTCTGTAAAGATGATAAAACAAGGAAAATTTAGGTACCAATTTTATTATTTTTGGATTTTTAATTTATTTATTATGATTTTTATAGGTTTTCGAGAGTTTTTAAGTTTTTAGTGATTTTTAGTAATGAAAAATAGCCAAAATTGGCTAGAAAATCAAACTAATCAAAATAGACAGTAGCTAATTTTTATAGAATTTTTAAATGAGTTCTAATATTTTTTTGTGATTTTTCAAGCTAGACAGTGACAAAAATAATGGTTTTTGATTTTTTTAAAAATATCAAACGAAATCAAAAATGTCCTCAAAAATCTACAAAAATTCTACACCATGGCAGGAGCCATGTGTCAAATTTTCGTTGGATTTGGAGGTGTTTTGGTATTTTATTCAAAAATAAAGGGAGGGCACTGTGCACAGGGACCAAAGTGCAAATACCCGAAGTTCTGGGGGGTCTGGTGCAAAATACCCAGCAAAACACGCGCCACGCGCGTGCCTGGGGCACTCAGGGACCCAAATGTAAGAAAAATAAGTCCCGAGGACTTATTGGTAACAGGTACCAAAAGTCTAGGAGGCTTACCTGCAAATTACCCAAAATATATCGCACATTTGGAAATAAATCACGCACAGGGGTATAAATGCAAATAAGTAAAAGATTTCATTCATTCATTAACATCCATAACTACAGGGGTATCTACTGCAAATAACCCAAAATATCACGTGTCGAAGCACGTGTCCACAACTGGCAGGGGTATGAATGCAAATAAACTAAAGCACAGGGGCCACTATGTAAATTACCCTAAAACTAAACAACTGACTTTAATATTTACAGGACTAAAACGAAATAAAAATAAAGACAGGGCCTAAGGGTAAATTACCCTTTATTAAGCGGATGGGCTGGATGCGCGCCACGTGGATGATCGGAAGGTGCTGATGGTGGGCGCTCCAGATGACACCTCCTCAGATCGGACGATGCAGACTGCTCCGGAGATGGACGGCTCGGATCGAAACTGGAGCGAGGGGGGACGATCGACGGCAACTGGAGGTCCTGGATGAACAGGCGGCCGGCGAACTTCGCCGGCCAAATGAAGGCGCTCCCGGCCTCCTCTGTTGCGCCTGAGGATCGGAGAAGCTCTGGCGTGGTGGTGCGCAGCTACTGATGCCCTCCGATGACCCAGCCGAGCTCGGGAGAGCTCCGGTGAGGGTGGCAGAGGTGAGGCTCCTGGTCTGAACGTCGAAAGGCCTCAGATGGCCTTGGTTTGACCTGCAAAGCAACCCAGGAGACTCGCGGGTCGAGGGCAAAGTGCCTCGACCCGGTTAGGCGAAATGGGGGTGACTGATGCGTCGGGATGGCGAGCTCCGGTGAAGGTGATGGACGGAGGAGCTCGGTTCCCAGCTCCTGTGCGAGCTGGGTTGAGTGGATGGGTGAAGAAGGTGCGTCGGGAGGAGGCGAGTGTGTTGGTCGATTCCGATGATCGATAGGGGTAACGGAGTGGTCGGAATCAACGATATACGACGGCAGCGCGAATTGGGCGAAAATGGAAATCAAAGGAAACGGGAAGCCTAAGGGGATACCTGGGTGGTCGGAGAGACTGGGGAGGAGCTGCTGATGCTCCTGGTCGTCGCCTCGAGGATCGTCTCGGTCCGAGGCTTGGAGCTCACGCTGGTGGCAGAGCTACGGCGGCTGGGCTCGACGGATCGATGGCGAAGCTCCCTCTCCTCGCTTCGACAGGCTCAGATGCGAGCTGTCACCTCACGCATTCTCTGGAGCTCACTGGAGAACAAAGCAAATGGCCAAAGATGGAGAGAGGAGGTGGCGGAGCTGCAGCTTTATACGGCTAGGGGTCCGAGAAAGATGGGTCCGGGCGAGTCGTGGTGGCGCGCGAATCCCAAGGTGGATGCCCGACGAGGATGTCGGATGTGGGAGGATCAAAACGGAGCCGGGGTTTGGTGAAATGGTGATCGGGTCGAGCGGGTAGAAATTTGGGAAGTCGGGTCCGGAGCTCAGACCCGCGGGAGGTGGTCCTGGGGGGGGGGTAGTTGACCGGGCGGTCAACATCCCCAGGACCCAATGGGATTCGGCCATGTGGCTGGATCTTGAAGTGACAAATAAGGGTAGCTAGGGGCCGAATTTGCAAAAACTCAAAACACAAAATATTTTTATTTTATTTTTTTCTATTTTTTAGTGATTTTTAATTAATTTTTGGAAATAAAAATAAGCTATATACATAGTATGTACTATATAGGCATATGTACACAATTAGGGTTTTTGATTTTTGATTTTTAAATTATTATTTTTGTGCAATTTTATCCCTATTTTATATTTTATTTATTTTCATTATAAAATAAGGAATAAAAAGGTATTTTTATTTGATTTTTATTATTTATTTACATAGGTAAAATAAATATATATGAGCATCTATATGCAAGGTATATGTACAATGTATTTTTGTATTTTAAATTTTTCTATTTTTATTTTGTTTTTGTTTTTGTTTTAATTGTTTTTATTTTATTTATTTACAATATATAACATAGTTTATTTACAAAAATTATAAAAGTTAATTTTATATATTTACAAGGCTAAATAAATATGTAGATGTGGTTTATGTACAAGGTAAAAGGGGTGTTTTAAGATTTTTAACTTTTTCTTTTGATTTTATATTTATAAATATGTACAAGTATTTACAAGCATATTTTTGGTGAGGAAAATATTTTTATTTATTTACATAAATATTTACACATGAGCCCCTATCTCCCTCTACTTTGATTTTTATACGGTCAGGCCCATGCTGAGCCCTCCCTTGGGTTAGGTTGCTCAATATTTATTCTAAATATTTCCCTCTTTTTCTTTTTAATCTTTATTCTTTTATTTTTGCACAAAAACATGCTAATTATAGGTTTTTACGCAATGCTTGCTTTTAGTAATTATTTGTATTTACATATATCTACATGCATTTGCAAAGGTTTTTGTAGCTAAAATATAAGAATAAAGAGTGATGAATGAGTATTCATCACCCCCCTATACTTAACTTTGCTAGTCCCTTATCAAACACTTATTTGAAAAAGAAGTGAAAAAGAAAGAAAGAAAAAGAAAAAGAGGATGTACATGAATCAAGGTTGATTATTAAACTTGCCTTCATTAAATTGGGGTATGGAGCTCGATCAGATCTTTGGATTATTAATGTGTCGGAACCTTATTTAGACTTAAGCTTAAAACTCAACAGCCTCTAAGTTCCACTAATCTATAACCAAGACTCCTCAATTCTCCAGATCAGAACAAGTCATCAACCACAAACCCTGAAGACCATGAATCTTTTCTTGTCCTGTGAATGTGAAGTCTAAGCTCTCCACCTCAGAAATGGCAACTTGACAACCCTCCCCAACAAGGTAACTCTATGACCTCAATCTGGCCACTCTTTCCTCGAGGAGCGGGGTATTCCCTTCTAAGTTCAAGTTCAACCGGCCCAAGAAGAGGAGGAAGAAGAGAATGGGTCAAGGCCAGTGTAGCCAAGTACCCTTGGGAGCTTGACCAGTGTAGCCAAGTCTCCCTGCTGCAAGCTACATCAGGTGGATCATGAAACCAAGCTTTGCTTATTGCACTCTATATACATACTCCGGTGGGATTATCATTTTCTCTCAGACCCACCACTTTTTTGGAGTTCTTTTCTTTTTGCACATTTTTTTCAAGTGCATCTGTACAACATATACATGTGCAGCATATATACAAGGAGTTTTTCCTCTTGAGCCAGTAGACTATCCCTCTTTTGAAGCTTTATTGCAACCCACAACTCCCGTCGTTAGACCTCATGGCAACCAGACCAAGTTGAGACGCACTTCCTTCACTAAAAGAAGAAGAGAGGTTCCGCTTAGAAGTACTACCCTCATATGCTACCCCAAGTCAAGGAAGACTGCCTCCTCACCACCTCATCCGTAGAGAGCTCGGTGCATAGTGCTGGTGTCCAAGTAAAGCCATAATCTATATGAGTCATGTGTTGTTGTTAAGTGCTCTACTTAGGCTCATTGAGATGACATGTGATCACAGCCTAGTGGACTCAAAGAATTAAGTCACCATGGACCTGAAAAGCCTTAAACCTAAGCCCTATAAGGTTCCTCTTAGAAATTAGGTGGATTAAGATCTTAATCAAGCTCCATTTCTCAATTTGATTCCAGGCTAGTTTAAATGTCAACTATCATCCAGAAAAACTATATACATATGTATAAAAGATGCTTATTTACACAAATTTTACAATCATGCAAAATTTTTGAAAAATGTTTTGAAATCATGAATGGATGATGCATGAAGTGCAAGTTTTGCAAAAAGATATTTACACACATTTACACAAGATTTTTGCAAACTTTTGATTTTCAAAACATTTTGGAAAAATTTTGTACTATATACATAATTTTGATACAAAAATATTTACACAAGCTTTACACAAAAGATTTTTGAAATCATTTTTACAAAAATACTTTGTACACTAGCTATTTATGTGCAAACAAAAGAAGTTTATGTACATGAAAAAAAAATTTTAATTTTTGTGATTTTTAGCCATTTTAGTTATTAACACACTCACACAAAGTACGAGTTATGGCTAAAGTATATATGAAATATATACACGCCCCCTATACTTAGCTCGAACGATGTCCTCAGAGTCAAGAGCGATGAAGAAGACATAACTCGTACCAGGTATAGGGAAGTGAAAAGAAAGGCTATATACAAGGAAGAAGAAGAAAATAGAAAAGTCAAACGGGTCTCGGGTCTTCCCCCTATACTTAGGATCAAATAATCCTAAGTATAGTAGGTTGTTTACTAAGGGAAAACCGAGTGGAGAATGTACAGGGTCTACCCCCCCTATACTTAGGGTGAAATATCCCTAAGTATCGGCAGCAAAACAGGGGTAGATAGAAACAAAAGAAATACCCATAAGGTCTCACATCCCCCTTATACTTAGGGTAAAGTGCACCCTAAGTATAGCATAATCACAAGATGAAGAAAGGGATGTGGGACTAAAGACTGTAGCGATATGGACATCTGGATCTATACAAGGCGGAAGATCAGTGAAACTCAGGCGTGAGATGCATTAGATGTGAGTCAAAGACCACATCTTACACAAAATGAATAGGGGCAAGATCAGCGACCCGCGGCTCATGATCTAGAAATGGCTTGAGCCGCTGGCCGTTCACTCTAAAGGTACTCTCAGAAGACAACTCAGATATGTCGATGCTACCGTTGTCGTGTACCTTTCTGACCAAGTAGGGTCCCTTCCATTTGCTCTGTAGCTTCCCTGGAAATAAACGTAGCCTCGCATCAAACAGCCATACTCTCTGTCCAATCTCAAAATGCTTGTGGCTGATGTGAGAATCATGCCACTCCTTCACTTTCTCCTTATAATGTAGGCTGTTTGAGAATGCTGTATCTCTAAGCTCCTCCAGGGCAGCTAACTCTGCCCTTCTCTGGTCTCCCATACCATCTGGATCCATAAGAATATCTGTGACTGCCCAAAGTGACTTGTGCCTCAGCTCGACAGGTAAATGGCACGGTTTGCCATATACGAGGCGAAAGGGAGATGTGCCCAATGGTGTCTTGAAAGACGTCCTATATGCCCACAAGACCGAGTCCAAAAGCTGTGACCAATCCTTTCGGTCAGGGCGGACGACTTTCTGCAGTATAGTCTTGATCTCCCTATTTGACACCTCGGCTAGACCATTCGTCTGTGGATGATAAGGTGTAGCAATACGATGGTCTATGCCGAACTCGCTAGCAAGGGCCTTTACATGGTCGTTGATGAAGTGAGATCCCCCATCAGAAATCAGAACTCGTGGAACCCCGAACCGCGTGATGATGTGCTTCCTCAGAAATCTGCAAACTGTCCTCGCATCAGCGGCTCAGGCGGGGATAGCCTCCACCCAACGACTAACATAATAAACGGCCAACAGAATGTACTCGAATCCCTGACTCTTAGGGAATGGACCCATGAAATCGATGCCCCATGCGTCAAAAACCTCACAGAAGTGAATGGGCTGCATCGGCATCATATCACGCTGTCCACAAGTGCCCATCTTCTGACAGTCAGTACACCTCTTCACGAACTCATCTGAGTCCTTGAAGAGGGTAGGCCACCACAAGCCGGATTGGAGCAATTTCTGTGCCGTTCTCCTCCCAGAATGATGTCCTCCTGCCTCAAGCTTGTGGCAGTAAGTGAGGACGCTATGGTGTTCCTCCTGAGGAATACACCGACGCCAGACGCTATCCCCTCCTTCGTGGTAAAGGATGGGATCCTCCCAATGGTAGGACTTGGCCTTCGCAAGGAAGGTCTCAAGTCTCTGCCTGGGCCAATCTTGTGGGACTTTCCCAGCAACTAGAAAGTTCACAATATCGGCGTACCACGGGAGTGAGGCGATAGCAAGGATCGCCTCATCTGGGAAGGTATCTCGAATAGGGTCAATCTGCTCAGTCTCCTCAGGCTTCTCTAAACGGGAGAGATGATCCGCCACCACATTCTTGACTCCAGGCTTATCCTTGATCTCAATGTCGAACTCCTGGAGTAGAAGGATCCATCTAGTCAATCTGGCCTTGGCATCCTTCTTTGCCATGAGGTACCTGATGGCGGTGTGATCTGTGTACAAAGTCACTCTAGATCCAATAATATAAGATCGAAACTTATCTAGGGCAAACACTACGGCTAGCATCTCCTTCTCTGTGACCGTGTAATTCCGCTGGGCGGAATCCAATGTGCGGCTAGCGTAGTGGATAGAAAATGGAACTCCATCCCTCCTCTGTCCCAACACTGCCCCTACGGCAAAATCGGAGGCATCCGTCATGATCTCGAATGGGAGAGACCAATCTGGCGGCTGGAGGACAGGCGCCTCAATAACACACTGCTGGAGAGTCGCGAAGGACGAAAGACACTTGTCATCGACAAGGAACTCGGTGTCTTTCGTCAAGAGGTCAGTCAACGGTCGGGCAATCCTGCTGAAATCCTGAATAAATCTCCTATAAAATCCAACGTACCCCAGGAATGACCGTAGCTGTCTCAGATTGGACGGTGGTGCGAGTTTCCTAATGACATCAACCTTGGCCGGATCAACCTCCATGCCCCTGTTGGAGATGATGTGCCCAAGCACCGTCCCTTGAGTCACCATGAAGTGACTCTTCTCCCAAGATAGAACCAACTGATACTCGATACATCGCTGGAGTACTCGGTCTAGGCAGTCAAGACAGGAGTCGAATCCGTCGCCGTAGACCGAGAAATCGTCCATGAAGACCTCCAAACACTCCCCTACCATGTCCGAAAATATCGACAACATGCACCTCTGAAAAGTCGCAGGGGCATTACATAGCCCAAATGGCATGCGTCGAAAGGCATATGTACCAAAGGGACAGGTAAAGGTGGTCTTCTCCTGATCCTCAGGAGCGATGGCCACCTGGTTGTAGCCCGAGTACCCATCCAGGAAGCAATAATGGCTTTTCCCTGCCAGTCTCTCAATGATCTGGTCAATAAAAGGCAGGGGGAAATGGTCCTTCTTGGTGGCCTGGTTGAGTCTCCTGTAGTCAACACAGACCCTCCAAGAGGTGGGTACTCGTGTAGCAATCTCCTCTCCCGACTCACTGATCACAGTCGTGATGCCCGTCTTCTTGGGCACCACATGCAAGGGGCTGACCCACTTGGAGTCGGAAATGGGATAAATTAAATTTGCACTCCACCATTTTGATATTTCCTTCATCACGACCTCTCTCAGGTTGGGGTTCAGTCGCCGCTGGAACTCACGCGACGGCTTCGCCCCCTCCTCGAGATAGATATGGTGGGAGCACACTGATGGACTAATCCCATGGAGATCTGCTACGCTCCATCCGATTGCCTTGTGGTTCTTTTCAAGAACCCCCATCAAACGGGATTCCTGCTCTCCAGTCAGATCGGCGGAGATAATGACTGGGTACATCTCTGGCTCGCCCGCAAGGAACCGATACTTCAGCAAAGTAGGGAGCGGCTTCAGCTCTGGAAGGCTGGGTGCTGGCAAATCTGGCTACGGAAGGAAATGAGTGAATGCTGCTAAGTCTGCCAAATCTGCCTGGGAGAAAGAAAGCGAACTCTCGCAAACTGGATCTGAAGAAGGCTGCTCAACTGTGTTGTCTCTGATCTGCTCTGTATCAACCTCCTCCTCATCTGTAGGCTCAGGTGGACTCAAGTCTGGCATCTGATCATCGCAATCTGCCCAATCAGACTCTGAATCCGAGGGATCTGTATCAACCGCGGTGGCATCAGTACCACTGTAACACAAGGTGGCCTCAGCACCACCATCACTGATAGTCGTGTCGCGATCAAGGACCGGCTCTGCTGCCTCTGTGGTATCCTGAACCAGGGCTGTGCTCTTCAGACTCTTCTCTGCTATCATCTCGGCATCAACTGTATCTGAAAATGAGAGGATGGCCTGTGCTGCAGGATCTGCCCATGCTGCCTCGTTGTCTGTGATCACAAAATCACAGTCCTGGTGGATGTCTGGCTCTACGTCTGTCAGCTGCTCTGAATCGGTGCTGGCCTCTGAGCGTGCTCTCTCTCTAGCTCTGTAGTCCTCGACCGTCTCGATTTGTATACTCTCGCCCTCGACGCGAAAGTATACCTTCCCGCTATCATGATCAGTCACCGCCTTGGCTGTGGCCAAGAACGGACGACCGAGGATAATGGGGGTATCGGTCACTGAATCAGGGATCTCCATGTCCAACACTACGAAGTCCACGGGGAATTGCAGGCCCTGAATCGTGACGATAACGTCTCGCAACAACCCCTTCGGCCTCTTGACTGATCGATCAGCGAACTGAAGGACTGTCCTGCTCTGTCTAAGAGTGCCCAACTCGAAGCGGTCGAGAAGGGCTGCCGGAAGAAGGTTGATCGACGATCCGCTATCTAATAAGGTACGGTCGAACCTCTGCTCACTGATCTGGCATCTGACATACGGTTCCCCTGAATCTGTCCTCTTGGCTGGCAGACGGTTCTGGATCGCAAAACACGTGGCTTTCGTCAGCACATGAATCTCTGAAGTGTGGTTCCTCCTCCTCCTCCTGACTGTGGTCCTATCTCTCAAAGATCGCTGAAGAAGGGGGATGTACTGCTAAGCCTCCTGGAGGGTCAGCTGGATGTGAAATCTGTCAATCATACTGTGGCTGAATTCCTCCTGCTCTCTCTTTTTTGGATCATTTTCTTTTTTCTTCCTCTTCCCCATATGAAGGGCTCTAGGGAAGGGGATCACAGGGTCCTTTGCAGATGAAGGACTAGGAAAAGGCCTAGACGGCTCGACGGCCGGATCCACACATACATCACTCACCACAGTGGGACCAGAAGAAACTAAACCTTTTCCTTTATTCAAAATAGAGTTCTGAGATACAGTAACATGAGGAAAGACAACATCTCTATCAAAACAAACACTGGTGGCCTCAGTACCACCTCTGGTTGGCTCTGCTGCTGGACGTCTCGCGGCCTTAGTACCGCGGGCTGGCTCGGCTATGCTGGTGGCGTCAGTACCACCTCCTCGAACTGGTGAAGCGGCGGCCTCAGTACCACCGGTGGAATCAGCATCCTTGGTGGCATCAGTACCACCCTCGTCATCTGGAGCGGCCTCAGTACCGCTCTCCTCCTCCTCATGTGGCGCCCTGGAAGTATCCTCGTGGTGTGGCTCAGATGAGGCGCCGCCTCCTGCTGGTGTCCTACCGCTCCTAAGTGTAACAAAATCAGCATCAAATAGATCCGAAGATGTATCATCAAATGGGTCACTAGGAGTGGCATGCTCAGTAGAAACTACCTGCTCAGACTTCCTCTTGAGGTTGTTCGGGTTCGGCTCGATCTGTGCAGGAATGGCGGCCTTCCCTCTCACCAGGTCCCGCATCTCCTGGCCGAACTCGTCCATCTCCCGTCTAAATGTGGCTTGCTGATCCGTGAGGAGGCGGGCGATGTTGTCCAAGGCGGGGCTCTCCTGGGAACCCGACGGGTAGCCTCTCTGGTGCTGAGGCTGCTGGAACTGCTGGTGGTGCTGTTGAGAGGGGTAGGAAGAGGGATGTTGCTGGTATGCTGGGTGAGCCTGCTGCTCACGTCTCCACGACTGTCCCTGCTGCTGATAGGGACGAGGGACGAAGGATGATGGCTGGTGTGACTGATAAGCTGGGGGATGCTGCTGCGGCTGGTGATCTCTCTGCTGGGAGTACTGCCCTCCCTGACCGGCTGGCTGCTGCTGGGGCTGGGTACCTCCATTCCCCCACCTGAATCCGGGATGGTCTCGTCGGATCCCAGGCTGGGGGCGGTCATACCAAATCCCGTTGACATCCATCAACGGCTCTGCATCGTAGGGGGCTGGCGGGAGTACTGCCAGAGGCTGATCCGACTGGTAGACCACCATCTGCATGTCTGGAGATGGTGGGGACTGATAGGTGGGCTGCGGCTGCTGGTACGGCTTTGCCTGTACAAGATGAACCTGTCTAGGCTGCTGTAGGGAGCTGGAACGCTGGGACGAGCTGCTGCTGCTGCCGGAGTCGCCTCGCGACTGAAGACGGGGCTGTGAAGCCGTCTGTGCCTCCTGGAGACACATGAGTTGGGTCTTCATGTCGCTCAGAGTCTGTGCCATCTGCTCCATCTGAATGATGCCTTGGCACTGCTTCTTCTCTATCAGCTCCATGCGGTCCAACTTCTCGCTGATAATGCCCATGTCCGCAGCGGACGACTCTGCCTGTGCTGCTGCGACTGCGGACGAACTAGATGGACCTGCATCGACCCGTGCTATCCGCTGTTACTGCACGGGTCCTGGCTGCTGCTGGGGTCTCCCCTGAGTGTACAACCGAGTCTGGGATATCACCACATAATTCTCAGCCATCTCCTCAAAGATGGCCCAGACCTGGTCGTGGTCCTTGGCGAAATAGGACCCGCTACAAGAAGCATTCACCAGACCCTGAAGCTCTGGTGTCAACCCGCTGAAGAAGCTCTGCACAAGGTTCGGCTTCGTGATGTCGTGGTGCGGGCATCTGTCCGTGAGCTCTCTAAACCTCTCCCATGCCTCGTGAAATTGCTCGTTGGGGAGCATGGAGAAGTTGCTGATCAGGGCCCTCGCTGCATTCGTCCGCCCGAGTGGATAGTACTTGTTCAAGTACTCGGTGCGGAGCTGCTCCCAAGTGTAGACGAACTTCCCCAGATGCTTCAGCCAGGTGGCTGCTCTGTCTGCTAGTGAGAAGGGGAAGGCAATCATCCGAATCGTATCCTGGTCCACATGGCGGTCGTGGACAGTACTGCAAATCATCAGGAACTCCTGGAGGTGGAGATGGGGCTCCTCGGTGGCAAGCCCGTGAAAACGGGGAAGCATTTGCAGGGTGTTCGGGGGGAACTTGAAGTCCCCCACGATAGCAGGTACCACCACCCAATGATGCATCAGTGTAGATCCGGGGTTGTGCAACTCCCGCATCGGTCTCGGTGGTCCTCCTGCGGCGGCGGCTGCCGCTGCGGCTCGTGCCTCTGCATCTGGTATGTCCTCAGGCTCGCTCTGCTGATCTCGCTCTGCTCGGAGGCACTCCAACTCTCTCCTCATCTCAATCATGAACGCTCCCTGATCGCGTAACTGCTGCTGAACTGTCTCTAATGAGGCGATCAAGGTGGAGTTAATCGCTCCCTGATCCATCACGACGTGCTCTGTACGGGAACGATCCTCAGAACTGACGGCCATGACGTCTGCAAAATCAAAGGAGCCCAACTCAGGTGCTGTCAAATCTATCAATCTCTCCTCGGGCTCATGTCTCTCAGGTCTGAAAGAAAGGGGGTCGAGGGGGAACAGGGCGGAGTCATACTCGGGCTCGGAGAGCTGGTCTCGGCTCTCGCGGGCCAACCTAGATGATTGGGTGGACGTGCCCGAAAGCGGTGTAGCCAGAGGCTGCCTAAGAGAGCGTCGACCCATCATCTTGATCTGGCGAGTAGGGCGGATGAGATCTGGAGAAACTATGATCACAAAACAAACCCCCGGTTCACCAACGCGACGCGAGCTGAAGACCGTGAAAGTTCGGTCAACTTATCTTGTCAATTTTATTAGGTGAACACACAAAATATCAGAGCGCTTACGTGGCCTGTTAGGATACCCGATGCTATCCCAACCGACTGGCCCGCACGGAAGAGTCGGTAATCAGTCGGGACTAGCACCGGAGGGCTCTACCTAGGGTGCGGGTCACTCTCTCACGCATCCAAACCATACAATGAGGGGGTTGCTCTCCCCAAGACAAAATTTTTAGGGTGAGCGTCTTTTAAGATCGATAGTGTTGTTATGGTTTTTCTTTTTAATATTTTTCAAATCAAAACAAAAGGCCTAACGAATTTTTCGGTTCTCCTGGTTATTTAATCCAAAACAAGGGGGAGAAGACGAAAAAGCCGATGCGCGATGAAATCAATGATGCATGCTGAGTAAGAAATGCGTACCTTGTCTCCAGCACTCTAGATGCAAGTGATCCGCGCAGAATTGAAAGACTGAAAGTAAACTACCTATATGATGCAACGGGAAAGCCGAGTCCTACATGAGCAATTTCTAGCGCAAGAACCATCTAACCGGTCACCGACCTCCAGGCCAAAGAGTCCGGTCTTGGCCCGTCCCTCCTCTGTCCGACAAATCGGGGGTAGGAGAAAGCGCTTTACAGGACGGGCTGCGGCACGTATGCTACGAAGGAGATGAGTCGGTTATTTTTATTAATGATTTTTAGTAGGTCCAATTAACGTTCTATAGGAACAGTCAATCAATTAGGTGTGGGGATCCTACTAATTACGGCACAAGCAATAGAAATTCCTAAGTCTAGGGGCTCGAGCAAAAACCGTGTAAACACCGGAAAAGGCAGTAAGAAAATAAAAGAAAACCAAAACCGCGAAAAACCGCGAAAGTCCTAAGGGTCCCCCGAGCACACCGGTGCTCGGCGAAACAGACCCGCTAAGTCACAAGGTCCAAGTCTCTGAGAGTGTCTTGTATTTTTACAATAATAATAGAAATTCCTCTCCCACTCAACTCTCTCTCACTCTCTCGTGCGGCTCCGCAAAGAAAGGAGCCGCCTCCAAATCCCGCGGTTGCGTCGGCTTCTCGAGATCAGCCACCTCGGTCCTCGGGCCCTCGCAAGAAAAAGCAGAGTGGTCAGAACCAGATAATCAAATAATAAAAAGGAAAAATAAATGGAAATAAAAATGAGGGTATATATGCAAAAATACAAAATAAAATAAACACTCAAAATAAACAAAAATAAAAAATAAAATAAAATAAAATAAAACAAAAGTAAAATATGGACAAAAGCCGCGAAAAGCCGCGAGCTCTGAAAGAGCCGCGAAAAGCCGCGAAAACAGAAACGAAAAGAAAATAAAAACTACTAAGCCGTGCTCCCCGGCAACGGCGCCATTCTGATGAGCGCAAAGTTCGATCACTCAGATAAAGGTACTAATCGGTCGTTGTGACCCGAGCAATCAGATGCACTCGATCAAGAAAAATGAACCACTAATATCAATACAGATAAAATCGATCAAAACACGAATAGCGGTCCTGCTATTGGATTAACCTGGTATAGCACCCAGGGTCGAACTCGAGGAGCACGGGTTGGCCGCGAGGCCTACGAAGTAGTAAAAATAAAGAAAATAAAAGAACAAAATATTTTTAGTGGTTTTTAATTTGTTTTATATTTTTTTGGATTTTTAAGTAATTAAGAAAATAAAAAAAACAAAGAAGGCACACACTTCAACAAATTATTAAATGCACAAAAATTCAACCAAAAATTCAACCAAAAATATTTTTATGTATTTTATATTTTTAGTGTTTTTGGTGAATTTTTGAGAATTTTCTGATGTTTATTTTATTTTCTAAAAATCAAAAAGTGAAGCAAACGGTGGGTACTGTCCAGCCGAGCCAAAAAGCCCTATATAAAATATCTAAGGGCCTTAAAATGGCCTGGAGGTAATTTTCCTGTAAAGATGATAAAACAAGAAAAATTTAGGTACCAATTTTATTATTTTTGGATTTTAAATTTATTTATTAGGATTTTTATAGGTTTTCGAGAGTTTTTAAGTTTTTAGTGATTTTTAGTAATGAAAAATAGCCAAAATTGGCTAGAAAATCAAACTAAGCAAAATAGACAGTAGCTAATTTTTATAGAATTTTTAAATGAGTTTTAATTTTTTTTGTGATTTTTCAAGCTAGACAGTGATAAAAATAATGGTTTTTGATTTTTTAAAAATATCAAACGAAATAAAAAATGTCCTAAAAAATCTACAAAAATTCTAGACCATGGCAGGAGCCATGTATCAAATTTTCGTTGGATTTGGAGGTGTTTTGGTATTTTATTTAAAAATAAAGGGAGGGCACTGTGCACAGGGACCAAAGTGCAAATACCCGAAGTTCTGGGGGGTCTGGTGCAAAATACCCAGCAAAACACGCGCCACGCACGTGCCTGGGGCACTCAGGGACCCAAATGTAAGAAAAATAAGTCCCGAGGACTTATTGGTAACAGGTACCAAAAGTCCAGGGGGCTTACCTGCAAATTACCCAAAATATATCGCACATTTGGAAATAAATCACGCACAGGGGTATAAATGCAAATAAGTAAAAGATTTCATTCATTCATTAACATCCAGAACTACAGGGGTATCTATTGCAAATAACCCAAAATATCACGTGTCGAAGCACGTGTCCACAACTGGCAGGGGTATGAATGCAAATAAACTAAAGCACAGGGGCCACTATGTAAATTACCCTAAAACTAAACAACTGACTTTAATATTTACAGGACTAAAACGAAATAAAAATAAAGACAGGGCCTAAGGGTAAATTACCCTTTATTAAGCGGATGGGCTGGATGCGCGTCACGTGGATGATCGGAAGGTGCTGATGGTGGGCGCTCCAAATGACGCCTCCTCAGATCGGACGATGCAGATTGCTCCGGAGATGGACGGCTCGGATCGAAACTGGAGCGAGGGGGGACGATCGACGGCAACTGGAGGTCCTGGATGAACAGGCGGCCGGCGAACTTCGCCGGCCAAATGAAGGCGCTCCCGGCCTCCTCTGCTGCGCCTGAGGATCGGAGAAGCTCCGGCGTGGTGGTGCGCAGCTACTGATGCCCTCCGATGACCCAACCGAGCTCGGGAGAGCTCCGGCGAGGGTGGCGGAGGTGAGGCTCCTGGTCTGAACGTCGAAAGGCCTCAGATGGCCTTGGTTTGACCTGCAAAGCAACCCAGGAGACTCGCGGGTCGAGGGCAAAGTGCCTCGACCCGGTTAGGCGAAATGGGGGTGACTGATGCGTCGGGATGGCGAGCTCCGGCGAAGGTGATGGACGGAGGAGCTCGGTTCCCAGCTCCTGTGCGAGCTGGGTTGAGTGGATGGGTGAAGAAGGTGCGTCGGGAGGAGGCGAGTGTGTTGGTCGATTCCGATGATCGATAGGGGTAACGGAGTGGTCGGAATCAACGATATACGGCGGCGGCGCGAATTGGGCGAAAATGGAAATCAAAGGAAACGGGAAGCTTAAGGGGATACCTGGGTGGTCGGAGAGACTGGGGAGGAGCTGCTGATGCTCCTGGTCGTCGCCTCGAGGATCGTCTCGGTCCGAGGCTCGGAGCTCACGCTGGTTGCGGAGCTACGGCGGCTGGGCTCGCCGGATCGATGGCGAAGCTCCCTCTCCTCGCTTCGACAGGCTCAGACACGCGCTGTCACCTCACGCACTCTCTGGAGCTCACTGGAGAACGAAGCAAATGGCCAAAGATGGAGAGAGGAGGTGGCAGAGCTGCAGCTTTATACGGCTAGGGGTCCGAGAAAGATGGGTCCGGGCGAGTCGTGGTGGCGCGCGGATCCCAAGGTGGATGCCCGGCGAGGATGTCGGATGTGGGAGGATCAAAACGGAGCCGGGGTTTGGTGAAATGGTGATCGGGTCGAGCGGGTAGAAATTTGGGAAGTCGGGTCCGGAGCTCAGACCCGCGGGAGGTGGTCCTGGGGGGGGTAGTTGACCGGGCGGTCAACATCCCCAGGACCCAATGGGATTCGACCACATGGCTGGATCTTGAAGTGACAAATAAGGGTAGCTAGGGGCCGAATTTGCAAAAACTCAAAACACAAAATATTTTTATTTTATTTTTTTCTATTTTTTAGTGATTTTTAATTAATTTTTGGAAATAAAAATAAGCTATATACATAGTATGTACTATATAGGCATATGTACACAATTAGGGTTTTTTATTTTTGATTTTTAAATTATTATTTTTGTGCAATTTTATCCCTATTTTATATTTTATTTATTTTCATTATAAAATAAGGAATAAAAAGGTATTTTTATTTGATTTTTATTATTTATTTACATAGGTAAAATAAATATATATGTGCATCTATATACAAGGTATATGTACAATGTATTTTTGTATTTTTAATTTTTCTATTTTTATTTTGTTTTTGTTTTAATTGTTTTTATTTTATTTATTTACAATATATAACATAGTTTATTTACAAAAATTATAAAAGTTAATTTTATATATTTACAAGGCTAAATAAATATGTAGATATGGTTTATGTACAAGGTAAAAGGGGTGTTTTAAGATTTTTAACTTTTTCTTTTGATTTTATATTTATAAATATGTACAAATATTTACAAGCATATTTTTGGTGAGGAAAATATTTTTATTTATTTACATAAATATTTACACATGAGCCTATCTCCCTCTACTTTGATTTTTATGCGGTCAGGCCCATGCTGAGCTCTCCCTTGGGTTAGGTTGCTCAATATTTATTCTAAATATTTCCCTGTTTTTCTTTTTAATCTTTATTCTTTTATTTTTGCATAAAAACATGCTAATTATAGGTTTTTAAACAATGCATGCTTTTGGTAATTATTTGTATTTACATATATCTATATGCATTTGCAAAGGTTTTTGTAGCTAAAATATAAGAATAAAGAGTGATGAATGAGTATTCATCAGCGACCATATACTAAAGGCTCGACAGCATGGTTGCAGACTTGGGATGTACTCACTACACTTTGTGAGTGGCATCAATTTGAGAGTACATATGTAGTGACTATGCCAACAATATATAGTAGCTTATGTGACAAGATCGTTCAAGGGCAACATATAGATCAGAGGATCAAGAACTTGTACCATAGATGCTTGAAGGATAAATTCGACGGGTTTTAAGTCCATGAATCCATGTATGGAATGGAGACCGTGTGTGTGTTCCAGATGATGAGGTGTTGAGGAGAGATATCTTGGATGAAGCGCATAGTGCAAGACTTTCTATACATCCAGGTGGCACCAAGATGTACAGGGACCTCTGCCAATACTTTTGGTGGGAAGGCATGAAGAAGGAAATAGCCGAACATGTTAGCAGGTGTCTTACTTGCCAGATGGTGAAGACAGAACACCAAAGGCCTCCTGTTTTACTGTAGCCTCTTCCTATCCCGGTGTGGAAAAGGGAGAGAATCTCCATGGATTTTGTCACATCATTGCTGTGCACCCCTGGAGGGCATGATGGAATATGGGTCATCGTTGACTGGTTGACCAAGTCAGCACATTTCATCCCGGTCAACATGACCTATACACCAGTGCAACTAGCCAAGTTATATGTTCAACACATCATTCGGTTGCATGGGATACCCAAGGAAGTAGTGTCAGATAGAGATTCTCGTTTCACATCACGCTACCGGGGAGAGTCAATGAGAGCCTTGAGGACAGAGCTACATATGAGTTCAGCCTACCATCCACAGACAGATGGGCAGTCTGAGAGGACCATCCAGACCTTGGAGGATCTACTACGAGCCTGTGCGGTTGAGTGGAAGGGATCTTGTAAGTATCACCCCCTACTAGTTGAGTTTACTTACAATAATAGCTACCATGCTAGTATAGACATGACACCCTTTGGGGCATTGTACGGAAGACGGTGCACCACGACTTTGTGTTGGCGGCAAGTGGGTGACAACACCATGTTCATCCCACAGATCATGGAGGAGACCTTCAGGGTGGTAGAGATTGCTAGGAGGAAATTGCTGACCGCGAAGAACCGTCAGAAGAGTTACACCGACAAGCAGCGTAAAGACCTTGAGTTTCAGGTCGGGGACTTCATGTTCTTACGTGTCTCCCCAATGAGGGACGTACAATGTTTCAGTGCAAAGGGCAAGCTATCACCGCATTTGTGGGACCATTCGAGATTTGGTCCGTGTTGGGAAAGTGGCCTATAGGGTGGCCCTTCCCCCACACCTCAAGGGCACCTACGACGTATTTCATGTGTCAAATCTGCAGAAGTACATTTGAGATCCCCGACAGGTGATCAACTACGAGGACTTGACTGTGGAGCACAACTTCTCCTTCCCAGAAGAGCCGATGCACATTTTGTACCACACGGTCAAGAGGTTGAGGCGGAAGGAGATCCCTTTGGTCAAGGTCCTGTGGCGAAGTCAAGACGTCGAGGAAGTGACATGGGAACCTGAGGCGGACATGAGGGAGAAATACCCTTATTTGTTCACTGATATGGCATTGAAACCATAGTCGAGTCCCCTTTTGAAGATTTTTATGGGTTTCGCTCTCTTTGAGATTTTTATGTGCTCATTTCTCTCGGAGACGTGGATACAACGGGGTTCGGGTGTTGAAATCGATTAGATTCATCCTAAGTCTCGGGGACGAGACTTCCTTTGAGATTTTTATGATGTGAAAACCCCGAATACCAAACATGGATTAAAACGCAAATCATGACTGAGTCTGAACTTAATTACAAAATCTGTACTTGTCTAGTAACCAAAAAATTCGAATAAGAAGTCCATTGCATAAGGCTCGTCGATAGCTTTCCAACGAGTCCAGGAACGCTAAAATCCGACTTCGGGAGCCCGAGTTATGGCCATTTTAGCGAGGAGGGGTCCGGGTCCTTTTCGGATCCGAATCCGGGTTTTATCCTTAAAACCCAACCCTCCCCTCGTCCAAAACGCCTCAACCCCCTTCCCCTTCGATCAGGCCTCTTCCTCCCCACCTTTTTCCTCGTCGGAGCTCACCGGAGTGTCTCGGATCGATGATCCGAGAACACCCCCACGTAGAGAAGGTCCAAAGCATCTCCGTATACGTTTTTACATCATCATCAGGGCATCGATCGTGCCGTTCTTCAAGGGTGAAGATTCCGAGGAATCGGATCTTCTTGAGGTACGATGTCCCTTCCTCTTGCTGCGGCTCCCACATAATTTTGACCTATATATTTTCTAGGTTAGAGCCTTGTGATTTTGGTGGTATGATTATGAGTTCGGTCTAGCGATTCTAGTTTGTTTCCTCTTAATCCCTGCTGCCCTCGGCATTTACTTATCCTAAAATCGCGATCCTGCCCAATGGCTGGAGTCTTTCAGTGGAAGACTCCTGGTAATAGTCATCACCTTCAAGAAAACACGGGCATTATTTAACAAGATAGATCCATAGCATATTGGTCTAAATGGTATTCTTACACAGTGGATACAATTCCTAGGTGCTCAAAAGTTCGATAAAAGAGATAAGATTACACCTTGAGATCCAAAACACCAAATGAAGCCTTAATCCTGGTGACTGGACACTGCATAGTTGTTGATTTACAGGTATTTATGTCGTCCTTGCAGCCATCCGTGAGATCATTGAAGGTTTCTGATGAATCTCCATTTCATCACCTTTATTCTATCATTTTGGCCTAAAAAATCCCAGCAAATGCATGTAAATAGCATCAAATTGTACATAATAGCATTCATAATTCATTGCATTAACTATACATTAAATACTGTGTTTAATGCTAAAATTATAGAATAAAGAAAAGAAAAGAAAAAGGAATAAAATATTGAAGATATTTTATGACCCAAACCCCGAGACCAAGGCCAGCATGGAATTGGTCGACCAGGAATAAAGTAGGGGGAATAAGGGCCAGTATACAATAAATACCTCATTTATTTCTTCATTTATTTATGCATTTTGACACCTATTTTGTACATAATTATTTATTCATCAAATAAAGAAACTTTCTACATGAAAGTTGTAGATAGTAATGTAAATAAAAATACAAAATTGAGTTTGTGTAAAAATAATATTCAGTGTACATTCTATACACAGAATAAAAAGCCAAAATCTCAACTTCACAGACCCATATCTTGCAAATAAAAACTCCAAATCACTCAAACTCGCCTTTAATTGTATATACCTTTCCATGAACTATTTAATAAAATTGGTTTCATAATTTTTGGAGTCCATGTGCAAAAGTTAGGTTTTTGGCCCTCCTTGTACATAATACCTGAATCAATTATTAATTTATTCATTATTCATTATTGCAACAAATTTATAATTTTAGAATTTTATAAATGATGTATATAATGCATTCACACATTACAAGTAAAGGAAAATCAAAAATACTTTCAAAAATAAATTAAGTCTACAAAATTCATAGACAAAATACCTATACTATATATCTTTATATGAATAAAAAGGATTTTAATCCTTGGTTCTTTTATTCTTTTATATTTTTATAATAATGTATATATTATACATCACTCATTAAAAATAAAAATCCAAAATAAAAATCAAGAAAATATATTAAATAAATTAAGAATGCAAAACACATAGGTAAAATACCTATAAGGATACCTACATAAACCTATACCTATTCATTTAAAAATGTAAATAAACTCCTAAAAATTAAATAAAAATACTTTTATACTCACAAAAATAAATTATAAATTTATAAAATAAGCCAATAAAATAATAAAAGAAAATAAACAAATTAAAAATAAAATACACACAAATACATGTAAATACATACATATACACATTATTAAATTAAAACCATAATAAAACACTTCGAAAAATTCAATAAAAATCACAAATAAATACTACATGAAAAAATACACATTTTTTATGTTTTAAGGAAATTCTAATAAAATCATTTCCTATTGTAAATAAATCAATTTTAACTCAAATTCCCTGTTTTATCTTCTAGCGGATGACTTGGACCAATCACAGGCCGTCAACAGTTGACCGCTCGGTCAACTACTTCCCCAGCCGCCCGATGTGACGCAGCCTGTCTCTTCGCCCGTCTTCTCCCATTTTTCCCAGACACACCATCCATCAATCGAAGATGCTTCCTTCACAAGAATTGCTCTCTAATCATCCATGATGCCCGCCAAAATCTTAGATCAATTAGATACTCATTGGATCAGTCAATAATCACCGGTCAATAAGGCTACTCGCCAATGTCTATAAATAAGTAGCTCCGCCTCCTTCCTCGAATTTGGCCATTTTCATTCCAACCTTAAGCCTTGATTCCAGTCCTGGGACATTCCTCGTGACAGGGGGGGTGTGCTGGTGCCTCGAATCGGCCGAAGGGAGGAGAGTTTTATCGCGGCGGAGCTCCGGCGTCCGCCCTACTCCCTGGAGGCCCCTAGGTATAAAAGCTGCCCCTTTCATGCTTTTTAGTTAGTTTTTAATGTTAGCTTTTCATTCCTGTAGTTAGACTGGTAGTTAGTTAATCCCCTTAGCGTAAAAATCCAAATTCGAAGTTCGCCGGAGCTCCGCTCCGGCGACTTCTTCACCGTAGACCCGACTGTTTCTGACCGCCCTGAGCACCTCATCTCGATCCCCATCACTTTCTCCATCGTTCTATCACCTCTGACCAACCCAGGACCTTCGGTCTTGGCGAATCGGGGCTCCACCTCCGCCGTACGCCGGAGCCCCTCCGCCCCCTTCATATTGCGTCGCAGCTTCAAAACCGCGGGTCGAGGAGATCGCTCTCTCGCCCCCGGTTCTTCCTATGCAGGTACAACGAAAAGGATAGAGCCCATCTGGGCTCGAATCGACCCAGGAAGAGGTTCCTGGGGGTCCCCTTCTTCACCAACCCCGACCGAACGACTCGGACCTCCAGGAGCCATGCGAACACCATCAGTCGACGCGGAAGCTTCCCAGCTATGCCCAAAGTGCTTCAGATGCGCGGGAGGTGCCCGTAGGAGCCCGTGCTGCTCGATCGAAGCTCGCCGGGGGCGAGCTTCTTCCCCGTTCTTCCAGACACCTCCAGCACCGTTGGATCGGGAGGCGAGGCCCAGATTGAACGACGACCGTCCGATGAAGACACGCGTGCACCGTCAAATCAGCTCAGATCGTCTAATCCAAGCCCTTCATCGACGAACCGGTATCCGCCGTCAGATGGACGACACATGGATAAGTGGCGCATCTAGCGCCGCAGGATGAAGCCCTTTAGGGGTAAATTTCACATCTAGCCCCCCGCTTTTTGTATTTAAAGATTAATCCCAAAAATAAAAAGTCACGTTGTAAATAACTTGTAAAATTTGCAGAACACTGATAACCGCAGATTATCGAGGGTCTAAATACGTCGCTGTTGCGACCCACAATAAAATGCGATTAATCAACAATTAACCCACACTAAGATCAATGAATTAGAACTAATACGGAGTTAAAATTTATTTTTAACTCTACATAAAAGATGTATAGGTGCAAGTATGTAGAGAGTTCGAACACAGGGAACAAGCAGGGTAGTTCAAGCAAAAATGCTAAAGTGTGTGTGTGATGTGTGGAGTGTCTACACTAAGCAAACAAGTAAATGAATTTTTGTGGGTTTTTAATTTTTAATAATTTTTTTTATTATTTAATTTTTAATTTTGTATTTTGATTTTTGATTTTCTGATTTTTATATTTTATATTTTATATTTTTTTATTTTTCTTTTCAATATTGGAGATTAAAGACAATATAATAAAAAGCAAGCTAAAATATTTATAAAAATGCACAAAAATAACCAAAAAATCAGAACTAAGATGTTTTTGGTATTTTTATAAATTTTTTTCCTGTTTTTGTGATTTTTGGGAATTTTTCAAGGTATTTTTGATATTTTTAAATACTGAATTAGGGCAAAACAGTGGAAATTGGGCTGGCTGTGATAAATATGGGAATTAAAAATACCAACCAGTAGCTAAAAATTTTCACACTATTTTTCACATAAAAAGGACAAAATAAGGAACAAACAGAAACTGAGTTTTAGATTTTTGGAGTTTTCTACTATTTTATATATTTTTTTGAAGTTTTTGAGTGTTTTTTAAATTTTTAGTGTTTTTCTTTTGAGATTTTTAGTGGTTTTTGGATTGACACTAAAATAGAAGAAAATAGACACTAGGTAATTTTTTTGGAATTTTTGGAGGTATTTTAAAAATTTTTGGTATTTTCTAAGCTAGACAGTGCACAAATAGCAAGTTTTTGATTTTTAATAAATATGAAAATAAAGTAAAATCAAAAACTAAAATGGTGGCGTCAAAGTACACATATCCAGATGCTTAAGTCTATTTTTGTGAAATTTTTGGAGTTAAAATGCTAGATCAAATAATTAGAGCAAACATCCCAACATGAAACAGGCCTGGCAGGGGTATATGTGCAAAATATCAAACGTCCAGGGGCATAAATGCAATTTTCCACAAAAATATACACTGTAGATTCAATTTTCAGCACCAAAATACAATTATAAAAGTCGCCTGGGCCTCTTAGCAATTTTCCCACCAGGGCGCGTGACTTGCACGCGCCTGGCGAGGACTAAACTATAATATTACGAAACTCTGGGGGCCTACTTGCAAAATAACCAAAAAGTTTACACGTGCTGCAATAGTTTTAGGACTAAAACAAAATACACAAACGTCCGAGGGTGTCCTTGCAAAATGGCCACCCCCTCACGTGAACTGGTCACGTGAGGTGACGTGGCGAGGGACCTAGACGCAAATGTTAAAAGCCTGAGGGTCTTTTGGCAAATATTACAATAAAATTACACTACAGACAAAAGTTTAAAGATTAAACTATAAATACAAAAGGGTCAAGGGTGAAGTTGCAAAATACCCTCGGCGCGCCGATCGAACGGCTGTGGGTCTTCACTTAAACACGTGTCGTCGATCGGACGGCGATGGCGCTTCGTGGATGCACGGCGGAGATTAGAACGCTCGAAGACGATCTGACGGCTGAGGCGTGGTGCAATCCAACGGCTACTGCTTGATCTGGGCGTTCCACCTCGATCCAACGGTGGCGAAGCCCGGAGCAAGAACAGGGACGAACTCCGGCGAGTCGAGGTTCGCCGAGGTCAAGCTCCGTCTCCGGCGAGCGGTTTGGCTTCAAAAGCGAGCTGGAGCTTCCTGGGGTCGTCCTCTATCTCCTGGGGGCTTCAAAATCGCACGGCGTTGGCCGTTCCGCTCGCAGGTGGTCGGCGGAGCTGGGGAGCTCGTCTGATCTCCGGCGAACCTCAAAAACGCGCCCAGGCGCGAGTCAATGTGCTTTGACCCTGCAAAAAGCGTTAGAAGGTCCAGGGCAAAGTGCCTGGACCTTGGGTGGACCTAATCGATGCGCGAGGGGGAGTGGTCGACGGTGGCCGGAGGTGCGCTCCGGCGATGATGCTTGGAGTGGCGAAATACGCGATGGAACTTAGAATTTTTTTGGGGTTTTTGAAGCTTAAGCTAACAGGAACTAAATGCAAGAAAGAACTAAGCGGGGGGATGCCCTCGATGGCCGGAGCCAGAGGAGAAAGGGTACCTCGACGCCGGCTGTTGGCGGAGGTGGTGGAGCTTCCCTCGACTTCGTGTGCCTTGGCTGAAGGGCTGGCGGTGGAGCTGTCACCTCCACGGAGCTCAGGAGCACGATGGTGGCGCTGAAGGGTGGACCAAGGGGACTCAAATTCGAAATGGAAGAGGGGGAGTTGGTTTTAAGTGGTTTGACCCGAGGTGACAGGGGTCCAAAGACCAAGGGATATCTTGCAAATCTTGGGTCCGACGACCAAGATTAAGCTCGGGCGAGCTAGGTAGATGGTTGGTGGACAATGTTGCAGAAGGATGCAACACGAAAAGATGAAGGAATTGGCCTGGAAAAAGCCAACAAGATGGCTCAAAAACCAAGCCTGACACGGGCTACAGGGGTAGGTCAGACTGTTGACCTTGGTCAACAGTCCTGGCCTCCTGGTTGGTCCACGTGGACCAACCAGGAAAAACCCTGGAAAAACATTTTATTAATTAAATTAAAAATAATAAATGGCCGAATTAATTAAAAGTTATAAAATAAAAAATGCTTAGAATTTTATGTAGTATTTTATTTTGATTTTTAATTATTTTTAGGAGTTATATTTTTACAAGTTACCTTTTTAACCCTATATAGGTATAATACATATGTATTTTAGTATTTTATTTTTATTTTGTGTATTTTATTTTTATTATTTTTATTTATGATTTTATAAAATTATAGAATACTTTTATTTACACAAATATATTTTTATTTTATTTTTCTGATTTATTTTGTATATTTAATAAAATACAAGTATGTTTTGTATAGGTATATATATAGGTAATGTACCAATGTGTTGACTATATACAAATATTTTTATTTGTATTTTATTTATGTTTTTCTTCTGATTTAAATACACATAATTATTATTATAAAAATAATAAATAAATAATAAATTGAATATTTTAATATGTACAAGTATACAATGGGGGTCCAAAACTCAACTTTCAAACCGTAGCTCCGCCAAATGCGAAACCACCACCATTGGATAGATTATTTTATTCTATATACAATTAAAGGTGAGTTTGATGCATTTGGAGTTGTCGTTTGTGAGATACGGGTCTGGGAAGTTGGGATTTTGGATTCTTATTCAGATCATAACTTTTTGTCTGTACATGATTTTTCTGTGAAATCAATTTTGTATTTTTCTTTATAAAATTATCTACAACTTTCATGTACAAAGTTTCTTTATTTGATGTACAAAAAGTGGAACCAAAAATAGGTCCCAAAATGAATAAAGAATGAACAGGATGTATAGGTATTATATTGTATTTCTGACCTTATCTCCCCCTACTTTATTCCTTGTCGACCTATTCATCAAGATGCCTAGGTCTCGGGGGTTTTGGGTCATAAAATATTTACAATATTTTATTCTTTTTCTTTTCTTTATTTATTCTATAATTTTGGCCTTAATTACAGTAATTTATACACTGTTTAGATGCACATGCATGAATGCTAAGATGCTCTATTTAAGGGTATTTACAGGTATTTGCTAGGGTTTTTGGTGCCAAAATGATAGAATAAAGATGATGAAATGTGGATTCATCATCCCCCTATACTTTACCTTTGCTAGTCCCTAGCAAACACTTATGCAATAAGTGCAGAAAAAGAAAAATAAAGAAAAGAAAAAGAAGAAAGATGGATTTTATTTGATCATCAAACTTGTCTTCACAAAATCAAAGTTTGGAGCTTAAGTCGGACCTTTGGATTTTTAGTGCGGGCGGAACCTTAGTGAGAACCGTGTTTGAAATCCAACAGTCCTTGAGAATCCCAAAACTCTGTCCAAGTCTCCTCAATAGCCAGGTCAGAAATACTTCAACTCATACGCAAACTCTTACGACTATGAATCTGACTTGTACAGTGTGAGTGATGGTGGCTCTCCCCAACTAGAATGACAAAGAAACTGACTTCTCCAGTACGACAACCCAATGATTCCCCAATCCAGCAACTCCATCCTCGAGGAGCGGGGTATTCCCTTCTAAGTTCAAGTGGCAACCAGCTCAAGAGGAGGGGGTGAAGAGAAGAATGGACGGTAGCCAGTGTAGCTACCTATCCTTGGATGCAAGACCAGTGTAGTCAAGTCATCCTGCTGCAGGCTCACATATTTGACTTTGGAACTCAAGCTTGCTTATTGACTTTGTACATACTTGCATGCTTTTTATTTTTGTACATGCCTGAACACTTTTTTTTTGAATACTATATACAGCAGCATTTACATAAGGAGTTTTTCCTCTTGAGCCAGTAGACTATCCCTCTTTTGAAGCTTTATCGCAACCCACAGCCTCCTGTCTTTAGATTTCCTAATCACTGGACGGGTTGGGGTGCACTTCCCTCCCTAGAGGAGGACAAGTGTTTCCACTTGTGTGCGTCTCATACCGGCAAATCCAATCCCCTCACCACTCCAACTGAGTTGAGCCATGTGAAAGGTGCAGGTGTCCAAGTTAGGTCATTATCAACAAGAGTCGTGCGTGTGCTCCGAAATACTCTACTTAGGCAGTCAAGAATCCATTGAACCAAGTCCCGTGATCCTCAAAGAATTAAGTCAACTAGACCTGAAGTACCTCAAACTCAGTTCCTATAAGGTTCCTGTTATTAGGTAGATTTTAAGGTCTAATCAAGCTCCAATCTTCGGATTTTACTTAGACTTGTTCAACTATCAAACTCAATCCGAAAAATGCGAATGCTATGCAATGCGATGCAGAAAATATTTTTGTGATGCAATTTTCAAGGATCTTGAACTTTTTATGAGTTTTTGAAAATATGATACATGCATATGCAGATGCATTTTTTTTGTATTTTTGAAAAAGATTTTTCAAATGTTTTTGGATTTTAATTTTGCAAATGTTTTTGGGAATTTTTGAAAACAAAAAGCTTTTGGCTAAAAACTGGGTGAAAACTATGTACACGGGAGTGCTTCTTTATATATACAAGAAGTTGATTTTAAGAATTTACAGGGTAAGTGATCAATTTTATACATATATATATAGTGGATTTTTGGTGTGATGTGTATATTCCTCAAACTTATTTGAAAACAATTTACACGCAATTTTTGAAAACTATAGTCCAAAATAGTTTTTACAAACATTTTACACACATTTGAAAATCATTTTGCAAAGGTTTTCAAAACAGTATATATAGGTTTTTCAAATCATTTTTGCAACTATTTTTCAAACCATTTGCAAATCATTTTTCAAACATTTTATTTTACACAAAGAAAAGAAATTTTACAAACCACACATTTTTACACAGGTTGAAAACACGAAACAAAATATTTTCAAAATAGTTTTCAATAGATGTTCACAAAGATTTTCAAACTATTTTTCAAACATTTTGCAAAAAACATTTTCACCTGATTTATTAATCAGTAAATACAAAAAGAATTTGAGGAATAATCACATCTTTTTATTAAGGATTTTAATGGTTTTTAAAGAATTGTTAGCCATATTATTAAGAAAATATGAAAGTACGAGTTATGGCTAAAGTATATACGCAGTATATACGACCCCCCTATACTTAGCTTGAGCTATGTCCTCATAGATCGGAGAGAAAAGAGAAGACATAACTCGTACTAAGTATAGTCAAGTCTAAAGAATAAAGAAATAAATGAATGGATCAATAAATGATAAGTTGACCGTCCCCCCTATACTTAGGATCAAATAATCCTAAGTATAGCAGACTATACACAACGCAGGGAGGGTCAAGGGTGGGAATGAACAGATCGTACTCAGATTGTCTCCCCCTATACTTAGGGTAGGATATCCCTAAGTATAGACAAGAAGAGGAGACAATGGAGAGGATCGAGAGGAATAGAATAACTCGGGGTGCACACCCCCCTATACTTAGGACAAAGTACGTCCTAAGTATGGAAAACTATCTACAAGGGCGACACCTTTTTGATAGATACAGAAAATAGAAAAGGAAAAGAAGAAAAGAAGAAAATAAGAAAATAAATCAACAGAAAACAGAGTGATATAAACAAATGGATTTGTACAGCGGAAGATGGAATTGATCACCATGTATGAGATGCAGCTGATGCGAGTCAAAAGACACATCTCATACCAGAAGAACGGGGGCAACGTCAATGGTCGGCGGATCATGATCAAGATATAGCTTCAAGCGTTGACCATTGACGCGGAAGGTAGAGGAAGATGGCGGTTCGGATATGTCGATGCTGCCATTGTCATGTACCTTCCTGACCACATACGGTCCTTTCCACTTGCTCTGCAACTTTCCTGGGAATAATTTCAGCCTGGAATCAAACAACCATACTCTCTGATCTGGCTCAAACTGTTTATGGCTGATATGCGAATCATGCCATGTCTTTACTTTTTCTTTGTACTGTAGGCTGTTGGAGAAGGCTGTGTCTCTCAATTCTTCCAGGGCTGCCAATTCTGCTCTTCTCTGTTCTCCTATACTCTCGGGATCTAGAAGCAACTCTGTAACTGCCCAAAAAGATTTGTGCTTGATTTCTACTGGCAAATGGCACGGCTTGCCATAGACGAGACGAAAGGGAGATGTTCCCAATGGATTCTTGAAAGAGGTCCGATAAGCCCACAAGACAGAGTCCAAAAGCTGTGACCAATCCTTTCGGTCTGGGCGGACAACTTTCTGCAAGATAGTCTTTATCTCCCTGTTCGAGACTTCGGCAAGTCCATTAGTCTGAGGGTGATAAGGAGTGGCAACCCGATGGTCAATGCCGAACTCGTCTGCAAGGGCCCTGACTTTGTCATTGATGAAGTGAGACCCCCCGTCTGAAATCAAGACTCTAGGTACTCCGAACCGTGAAATGATATTTCTCCTCAAAAATTTGCAAACGGTTTTAGCATCTGCGGCTCGGGCGGGGATGGCCTCAACCCATCGGCTGACATAATCTACAGCGAGCAAAATATGCTCGAATCCCTGACTCTTAGGAAATGGGCCCATGAAATCAATCCCCCATGCATCAAAAACCTCACAGAAGTGAATGGGTTGCATGGGCATCATGTCTCTCTGTCCGCAGGTTCCCATTTTCTGACAGTCAGTACATCTCTTCACGAACTCATCAGAATCCTTGAAGAGAGTAGGCCACCACAGGCCGGATTGAAGCACCTTTTGTGCTGTTCTTTTTCCAGAATGATGTCCTCCTGCCTCAAGCTTGTGGCAGTATGTGAGGACGCTATGATGCTCTTCTTGAGGAATGCACCTCCTCCAGATACTATCCCCTCCTTCATGATAAAGGACGGGATCCTCCCAATGGTAAAACTTGGCCTTAGCTAGGAAGGTCTCAAGTTTCTGCCTGGGCCAACCCTGAGGGACTGTCTTGGCAACAAGATAGTTTACAAAGTCAGCATACCACGGGAGTGAGGTGACAGCCAAGATCGCCTCATCTGGAAAAGTCTCAGTGATAGGTGCGCTGGGCTCAGATTCCTCAAGATTCTCCAATCTGGAGAGATGATCCGCCACCACATTCTTGACTCCAGGCTTGTCCTTAATTTCAATATCAAATTCCTGGAGTAGAAGGATCCATCTGGTGAGACGTGCTTTGGCATCCTTCTTAGCCATTAAGTACCGGATGGCGGTATGATCAGTATAAATGGTAACTCTAGATCCGAGAATATATGATCGATACTTATCAAGAGCGAAGACTACGGCCAGCATCTCTTTCTCAGTCACAGTGTAATTCCGCTGCGCGGCATCCAAAGTCCGGCTGGCGTAGTGAATGGCGAACGGTAAACCATCCCTCCTCTGTCCAAGCACAGCCCCAACGGCAAAATCTGAAGCATCCGTCATGATCTCGAATGGGAGAGACCAATCGGGCGGCTGAAGGATAGGAGCTGAGACAACCATATTCTTGAGAGTCTCAAATGATTCAAGACACTTATCATTAACAATAAACTCGGTGTCTTTGGTGAGCAAGTCAGTAAGCGGTCGGGCAATTCGACTGAAGTCCTGAATGAACCGTCGGTAGAAACCGACATGCCCCAGAAAAGACCGTAACTGACGTAAATTGGACGACGGGTTGAGTTTTCTGATGATATCCACCTTAGCCAGATCGACCTCCATGCCCCTGTTGGAGACGATATGACCAATGACCGTCCCCTGAGTCATCATGAAATGACTCTTCTCCCAGGATAAGACAAGATTGACCTCAATGCAGCGCTTCAGCACACGGTCTAGGCAGTCAAGACAAGCGTCGAACCCGTCGCCATAGACCGAGAAGTCATCCATGAAGACCTCTAAACAGTCACCCACCATGTCCGAGAAGATGGACAACATGCACCTTTGGAATGTCGCCGGAGCGTTACATAGACCAAAGGGCATCCGTCTGAAAGCATAAGTCCCAAACGGACAGGTGAATGTCGTTTTCTCCTGGTCTTCGGGCGCAATGGCCACTTGATTATATCCAGAGTACCCATCAAGAAAGCAGTAATGACTCTTCCCGGCTAACCGCTCGATAATCTGATCAATGAAGGGAAGCGGGAAGTGATCCTTCTTGGTGGCCTCATTCAATCGTCTGTAGTCCACACAGACCCTCCAAGAAGTTGGTACTCTGGTAGCGATCTCCTCTCCAGACTCATTGACAACTGTAGTGATACCCGTCTTCTTGGGTACCACATGTAACGGACTTACCCATTTGGAGTCGGAGATGGGATAGATGAAATCGGCGCTCCACCACTTGGAAATTTCTTTCATGACTACATCTCGAAGATTCGGGTTCAACCGTCGTTGGAACTCACGCGACGGCTTAGCATTATCTTCAAGATAGATATGGTGGGAGCAAAGATTAGGGCTCAGCCCTTGGAGATCAGCTATACTCCAACCGATTGCCTTGCGGTTTCTTTCAAGAACCTCCATCAGACGAGATTCTTGTTCTCCAGTCAAATCTGCTGAGATAATGACTGGGTGCATTTCTGGCTCTCCAGCAAGGAATCTGTACTTCATTGACTGCGGCAGAGGTTTTCGTTCTGGACAACTGGGAGGTGGCAGATCTGGTTTCTGATATGTCTGTGTAAATGCTACCAGGTCTGCATGGGAGAACTCTCGCTCTGCATGAATTGCTGACGAAGGGCGGCCTTCTGAATCAACTATAAACTGCACTGGCTCGCATTCTGTCATGGTTGTTGGCTCAGTAGGAATCAGACAAGGTAAGTAGTCCTCAAAGTCATCCCAGTCTATGTCTGAATCCGAGGGATCAGAAGACGATGAGAAAGATTGGAATTCCTCAGCACCACTCATCACAACACTGTCAGCCTCAGAGATATCCTCATCCAGGGATGTGCTCTCCCGGCTCTCGACTGCCATGAGCTTGAGATACAGTGAATCTGTAGGCAAGGCGAGGGTCGGTGCTACGGGGTCTTTCCAGTTGGATTCATCATCAGTCATCTCGAAATCACAAACCTGGTGGATGTCTAGCTCCTCCTCTGTCATCTGCTCGGCTTCGCTGGACTGTTCTGAGCATTCTGCCTCTCTGGCTCTGATCTCTTCGATCGTCTCTATTTGTATGGTTTCGCCCTCTACGCGAAAACATACCTTCCCACTATCATGGTCGGTCACCGCCTTGGCTGTGGCCAAGAATGGACGTCCGAGGATGATGGGGGCATCAGTTACCGACTCAGGGATCTCCATGTCCAACACAACGAAGTCCACGGGGAATTGCAGGCCCTGAATGGTAATGACCACGTCTTTCAATAACCCCTTCGGCCTCTTAATCGACCTATCAGCAAACTGAAGGACGGTTCTGCTTCGAAGAAGAGGGCCAAACTCGAACTGCTTGAGTAAGGCTGCCGGAAGGAGGTTAATTGAAGAGCCGCTGTCTAATAGAGTACGATCAAACTGTTGCTCTTGAATCTCGCATCTGACATAGGGAGCTCCTGCGTCTGGTCGCTTGGCTGGCAATGTTTTCTGAATGGCGCAGCAAGTGTCATGAGTGAGCATGTGGATTTGATCTCTGTGCCTCTTCTTCCTTCTGACAGTAGTTGTTTCTTTCAAATTCTTCTTGAAGAAGGGGATATGCTCAAATGCTTCTCGTAGAGTCAGCTGAATATGAAATCTGTCAATCATCTCGTTGCCGAACTCTACCTGTTGGTTCTTTTTTGGATTTTCTTTTTTATTCCCCTTCGCCCGGCGGAGTGTCTCAGGGAAGGGGATGGTAGGGGCCTCCTCAGATGGAGGGCTAGGAATCGGTCCCTGTGCCTGTGAAGATGGAGAATCCATACAATCATCATCATTCAACACATATGGATCCGTAATTTGAACAGAAACCTTTCCTTTATTCATATTTTTGCTTTTGTTTTTCTTCCCACAGTCTCTAGATACAAAATGTGGTACCATCACAGATGGCTCAACAAAAGTGGATGTGGTGGCCTCAGTACTGCCACTAGCACCTGTCTTCGCGGCATCAGCACCGCGCTCTGGTTCAGCATCCAAAATGGTGGCATCAGCACCACCGCCTGCATCTGGTATCACGACGGCATCAACACCGTCGTCCTGGTCTCCATCATTGGTGGCATCAGCACCACCGTCTTCAACATCATCTGTAGCGGCATCAGCACCGCTCCTCTGCTCCTCTGGCGCTCCTGGTTCGGCATCTGGTTGTCGCTCAGAAGAGGCACCGCCGGCTGGCATCCTACCGCTCCTAGTAGTCACAAAATCAGCATCATTCACAAAAGAAGACATATCATTCAAATTGTCACTAGGAGAGGCATCCTCTATGAACTCTACCTGCTCAGATTTTCTTTTTAAATTATTAGGGTTAGGTTCGATCTGAGCTGGTATGGCGGCCTTGCCTTTGATGAAATCCCGCATCTCCTGCCGGAACTCATCCATTTCTTGCCTGAAAGATGCTCGCTGTTCAGATAGCAAGCGGGCAAGATCATCAAGAGCAGGGTTCTCGAAGGCTGGACCCTGAGAACCGGACGTCTGTCCCTGCTGGAAATGGGGCTGCTGGTTCTGGTGTTGTTGCTGAAACTGGGGGGAAGGCTGGTGATAAGACTGCTGAGGCGGCTGACGCTGCCTCCACTGTTGTCCCTGATAGGCGGGACGAGGACCACTCTGGTATTGTTGTGGCTGGGCATACTGGGGCTGCTGGTTGTACTGATGTGGCTGGCTGCTCTGCTGTCCTTGAGCAGGGGGATGTTGTTGGGATGAGGATCCACCATTACCCCAACGGAATCCAGGGTGATCCCTACGAATTGCGGGCTGAGGATATCGGTCATACCAAATCTCGTTGACTTCCATCAACAGTTCCTGCTCGAAGGAAGGTGGAGGAAGAACTGCCAGTGGCTGCTCCGGCTGATACACCACCATCTGCGTCTCCTGAGATGGCGGTTGCTCAGGATGGTACTGCAACAATGGAACCGGCTCCGCCTGGATATGGTTCACCTGGCGGTATGAGGTGGAGGCCTGGTTGGGATTGTTGCTGCTGGAAGCACCCTGTGACCTGGGAGGCTGTTGTGAATGGGCCTGTGCCTCCTGAATACAGAGAATTTGAGTCTTCAGGTCACTCATTGTTTTGGTGAGAAGGTCCATCTGGGTTAGACCTTGGTTCTGTTTCTTTTCGAGGATCTCCATGCGGTCCAGCTTTTCACTGATAATGCCCATGTCGGCTGCTGCTGACTCGGCTTGTGCTGCGACTACCGACGTTGTGCTGGGACCGGCATCGATGCGGGCGATCCTCTGAAATGATCCCGCTCCTTGCGGGGGCTTCTGCTGATTGTAGACTCTGGCCTGGGTCATCACTGTGGAGTTCTCTGCCATACCTTCGTAGATGGCCCAGACGTCGTCTTCTCCCTTGGAGAAATATGATCCACCGCAAGAGGCGTTCACAAGCCCCTGCAGCTCCGGTGTCAGCCCACAGAAGAAACTCTGCACCAGGTGGGGCTTGGAGATATCGTGATGTGGACACCGGTCTATGAGCTCTCTGAATCGATCCCATGCTTCATGGAACTGTTCATTTGGGATCATGACGAAGTTGCTGATCATGGCTCGAGCTGCGTTGGTCCGGCCGAGGGGATAGTATTTCTTCAAATATACGGACCGGAGATCTGCCCAAGTATCGACGAATCGCCCTAGATGCTTGAGCCAATATGCGGCTCAATCAACCAATGAGAACGGGAAGGCGATCATCCTGATAGTGTCCTCGGTCAACAACCGATCGTGGATAGTGCTGCATATCATTTCGAACTCTTGGAGATGGAGGTGCGGCTCTTCGGTCGGCAGCCCATGGAACTTGGGAAGAAGCTGGATCGTGTGGTGCCGAAGCTCGAAGTCTCCGTGGATTGGCGGGAGTCTGATCCACCGGTGAGTGAGGGACGAAGCTGGGTTGTGCAGTTCCCTCATGATGGTTTGTGGCGGTCGCTCACCGTCTGGATCGCCTCCTCCTGCGTCAGGTCCTCCTCCTTCTCCGCCACCGCCTCCTCCAGGTCGATTCTCTCTCAGCTGTGCGATCTCTCTCATAAGGTCACCCATGAATGTGCCCTGGTCTCGGATCTGCCTCTGCATAGTCTCCAGGGACGCTAGCAAGGAATTGTTGATGGCCACTTGGTCAATAATGAACGGAGGATGGTCGTGGTCATCTGGGTGCTCTCCTCTGTCTGCCATTGCTGGATTCTCTGAAAATGCAAAAGAGGCCATTTCAGGTGCTGTTGAATGAGCTGAACTCTGTGATGCACTGAATTCTGACACAATTGGACTGAGGGAAGGAGAATGGGAAGGGTGGTCGAGGGGGAACAGGGTGGATGTAAACTCGGGCTCGGAGAGCGGACTCTCCGAGGCATTCCTAGATGAGTAAGGAGGAGTGCTAGATAGCGGTGCCGACAAGGTCGGCCTAAGAGATCTCCGTCCCATCATCTTGATTATTCGAGAGGAGTAGGGAAAATGCAAGATAAGAAGAAGATGAAATGCAACAAAATTGTGCACGATTGTGCGGTGTTTTTGATCTTGACCTTAATAAATCTAACAATCAAACACAAAGCAAGGGTAAGTTCACCAACTCAACTCGTGAAGCCGTGAAGGATCGGCTTTTATCTTGTCAGTTTTAGCTTGTTTTCAGGTATTTATCTTTTCACGAGTCCTTAGAGCGCTACGCCTATAGGAGAGAGAGTACTGCCAGGAAAGTGTCCCCGTACTTGTCCTCCTCCTGTGTAACCTGTAACTTGCGCTTTTTGAGGTCCTTGTAACCCTTCCTGGATCCCTACTCAGCCAAAGAAAAAGAGGGAGGAAGCCGATAGGCAAAACCAATACTTCGGACCTCGCTCGCAACGGAATCACCCGTGAGCGTACAAGGTCCTACTCGGACGCAGCCGGTGAGACAGACACACCCGTGAAGGCGTGGCCTAGGCTCGGTACTTCGGACAAGGTCGGTGCTCTCACAATAGAGAGTCACCAATGGCGACCAAGCCCTACTCGACTACGTACGATAGTAGCGCCAATACTTCGGAAATCCAGGCGATACACAAGGCAGCCACAAGTTGGGTTTTTGGCTCTAATCCTTACGAAGCGCTCACCTCACTTGGAAGGAAACCTTCCCATGCAACCTGAAGACAAGTGAGGGTGTTACTCTCCCCAAGCAATGAATCCAATTACCGATTTTATTTTTGGTCAAGTTTTCTTTAGCAGTCCCTTTTTTAATTTTTTTTGGTGTTATCGCTTCTTTTGAGTCAATTCAAACAAGCGCCTAACGGTTTTTGTATTTTTCCTTTATCCTACTTTGTTCCAAAAACAGAGGGAGAATAGAGTCGGAAAAGCCGTGCAAGTCGACACCAAGGTGGAAATCTCACCTTTGTGCCTAGATGATGCGTGCAAAGTAAGAGGACTTACAGCGAATCCCAGCTCTCTCCATGCGGGATGCAAAGCAGAATTTTTAAACCTAAGCTATATGGCGAAATGCAAACGGAAATCGTCCTAGAACAGGCAGCTGCTAGCGTGAAGAACCACAAGCTAACTAATAACTCCTAATCCGAGTGTCCGGTCTAGGCTCACCCCTCCTCTGCCCAACACATTTGGGGTAGGAGAAAGCGCTTGTTCGGGTGTGAGCTCGCGGCGCGTGGATTTGGAAGCTACTAGCTAACTGTTTAATTAGTCTAAGTCCAAATACGAATCTATAGGAGCATGCAAATATAATTAGGTATTTGGATCTATTCTAATCGAGTCAAGCAGACCTAGAACTAAGAGCTCAATCCACAAAAGAAAGTGAAAAATGAAAACAAAACTGGAAAATGACAGCGATAAAAACGCGATAAAAATCCGCGGTGAGCCCCCGGGTGAACAAACACCCGGAAATTAGGCCCGAATGTCTAAGTGTCCAAGTCCAAGTGTACCTGTATTATTACAAATTAAATGAATCATCTCTCACCAAAAATAATTGAAAACTAATCTAATCTCTCTCTCTCTCTCACTCCTTGCTCTCTCCTGCCGGCTTGGCTAAAGAACAGCCGGCTCCGCTTCCCAAGGATGCGTCGGGTCACCTAGGCGATCCGCCTTGCTCCGCGGTCCCTCGCAAGAAGACAAAGAAGAGTGGTCAGATAGCTCAACAAGATATATCAAAATGTAAGAGATGAAAAATGATGCTATGGTAAACAATCACACAATCAAACAAATAAAATATGAACTACTCGCTGTTGCTCCCCGGCAACGGCGCCATTTGATAACCGCAGATTATCGAGGGTCTAAATACGTCGCTGTTGCGACCCACAATAAAATGCGATTAATCAACAATTAACCCACACTAAGATCAATGAATTAGAACTAATGCGGAGTTAAAATTTATTTTTAACTCTACATAAAAGATGTATAGGTGCAAGTATGTAGAGAGTTCGAACACAGGGAACAAGCAGGGTAGTTCAAGCAAAAATGCTAAAGTGTGTGTGTGATGTGTGGAGTGTCTACACTAAGCAAACAAGTAAATGAATTTTTGTGGGTTTTTAATTTTTAATAATTTTTTTATTATTTAATTTTTAATTTTGTATTTTGATTTTTGATTTTCTGATTTTTATATTTTATATTTTATATTTTTTTATTTTTCTTTTCAATATTGGAGATTAAAGACAATATAATAAAAAGCAAGCTAAAATATTTATAAAAATGCACAAAAATAACCAAAAAATCAGAACTAAGATGTTTTTGGTATTTTTCTAATTTTTTTCCTGTTTTTGTGATTTTTGGGAATTTTTCAAGGTATTTTTGATATTTTTAAATACTGAATTAGGGCAAAACAGTGGAAATTGGGCTGGCTGTGATAAATATGGGAATTAAAAATACCAACCAGTAGCTAAAAATTTTCACACTATTTTTCACATAAAAAGGACAAAATAAGGAACAAACAGAAACTGAGTTTTAGATTTTTGGAGTTTTCTACTATTTTATATATTTTTTTGAAGTTTTTGAGTGTTTTTAAATTTTTAGTGTTTTCCTTTTGAGATTTTTAGTGGTTTTTGGACTGACACTAAAATAGAATAAAATAGACACTAGGTAATTTTTTTGGAATTTTTGGAGGTATTTTAAAATTTTTTGGTATTTTCTAAGCTAGACAGTGCACAAATAGCAAGTTTTTGATTTTTAATAAATATGAAAATAAAGTAAAATCAAAAACTAAAATGGTGGCGTCAAAGTACACATATCCAGATGCTTAAGTCTATTTTTGTGAAATTTTTGGAGTTAAAATGCTAGATCAAATAATTAGAGCAAACATCCCAACATGAAACAGGCCTGGCAGGGGTATATGTGCAAAATATCAAACGTCCAGGGGCATAAATGCAATTTTCCACAAAAATATACACTGTAGATTCAATTTTCAGCACCAAAATACAATTACAAAAGTTGCCTGGGCCTCTTAGCAATTTTCCCACCAGGGCGCGTGACTTGCACGCGCCTGGCGAGGACTAAACTGTAATATTACGAAACTCTGGGGGCCTACTTGCAAAATAACCAAAAAGTTTACACGTGCTGCAATAGTTTTAGGACTAAAACAAAATACACAAACGTCCGAGGGTGTCCTTGCAAAATGCCCACCCCCTCACGTGAACTGGTCACGTGAGGTGACGTGGCGAGGGACCTAGACGCAAATGTTAAAAGCCTGAGGGTCTTTTGGCAAATATTACAATAAAATTACACTACAGACAAAAGTTTAAAGATTAAACTATAAATACAAAAGGGTCGAGGGTGAAGTTGCAAAATACCCTCGGCGCGCCGATCGAACGGCTGTGGGTCTTCACTTAAACACGTGTCGTCGATCGGACGGCGATGGCGCTTCGTGGATGCACGACGGAGATTAGAACGCTCGAAGACGATCTGACGGCTGAGGCGTGGTGCAATCCAACGGCTACTGCTTGATCTGGGCGTTCCACCTCGATCCAACGGTGGCGAAGCCCGGAGCAAGAACAGGGACGAACTCCGGCGAGTCGAGGTTCGCCGAGGTCAAGCTCCGTCTCCGGCGAGCGGTTTGGCTTCAAAAGCGAGCTGGAGCTTCCTGGGGTCGTCCTCTATCTCCTGGGGGCTTCAAAATCGCACGGCGTTGGCCGTTCCGCTCGCAGGTGGTCGGCGGAGCTGAGGAGCTCGTCTGATCTCCGGCGAACCTCAAAAACGCGCCCAGGCGCGAGTCAATGTGCTTTGACCCTGCAAAAAGCGTTAGAAGGTCCAGGGCAAAGTGCCTGGACCTTGGGTGGACCTAATCGATGCGCGAGGGGGAGTGGTCGACGGTGGCCGGAGGTGCGCTCCGGCGATGATGCTTGGAGTGGCGAAATACGCGATGGAACTTAGAATTTTTTTGGGGTTTTTGAAGCTTAAGCTAACAGGAACTAAATGCAAGAAAGAACTAAGCGGGGGGATGCCCTCGATGGCCGGAGCCAGAGGAGAAAGGGTACCTCGACGCCGGCTGTTGGCGGAGGTGGTGGAGCTTCCCTCGACTTCGTGTGCCTTGGCTGAAGGGCTGGCGGTGGAGCTGTCACCTCCACGGAGCTCAGGAGCACGATGGTGGCGCTGAAGGGTGGACCAAGGGGACTCAAATTCGAAATGGAAGAGGGGGAGTTGGTTTTAAGTGGTTTGACCCGAGGTGACAGGGGTCCAAAGACCAAGGGATATCTTGCAAATCTTGGGTCCGACGACCAAGATTAAGCTCGGGCGAGCTAGGTAGATGGTTGGTGGACAATGTTGCAGAAGGATGCAACACGAAAAGATGAAGGAATTGGCCTGGAAAAAGCCAACAAGATGGCTCAAAAACCAAGCCTGACACGGGCTACAGGGGTAGGTCAGACTGTTGACCTTGGTCAACAGTCCTGGCCTCCTGGTTGGTCCACGTGGACCAACCAGGAAAAACCCTGGAAAAACATTTTATTAATTAAATTAAAAATAATAAATGGCCGAATTAATTAAAAGTTATAAAATAAAAAATGCTTAGAATTTTATGTAGTATTTTATTTTGATTTTTAATTATTTTTAGGAGTTATATTTTTACAAGTTACCTTTTTAACCCTATATAGGTATAATACATATGTATTTTAGTATTTTATTTTTATTTTGTGTATTTTATTTTTATTATTTTTATTTATGATTTTATAAAATTATAGAATACTTCTATTTACACAAATATATTTTTATTTTATTTTTCTGATTTATTTTGTATATTTAATAAAATACAAGTATTTATTGTATAGGTATATATATAGGTAATGTACCAATGTGTTGACTATATACAAATATTTTTATTTGTATTTTATTTATGTTTTTCTTCTGATTTAAATACACATAATTATTATTATAAAAATAATAAATAAATAATAAATTGAATATTTTAATATGTACAAGTATACAATGGGGGTCCAAAACTCAACTTTCAAACCGTAGCTCCGCCAAATGCGAAACCACCACCATTGGATAGATTATTTTATTCTATATACAATTAAAGGTGAGTTTGATGCATTTGGAGTTGTCGTTTGTGAGATACGGGTCTGGGAAGTTGGGATTTTGGATTCTTATTCAGATAATAACTTTTTGTCTGTACATGATTTTTCTGTGAAATCAATTTTGTATTTTTCTTTATAAAATTATCTACAACTTTCATGTACAAAGTTTCTTTATTTGATGTACAAAAAGTGGAACCAAAAATAGGTCCCAAAATGAATAAAGAATGAACAGGAAGTATAGGTATTATATTGTATTTCTGACCTTATCTCCCCCTACTTTATTCCTTGTCGACCTATTCATCAAGATGCCTAGGTCTCGGGGGTTTTGGGTCATAAAATATTTACAATATTTTATTCTTTTTCTTTTCTTTATTTATTCTATAATTTTGGCCTTAATTACAGTAATTTATACACTGTTTAGATGCACATGCATGAATGCTAAGATGCTCTATTTAAGGGTATTTACAGGTATTTGCTAGGGTTTTTGGTGCCAAAATGATAGAATAAAGATGATGAAATGTGGATTCATCAAACACCCCCTGATGTTTGTGTATTTACTTTTTAGTCCCTCCACGCCTCACGTGCAGCAACCACGTGAGGTGCGTGAAAATTGCACTTAAACCCTGCCGTGTTTTTATAATTGTAAAATGGTCCTGAAAATAAAAGTTAACGTTCATTTTTATTGTAATTTTTGCATGTATGCCCATGTCAGTTGTTTTATTTGCAAAAATACCCCTGCCAGGCCATTTATTTTTGAATGCTTTGTCTATTTATTTTGAGCTTCATATTTCTTCGAAAATTTTTGCAAAAATAGACATAAGCTCTTGTTTGGTTGTTCTTGCACGCTATATCTTTAATTTTTAATTTTGTTGCATTTTTGCATTTATTAAAAATAAAAAATATGCTTTTTATTTACTGTCTAGCTTATAAAATACAAAAAAAATAATAAAACCCCTCAAAAAATCCCCAAAAAATTAGCTATGGTGTATTTTGACCTATTTCAGTGTCAGTCCAAAAATCCCTAAAAATCTCAAAAAGAAAACCTTAAAAATTCAAAAACACCCAAAAACTTCAAAAAAATGTATAAAATCGAAGAAAAATAAAAAAATATGAACTCAATCCCTATTTATGCTATATTTTATTACCTTTATTAGAAAAATAGTGTGGAAAATTTTTGAGGCTGTTAGCTATTTTTTATGCCTATTTTTCTAACAGCCAAACCCTATTCCACTGTTTGCTCTTCTTTTGCTATTTAAAAATATTAAAAATGTGTTGAAAAATGCCCAAAAATCACAAAAACAGTAAAAAATCATGAAAATTCCAAAAAGCTTTTATTCCTGAATTTTTGATTTTTTTTTGCATATTTTTACAAATATTATAGTACCCCTTTATGTATATATTTGTATTTCCTAAAAAAAGAAAAAAAGAATATATATATATATCTAACTATTTATATGTATTTATATATCTATTTATTAACCCTAACATAAAAAAAGAGAAAAAATCTATTTTATCATACTTATATATACCTATATAGATTGTATGTATTACAAGCTATATACTAACCCTCTATGGGTATACATATATTTATAAATATATTATATATATATTACCTAATTATATTATTAAAAACAAAAAAATAGTAATATATATAATAAAAAAATAATAATATAAAAAAAATAAAATAAAAAAATTCTAAAATTCAAAAACCCACTTCACACAAGGATGACCCTGAGATACATGTAGGCTATGGTATTTTGTATTGCTCTCTGTGGTTCGACCTCTACATGCTTGTTCCCTATACATTTTATGGTAGAGTAAATAAAGATTAATTCACATTTCTTTTTGAGCTTTATTGTTTTATTCTTTGGTTGTGGGTTAATTGCTGATTAACTCGGGTATTCTACAAGCGGTCGCCTCAGCGACACTTTTTACATTATTCATGGTCACCCTCGTGGATTATCCGCTGTTATCAGATGGCGCCATTGCCGGGGAGCAATGAGCATAGCCTAATTCATTTTGTCATTCTTGTATAAAATTTTTGATTCATCATTCATTTTTGTAAGCAGCTATTTTTATTGCTATTAATCACCATGCTTCTTTGATTTATGTCTTGTGATTATTTTATCTGCTCTATTTTATTGGTTGAGCCATACTAATGCACTATTTTTGTGACTTTGATGCGAGGGCCCACCACGCAAGGATGGCTTCTTAGGAGGCCAATGCAGCCAAGCTTGGAGGAGGATGGTCTTCTTCTCATGACCATCTAGAGAGAGCATCGAGGGAGCAAAGAGATGTGGATTAAATAGGATTAGAACACTTAGGATTATTTATTTTGCAATTTATGGTGAGAGAGAGACAATTTTGGCATGTAATTAAACAGGACTCTACTCTTCACAATGAGGTCCAGTGCCCGGGTGATTGTTCACCTGGGGGCCTCATTGCGGCTTTTCGAGTTTTCATCGCCTTCTTTTATTTTGTTTTCCGAAGTTTTGAGCTTTCCGCATTTCTTTTACTTTGTTTTATGTGCTTGGAGCCCCTAGATATAGGTTGCTTGACTCGATAGCTAGGTCCACACATTAATAAGAATGCATGTTCCTATAGTCTACTTCATATGGATCTAGTCAAATTCAAAACAAGCCGTTCATTTATCTCTTAGCCCTTGTGCCGCAGCGAGCCCTGTAAAGCGCTTTCTCCTAAGCTCAAGTGTGTTGAGTACAGAGGAGGGGTGAGCCAAGACCAGACCCTTCGGGCTAGAGATGAATGAGCGACTTATGGTTCTTCACGTTAATAGCAGCTTATGTTTAGGGCGATTTTGTACCTTGCATACCGACATGTAGATAGGTTTAAAAATTCTGTTTTGCATACCACATGGAGAGAGCTGGGATGCACTGTAAGTCTTCTAACTCAGCATGCATCATTCAGTTCAATGGTGAGATTTCCATCATGGAACCACTTGTACGGCTTTTCCGCTATCTCCCTCTGATTTTGAGCACCTATGACTTAAATGAAAAATCTACAAAAACGTTAGGCGCTGGTATGAAACAGACTCAAAAAAAGTGAAAACCAAAAAAATAAAACAAGGGGACTGCTAAATAAACTTTGACCTTAATTAAAATATGTAATGGACTATCATTGTACCGGGTTCATAAAGCCCTCATTATTTTCAGGTACCTTGGAGGGGGATCAAAACCCTACTCCCTTGAGCGAGTGCGACCCCCTAAGGATTAAAGCCCAAAACCCAGTCTGCAACTGCCTTGTGTATCGCCTGGATTTCCGAAGTAATGGCGCTTCTATCGTACGTAGGCGAGTAGTACTTGGTCACCAATGGTGACTCTCTGTTGTGAGAGCATCGACCCTGTCCAAAGTATTGAGCATAGGCCACGCCTTCACGTGGGTGTCTGTCTCATTGTCTTGCGTCCGAGTAGGTTCTTGCACGCTCACGGGTGATTCCGTTGCGAGCGAGAACCGAAGTATTGGTTTCGCCTATCGGCTTCCTCTCTCTTTTCTTTGGCTGAGTAGGGATCCAGGAAGGGTTACAAGGACTCCAAAAAGTACAGACTACAGGTTACACATGAGGAGGACAAGTACGGGATACTCTTCTGGCAGTACTCTCTCTCCTATAGGGTAGCGTACTAAGGACTTGTTATAAGATATGCCTGAAAATAACAAATCTAAAAATGAAAAGATAATAAATAGCCGAGCTTTCACGGCTTCACATGGCGTGAGTTGATGAACCCGATTTTGTTTTGTGTTTGTATGGATCTAGATTAAGGTTCAAAGATCAAAGTCCCGCGCATTTGCGCACATTTTGTTTCTCCCTTTGACCACCCCGCTCAACCGAGCCTCTCTACTGTTTTACACTCCTTTTATTCCTCGTTGACCATCGTATCTTTCATCCAACATCCAATCTTCTCTTGTACTCCGCGAAGTTGATCCATGGATGGTTTCCGTCGGGACCATGCCGACACCCACATCGATTCCATGAACTCAACTCCGCCAATAAGTTCGAGGCGATTCCCGAGAACCCGATCCGGACTTTACGGATCGATCTCCAGACTCCTCATTTTCTACCTTTCTCTTGGCCACCCAATAAACTGGGATCACTTTTGTCCCACTTTCGCCGTTGTGAATAGGAGTCGATTACAGTCTACATCCTTTTTCATTCACAACATGCTGGGGTTGACCTAAATCCCAGCTTCATCACGGCATGGAGACTACTCCATTTCGGACCATCTCATTTCGGACTATCTCATTATGCAGATAGAAGATAGTGCGAGCCCTGGAGACTACTCCGGAGTTCATCTCGTCCGACTCAGACCCTGACATGGCTCCAGGAGGAAAGGACAAGGGTCAGCAGCCACCACCAGAGGGATAGGTGCCAGATCAGAACCAAGTCAATGCACAGTTGCTGGCATCTATCCAGGCCATACAACAGCAGCTGACCGAGCATGCCCTGACACAGACCGCATTCCAGGATATGTTGAATGACATGATGAACCGCGACGATGGAGGAGGAGGCAGAGGCAGAGGAGGCAGGAGAGGAGGAGGTGGAGGTGGAGGCGGTGGTCCTCCTGATGATGACCTTGAATTACCACCACCAAAGCCGACACTCAAAGAAACATATAATCCGGGAGACAACCAGATGACCGAGTGGATCCTCATTCCACCGGTACACGCTCACTTTGAGCTGAAGCCCCAGTTTATTACCCTTCTCCCAGCATTTCATGGAAACACAAGTGAAGAGCCGTATATTCACCTGCAGCAATTCTCCCGCATTTGCGTACTACACACTATCCCAATGTCCCTCTGGACATTGTAAAGATGATGGCTTTCCCCTTCAGCCTACAGGACAGGGCCTTTTATTGGGTCAACCATCTGGGGAAGGTTGTGACGACTTGGGAGGAGTTGAAATCCGCCTTTCTGCACAAATATTACCCTCTCGGTCGGCTCAACCAGATGCGAGCCCGTATAAGTAATTTCACCCAAGGACCCCACGAGTCGATACATGAAGCTTGGGAGAGATTCACTGACCTACAAGAGAAGTGTCCCCACCATGAGATCCCTAAGACCAGCTTGGTCCAGCATTTCTTTGGGGGACTGAACATTGAAAGCCAACGGCTTGTGGATGCAGCATGTGGGGGTTCCCATTTTAATAAGGATGAAGATGTAGTCTGGCAGATTTTCGAAGAAATGGCCAAAGGAGAGGCCGCCCTCTCTTCATCCAAGGCGTATCAGAAGCATCCCCAGATCCTCCAGAAGCAAGTACACATGGCTGCATCAAAGGAAGCAGAGAGAGATGAGAGCTCCAACCTCAGCATCATCGGGGGCCATCTCTCTAAGGTAGATATCATTGAGAAACGATCACAGGACCTTGAGAAACTTGCTGTGATCGAGAAGAGGACCCAGAACCTGGACAAGCTAGATCAGATCAACAAGTACCTTGAACTGTTGGTCGGCACTATCGACTCTGTCCAGTCGGCTACACCATCGGAAGCTCCCGCTGAGAAGAAGGACGAGCAGCAACCGCAGCATCAGCCTCAGCCGAGCCAGCAGCCACCGGCAGCCCAACACGTGTACTACGTGCAGGCGCCCGACCAGGGCCAGCCGCAGCAGCAGATGGTAGTATACCAACCAGAGTTCCTTTCTGTACCTGGTCCAGTCTTCCCTCCACCACCCCTGATTCAAGAAGTGAATGGGGTATGGACTCATGATGCACAGACGATCCGTCCTCAGGGACAATCCCAGGGTCAGCAATTTGCCAATCGGCAGTACCACCAACCTCAGGGTGGTCGTTTTGGTCAATCCTCCCAGCAGCACCAGCAGTACCAGCAGCAGCCTCCCCAGTTTGCACAGTAGTGGAGGCAGAATTTTCCTTACCAGCAGCAGCCGCAGTACCGCCACCTACAGTCATACCACCAGTACGCGGCTGCCCCATATCAGCAATATCAGCAGTATCCTCCTCCATCCTACCAACAACTTCAACTTCTTGCACCACCACAGAACCACCAGCAACAGCCTACCCACCCATCTACCCAACAGCAGCGTGGTCTGCACGCTGAATCTTCTGAAGTGTCCCCTGCGAACCCTACTATGGATTGTCTGGCCCAGCTTGTTAAAGGGATAGCGGAAATGACAAAGCGGCTTGATGACCTGACCGCCACCCGAACTACTATTCCGGCGCAGGTCGAAGCCAACCCCAATAACTTCAAGAAGAAAGAGCAGGTAGAATGTGATGTCCAGTCCGTGTCTGATAATGATATTACTGTTTATTCTAATGTTGTTACTCTCAGGAGCGGTAGGGCCTTACCTCCGCCTGCTACTACCAGTGGGGTGAATAAAGAAACAGGTGGATCGTCATCTTCTGCATCAGCCGTGCCAGCTCTAGGGGCGGGTGGGGAGGAAGAAGAAGGAGAAGCCAGTTCAGCTGCCGTACCATGCCAGCAGCAACTTCAGCCAAAAATACAAAAAATCAGCAAAAACAAAAACAACAAAAAGAAGCTCGTAGCAAAAGCGAAGCCGCGCCAGCCCTGGAGGAGCCGCCAGCAGCAGCCGATCCCTCACCAGCCGATGGAGCAGACGCTACCCTTTTTGATCGCCCTGCAGCACCAGCATGTTCAGATCCAGCTTGTACTCCTTTTTGTAGTTCGGATGTACAACATTCTGTGGACGATGATTTTGATGTAAATAAGAACTCTGATTTTCCTGCTAGTAGTGTACATATTCCTTTTCCTCATGCAATACAAAAATAAAAAAAAATGCAAAACGAAAAAAGGCACTGTCTGATCCAGGTGTTGTGGACATTTTGGATAAATTGACTGTTGAGATTCCCTTGTTGAAGGCCGTGGAATACATGCTAGCTGTGAAGAAAGGACTGAAGGAGGCATGTACTAACAGGCGTCGCCCAACACAAGACAACAGACGCCGAGAAGTAGAAAAGCACGTTCTCTCCATGGCCACTGTTGCTGCCATCAGCAATCTCCCCCAGAAAAAGCAAGATACAGGAGCACCTCTGATCAGTTGTGTGATTTTTGATCAGGTCTTCGAGCGCACTCTTCTTGACAATGGTTCTTCCATCAACCTTCTGCCCTCGTCCATAATGCAAGAATTCGGGCTGGGACCGCTCAAGCAGACACGCATGATCCTTCAGTTTGCTGACCGATCCGTCAAGCGGCCCCGGGGTCTGTTGGAAGACGTGGTAGTTAAGGTGCAGGAAATAAAATTCCCAGCTGACTTTGTAGTCCTTGATATGGACTCGCCTGCACCCCTGCTCCAGACCCCTATCATCCTTGGCAGACCATTCCTTCGTACTTCAGGTGCCGTGGTTGATTACGGGTCTGGAAAGATCACTTTCAGCTCGAACACCCAACAAATCACGATCAACATGAACAAAGAGCCGAATGCCGCAACTGATGAGAGCCAGGCAGCATCAGAAGCAGACTGTGATTTCATCGCGGAGATCAGAGATTCAGAGTTATCATTGGACGATCCATGGACCTGAGAAATCCTCACTCTTGAGGAGGACTTGGAAAGCGCAGTCAGCATATGCTCCGATGATTCTTGGGAGACAGAATATCAGATGCAGGCGCATCTTCTTGAGCATTCACTCCAAACCGAACATGATCAGCTTAGCGCATAACCGTTCGGTGCATCACTGGGATCTCAACAGGATGATGAGGATGGTAGCAGCCCCAAAGTACATCCCACCACCAGCATGGTATCTAAAGTGACAGATAAAGTGGACAGATCAAAGTCAGAACTCAAGCCACTTCCTGCAGGCCTGAAGTATGCTTTCCTTGCGGGTGAAGAACACATGTATCCGGTCATCATCAGCAGCAGGCTGACGTCGGATCAGGAATCTCGTCTTCTCGAGGTTCTAGAAAAGAACTGCAAGGCACTTGGTTGGAGCGTATCAGATCTCCGAGGGATAAATCCAGCTCTTTGTTCACACCATATCTATCTAGAAGAAGATGCCAAGCCGTCCCGTGAATTTCAGAGAAGGCTGAACCCTAACCTTCGGGACGTCGTCATGAAAGAAATCACGAAATGGTGTGATGCAGGCTTCATCTATCCTATCTCTGACTCGAAATGGGTAAGCCCACTGCATGTAGTTCCCAAGAAATCAGGGCTTACCATGATTACAAATGACAAAGGAGAGGAAATTTTTACTCGGGTACCAACATCCTGGCGGGTGTGTGTTGACTACCGCCGTCTCAATACAGCAACGAAGAAGGACCACTTTCCCTTGCCATTCATTGATCAAGTTTTGGAGAGATTAGCAGGCAAGGAGTTCTTCTGCTTTCTGGATGGGTACTCCGGGTATAACCAAGTGGCGATCGCTCCTGAAGATCAAGAGAAAACTACCTTCACTTGCCCGTTCGACACCTACGCCTTCAAGAGAATGCCCTTTGGTTTGTGCAATGCATCGGCAACATTCCAAAGATGCATGTTAGCAGTCTTCCCCGAGATGGTAGGCAGTTTTCTCGAGGTGTTCATGGACGATTTCTCCGTCTATGGTGATAGTTTCGATGCTTGTCTTGAACACCTAGACAGAGTACTTAAGAAGTGCCGAGAAGTCAATTTAGTGCTCTCATGGGAAAAGAGCCATTTTATGGTCACTGAAGGTATTGTGCTGGGCCACGTCGTTTCCAAACGTGGCATGGAAGTCGACCCGACGAAGGTGGATGTCATTTCAAATCTTATGCCCACCTCAGTCAGTGAAGAATGTGAGGTCATTCCTGGGGCATGTGGGATTTTACAGACGATTCATTAAGGATTTCAGCCGCATTGCCCGACCTCTGACAGAACTTTTGTGCAAGGAAACCGAGTTCATTATTGATCAGCCAGTTCTCCTTGCTTTCAATCAGTTGAAGGAGCTTATCACACAGGCTCCAATCTTACAGCCGTCCGACTGGACTCTTCTTTTGAGATAATGATCGATGCGTCAGATTTTGCAGTCGGAGCTGTTCTTGGGCAGAGGAAAGACAGAGCGCCCTATGCCCTTCACTATGCCAGCAGAACATTAGATGAAGCACAAAGAAATTATACAGTGACAAAGAAAAGAATTGCTGGCTGTGGTTTTCGCCTTAGAGAAGTTCAGATCCTATTTGTTGGGATCAAAAGTCACAATTTTCACGGACCACTCTGTTATCCGGTACCTACATCAGAAGAAGGATGCCAAGCCAAGACTGATTCGTTGGATCCTTCTCCTCCAGGAATTCGATTTGGAAATCAAGGACAAGCCTGGAGTTCAGAATGTGGTAGCAGATCACCTCTCCAGAATTGAACAACATGAGTCTCCCCTGATCAATACACCTATCACAGAAACCTTCCCTGACGAAGCCATCTTAGCTGTGGATTCTCTTCCTTGGTATGCTGATCTTGTCAATTACCTCGCCTCTGGGGTAATACCTTCGGATTGGACGAAGAACCAAAAGAATAAATTCATGTCGACCATCCATTTCTACCAATGGGAAGATCCTCTCCTATTCAGAGAAGGAGCAGATTGTATTTGGTGCAGGTGCATCCCTCAGACGGAGCAATCAAGTGTCCTCGAGCATTGTCATTCGCTCGAATCTGGGGGACATCACTCTGGAGACCGTATGGCAGCAAAAGTTCTACAGTGTGGCTTCTGGTGGCCCACATTATTCAAGGATGCAGCAGAGTTTGTCAAAAGATGTATTGACTGTCAGCGACTGAAAGGTATACTTACTGCCAAAGATTCCATGCCCCTGAAAATCATTCAGATAGTAGACGTTTTCGATGCATGGGGCATTGACTTCATGGGACCTTTCCCTAGCAGTCAAGGTTTTGAGCACATCCTTCTTGCCGTAGATTACGTGAGTCGTTGGGTTGAAGCTATTCCCGCCCGAGCCGCCGACAGCAAAACAGTTTGCCAGTTTCTGAAGAAGAACATCATTTCGCAGTTTGGGATACCAAAGGTTCTCATATCAGACGGGGGTAGCCACTTCATCAACAAAGAGGTCAAGAAGTTAACGAAGGAGTACGGCATCGATCACCGTGTCGCTTCTCCTTATCATCCGCAGACCAATGGCATGGCAGAGTTATCCAACAGAGAAATCAAGACTATAGTGTAGAAACTTGTTAGGCCAAACAGAAAAGACTGGTCTCAACTCTTGGACTCAGTTCTATGGGCTTACCGAACAACCTACAAGTCTCCCTTGGGCATGTCACCCTATCGTCTTGTATATGGGAAACCATGCCATCTGCCCGTGGAATTGATCCACAAATCTCTTTGGGCAATCAACAGTTGTAATTTGGACTCACGCAGAAGTGGTCAGAAGAGAAAAGACGATCTGAACAAGCTCTTGGAATTCCGAGACTATGCATACGATAACACCTTGATGTACAAGGAGAAGGTGAAACGCTGGCATGACCGGCACATCAGATGGAAGACCTTCGACGTTGGACAGAAAGTGTGGCTATTTGATGCAAAGTTGCGGATATTCCCAGGTAAATTAAAGAGTAAGTGGACAGGCCATTTCGAGTATGTAAAGTGCGTGACAATGGAAGCATCGCTATATCAGAATTGTCCCCTGACGCACAGCCCTTCGTCGTCAACGACCAACTACTGAAGCCTTACCTAGAACCAGATGCATTCTTGGCTGTTGTAGACTCTATTCAGCTAGTGCACCACGATGACATCTTCACAGCACCTGCGGCATCGAAAGATTCAGACGATGTACTCCAGCCTCTGTTTATCTGATTTTCTTCTTTTCTTCTTTTCTTCTTTTCCTTTTCTATTTTCTTTTTCTATCTAAAAGGTGCCGCCCTTGTAGACAGTTTTCTATACTTAGGACGTACTTGGTCCTAAATATAGGGGGGATGTGCACCCAGAGTTTTTCATTTCATTCCGATCCTCTCCATTGTCTCCTCTTCTTGTCTATACTTAGGAGTATCTTACCCTAAGTATAGGGGGGGGGCAATCTGAGTATGATCTGTGTATTCCCACCCTTGGCCCTCCCTGCTTTGTGTACAGTCTGCTATACTTAGGATTAATTGATCCTAAGTATAGGGGGGACGGTCAACTTCTCATTCATTCATTTCATTCTTATTTATTCTTTAGACTTGTCTATACTCAGTACGAGTTATGTCTCTGCTTTTCTCTTCGATCTATGAGGACATAGCTCAAGCTAAGTATAGGGGGTCGTATATACCATGTATATACTATAAGCCATAACTCATACTGAAAAATAACTCATACCTCAATATAAAATACAGTGTAAAAATAGCTCTATAATAATGAAAGATGACTGTGGGCTCCTCAGACTCTTTAATTATACTGATTACTAAGTCAGAAAAGTGTTTTGTGCAAAAAGTTTTCTGTGAAAAAAGCTTGTGAAAATAGTTTGAAAATAGTGTACAAGTATTCAACCTTTGAAAAATTAGTTTTGTGTGTAAAATTTATTTTCTTTGAGTGAAACCAAAATGTGTGAAAATCAGGGTGCAAATGATTGTGAAAATTTGATTGTCAAAAATGTTTTGAAAAATCTATCTATGTTGTGTAAACCTTTGTAAAAGGATTTTCAAATGCGTGAACATGCTTGCAGAATTATCTTGAACTATAGTTTTCAAAATACTTGTGAAAATGATTCTCAAATAAGTCTGAGGAATCCGCACAAAAATCTCTCATTTGTAAATAATAAATAAGCCCAAACAAAGCCTATAAGAACCAAAACCATACTGTACATCAAATATAATTTTTCTTCTTTTGTACATACTGATTAATAAATCAGATACATATACAGTATGATTTGAAAAATAGTGTGACCAGTTTGAAAAATTTGATGTGAAATGATTTCAAATGTGTGAAAATGTTTTGATTGAAAAACTTTTTCTTTGTGTGGAAGAAAGGATTTGAAAAACCTATGTGCAAATATTTTGAAAAATGCTTGCCAAAAGTATTGTGAAAATTGTATATATAGTGTGAAAAATCTTTGAAAAAATAGTTTTCAAATGTGTGTAAATAATCACAAAAATTATCGTGTACTATAGTTTGCAAAATTATTTTCAAAAACTAATAAGAACACTATTGCAAATACTTGTAAATCATAAATAAGACACATACCATTCTTGCTGTACAATTCTAAATAAACTACTTCATTCAAAAATGTAAAGTTTTTAGAAAGTCATACATTTTGTAAATAAAGCGGCACGCCCGTGTAAATAATTGTATATACTTTTTGTATGGGACCAGTTCTTAGTTTTTTTTACAAAAAAATCTTTGTGTAAAAACATTCTTTGATTCTTTCAAACTCTTTCTGAAAAATTGCATCATTCATTGTGCATAGCATAAGCATACCATTCATATTCTTTTTGAGTGAGCTTGATGATTGAATCGGTCTAATAAAGTCTCAAATTGGAGCTTGGTTGGACCTTACCGCACCTAACTGCACTGGAACCTTATGGGAACTAGATCTAAGGTACTTCAGGTCTACACAGACTTAATTCTTTGAGAAATCAGGGCTGGGTTCAAGTCACCTCAACGGACTAACTAGAACTTTTCGAGACACACGTACGACTCTTGCCGACCGTGACCTAACTTGGACACTTGCACCTTTCACTTGGCTCAACTCAGTTGGAGTGGTGAGGGGGTTGGATTTGCCAGTCTGAGACGCACACGAGTGGAAACATTCGTCCTCGTCTAGGGAGGGAAGTGCACCCCAACCTGGTCCAATAGCCATGAGGTCTAAAGACGGGAGATTGTGGGTTGCGATAAAGCTTCAAAAGAGGGATAGTCTACTGGCTCAAGAGGAAAAACTCCTTATGTAAATGCTGCTGTGAATAGTATGTTGAAAAAAAAATGGTCAGGCCTGTACAAAAATAAAATGCCTGCAAATTATGTACTAAGTCAATAAGCAAGCTTGAGTTCCGAAGACAAATATGTGAGCCTGCAGCTGGATGACTTGACTACACTGGTCTTGCATCCCAGTATAGGTGGCTACACTGGCTACCGTCCATTCTTCTTTTCACCCCCTCCTCTTGAGCTGGTTGCCACTTGAACTTAGAAGGGAATACCCTGCTCCTCGAGGAAAGAGCTGTTGGACTGGGGAATCATTGGGTTGTCATTCTGGAGAAGTCAGTTCCTTTGTCATTTCAGTAGGGGAGAGCCACCATCACTTACACTGTACAAGTCAGCTTCATAGTTATAAGGGTTTGCGTATGATGTAGACTGGTTCTGACCAGGCTATTGAGGTGGGTTGAACCGAGCTCTGTGACTATCGAAGGCTGTTGTATTTTAGAGCGGGTTCCCGACTAGGTTCCACACACATTCACACCCAAGGTCTGACAGGAGCTCCAAATTCAGATTTTGTAAAGACATGCATTGCACTGAAAGCACCCCTATTCACTTTATCTTTCTTTCATTCTCCTTTTTCTTTTCTTTATTCTTTTTGTACTTATTGCATAAGTGTTTGCTAGGGACTAGCAAAGGCAAGTATAGGGGGGTGATGAATCTCCATTTCATCACCTTTATTCTATCATTTTGGCCTCAAAAATCCCAGCAAATGCATGTAAATAGCATCAAATTGTACATAATAGCATTCATAATTCATTGCATTAACTATACATTAAATACTGTGTTTAATGCCAAAATTATAGGATAAAGAAAAGAAAAGAAAAAGGAATAAAATATTGAAGATATTTTATGACCCAAACCCCGAGACCAAGGCTAGCATGGAATTGGTCGACCAGGAATAAAGTAGGGGGAGATAAGGGCCAGTATACAATAAATACCTCATTTATTTCTTCATTTATTATGCATTTTTGACACCTATTTTGTACATAATTATTTATTCATCAAATAAAGAAACTTTGTACATGAAAGTTGTAGATAATAATGTAAATAAAAATACAAAATTGAGTTTGTGTAAAAATAATATTCAGTGTACATTCTATACACAGAATAAAAAGCCAAAATCTCAACTTCACAGACCCATATATTGCAAATAAAAACTCCAAATCACTCAAATTGCCTTTAATTGTATATAGCTTTCCATGAACTATTTAATAAAATTGGTTTCATAATTTTTGGAGTCCATGTGCAAAAGTTAGGTTTTTGGCCCTCCTTGTACATAATACCTGAATCAATTATTACATTTATTCATTATTCATTATTGCAACAAATTTATAATTTTAGAATTTTGTAAATGATGTATATAATGCATTCACACATTACAAGTAAAGGAAAACCAAAAATACTTTTAAAAATAAAATAAGTCTACAAAATTCATAGACAAAATACATATACTATATATCTTTATATAAATAAAAAGGATTTTAATCCTTGGTTCTTTTATTCTTTTATATTTTTATAATAATGTATATATTATACATCACTCACTAAAAATGTAAATCCAAAATAAAAATCAAGAAAATATATTAAATAAATTAAGAATACAAAACACATAGGTAAAATACCTATAAGGATACCTACATAAACCTATACCTATTCATTTAAAAATGTAAATAAACTCCTAAAAATTAAATAAAAATACCTTTATACTCACAAAAATAAATTATAAATTTATAAAATAAGCCAATAAAATAATAAAAGAAAATAAACAAATTAAAAATAAAATACACAAATACATGTAAATACATACATATACACATTATTAAATTAAAACCATAATAAAACACTTCGAAAAATTCAATAAAAATCACAAATAAATACTACATGAAAAAATACACATTTTTTATGTTTTAAGGAAATTCTAATAAAATCATTTCCTATTGTAAATAAATCAATTTTAACTCAAATTCCTTGTTTTGTCTTCTAGCAAATGACTTGGACCAATCACAGGCCGTCAACAGTTGACCGCTCGATCAACTACTTCCCCAGCCGCCCGATGTGACGCAGACTGTCTCTTCGCCCGTCTTCTCCCATTTTTCCCGGGCACAACATTTATCAATCGAAGATGCTTCCTTCACAAGAATTGCTCTCTAATCATCCATGATGCCCGCCAAAATCTTAGATCAATTAGATACTCATTGGATCAGTCAATAATCGCCGGTCAATAAGGCTACTCGCCAATGCCTATAAATAAGTAGCTCCGCCTCCTTCCTCAAATTTGGCCATTTTCATTCCAACCTTACGCCTTGATTCCAGTCTTGGGACATTCCTCGTGACAGGGGGGTGTGTTGGTGCCTCGAATCGGTCGGAGGGAGGAGAGTTTTGTCGCGGCGGAGCTCCGGCGTCCGCCCTGCTCCCTGGAGGCCCCCAGGTATAAGAGCTGCCCCTTTCATGCTTTTTAGTTAGTTTTTAATGTTAGCTTTTCATTCCTGTAGTTAGATTGGTAGTTAGTTAATCCCCTTAGCGTAAAAATCCAAATTCGAAGTTCGCCGGAGCTCCGCTCCGACGACTTCTTCACCGTAGGCCCGACTGTTTCCGACCGCCCTGAGCACCTCATCTCGATCCCCATCGCTTTCTCCATCGTTCTATCACCTCTGACCAGCCCAGGACCTTCAGTCTTGGAGAATCGAGGCTCCACCTCCGTCGTACGCCGGAGCCCCTCCGCCCCCCTTCATATTGCGTTGCAGCTTCAAAACCCCGGGTCGAGGAGATAGCTCTCTCACCCCCGGTTCTTCCTGTGCAGGTACAACGAAGGATAGAGCCCATCTGGGCTCGAATCGACCCAGGAAGAAGTTCCTGGGGGTCCCCTTCTTCACCGACCTCGACCGAACGACTTGGACCTCCAGGAGCCATACGAACACCATCAGTCGACGCGGAAGCTTCCCAATTATGCCCAGAGGCTTCAGATGCGCGGGAGGTGCCCGGAGGAGCCCGTGCTGTTCGATCGAAGCTCGCCGGGGGCGAGCTTCTTCCCCGTTCTTCTAGACACCTCCAGCACCGTTGGATCGGGAGGCGAGGCCCAGATTGAACGACGACCGTTCGATGAAGACAGGCATGCACCGTCAGATCAGCTCAGATCGTCTAATCCAAGCCCTTCATCGACGAACCGGTATCCACCGTCAGATGGACGACACATGGATAAGTGGCGCATCTAGCGCCGCAGGATGAAGCGCCTTTAGGGAGTAAATTTCACATCTAGCCCCCCGCTTTTTGTATTTATAGATTAATCCCAAAAATAAAAAGTCACATTGTAAATAACTTGTAAAATTTGCAGAACACCCCCTGATGTTTGTGTATTTACTTTTTAGTCCCTCCGCGCCTCACGTGCAGCAACCACGTGAGGCGCGTGAAAATTGCACTTAAACCCTGCCGTATTTTTGTAATTGTAAAATGGTCTTGAAAATAAAAGTTAACGTTCATTTTTATTGTAATTTTTGCATGTATGCCCCTGTCAGTTATTTTATTTGCAAAAATACCCCTGCCAGGCCATTTATTTTTGAATGCTTTGTCTATTTATTTTGAGCTTCATATTTCTTCGAAAAATTTTGCAAAAATAGACATAAGCTCCTGTTTGGTTGTTCTTGCACGCTATATCTTTAATTTTTAATTTTGTTGCATTTTTGCATTTATTAAAAATAAAAAAATATGCTTTTTATTTACTGTCTAGCTTATAAAATACAAAAAAATAATAAAAACCCTCAAAAAATCCCAAAAAAATTAGCTATGGTGTATTTTGACCTATTTCAGTGTCAGTCCAAAAATCCCTAAAAATCTCAAAAAGAAAACCTTAAAAATTCAAAAACACCCAAAAACTTCAAAAAAATGTATAAAATCGAAGAAAAATCAAAAAAATATCAACTCAGTCCCTATTTATGTTATATTTTATTACCTTTATTAGGAAAATAGTGTGGAAAATTTTTGAGGCTGTTAGTTATTTTTTATGCCTATTTTTCTAACAACCAGACCCTATTCCACTGTTTGCTCTTCTTTTGTTATTTAAAAATACTAAAAATGTGTCGAAAAATGCCCAAAAATCATAAAAACAGTAAAAAATCATCAAAATTCCAAAAAGACTTTATTCCTGAATTTTTGAATATTTTTGAGTATTTTTACAAATATTATAGTACCCCTTTATGTATATATTTGTATTTCCTAAAAAAAAGAAAAAAAGAATATATATATATATATCTAACTATTTATATGTATTTATATATCTATTTATTAACCATAACATAAAAAAAAAGAGAAAAAAAATCTATTTTATCATACTTATATATCTATATAGATTGTATGTATTACAAGCTATATACTAACCCTCTATGGGTATACATATATTTATAAATATTATATATATTACCTAATTATATTATTAAAAACAAAAAAATAGTAATATATATAATAAAAAAAATAATAATATAAAAAAATAAAATAAAAAAATTCTAAAATTCAAAAACCCACTTCACACAAGGATGACCCTGAGATACATGTAGGCTATGGTATTTTGTATTGCTCTCTGTGGTTCGACCTCTACATGCTTGTTCCCTATACATTTTATGGTAGAGTAAATAAAGATTAGTTCACATTTCTTTTTGAGCTTGATTGTTTTATTCTTTGGTTGTGGGTTAATTGCTGATTAACTCGGGTATTCTACGAGCGGTCGCCTCAGCGACACTTTTTACATTATTCATGGTCACCCTCATGGATTATCCGTTGTTATCAGTTTCTAGTTGCTTCTTTCCTTTGAGGAAGACCTCGATATCAACCTTTCCTCTTATGCACCCATCAAATCCCATAGGCATGCCGTTGTTTAATTGTTTGGTCTCAGCCTGCCACTCACTTTTCTCTTCCCAAAGTTCTCTGTAATGGTCTAGAAAATGAATGTTATATTTATCCTTTTAAAGGTTGATAAAGGCTCAGCCAGGCACAACCTCTATAACCGTTAATTCAATTGGAAAACCAAACATGTTCAATTCCATATATCGAAGTCACAGACCCATTGTTATTTAGATGAACCTGGGAACTGGGATGTACTGATTTCTTTGCATGTGGAGAAGGAAGACTCCATTTGTTTCATCTCATTTCCCCTGATCACTAGTCAAATTACATTATTGGCTGAATGTAGAGCCACTCCCTTCGAGGTTCTGCAGCATGCGCACAGAAGCAGTCATCAGATCAACAAGCTTTGGCCTCGTAATTTCAATCAACGTTTAAGAACTTAAACAAATGCATCAACTGTACAAGAGAATTTTCCGGGCCTTGATAACAACCATATACTTCTAACTTAGATGCTCCAGCACGAAAACAAAGAACCACCTCAACTCGAGGGATTCCTGTTCAAATCTATGGTGATAAGCAAACAATCTCTTCAAATCAAATCCATTCAATCTTGATTAAGCAAATAAACACATCAACAATGAATTTTAAACTCTAAGACGCTGTTACAGTTTCAATTCCTCTTTACAGTCTACTTCATTTATTTATATAGTTTAACAGTCCATGTTCTCACCATTAATTATTTTCATGCCATTCGCATGTTGTTGTCATATCCACATCTCAGGAATCTAATGTTGCTGCCCTTAGTGCCATTCCCATTATTCAGGGCCCAAGTTATTATGGGTTGGATGGGATCTTGAACAACACTACTTAGGGACTTATATGTATAAGTTCGTGAGAATATTTTTATTTGAATCACCACTTTATTTGGGCTTTAAGCAATAGAAGAACTGGTAGAATGTTCCGCTTCATCCCGTGAAATGCACTTGGATGCAACTCTTTTTAAATTATTAATGTTGTATGTATCATTGCACTTGGATGCAACTCTTTTTAAATTATTAATGTTGTATGTATCCTTGCGTACATGATTCTCACACAGATCCATAATGAAGCAATCAAGGTAACATAGATCAATATCTTATCATCCTAAGCACTTCAAAGTCTCCAACGACTGCTAGAAATTGATTGTTGTCAAGGGGAATCACTATCATAAGTGAGATTTCACGATGATTGGGTAGTGGAGTAGTTGTCGCCAAGGGAGGGGCATGCACCCTTGGTGCCCCAGGTAGAAGCCTAGTTGACCGCGATCCCAACTGCTACTGTAGATGCGATGGTTGGGGGGACATGTTGCTTGGCACACCGAGGTGCTGATCTGACGGTGTTGGCCTCGGCACTTGCGTGCTTTAGCCCGGTGCTCGAGCGCGGGCCAAGTAGTCATGGTTGGTCAGCTAGTGCTTCGCTTGTCACTTAGAGTTAAAACTCGTGTACAGGCCAATATAGGCCGCATTGGTCGGTATTCCGAGTGGGAGCGCTAAGAGGGGAGTTCCGGAAAATGTAGTTAATGAAGTTGGGAATGTGATGTGAATCTCCTGTGCATAAGGAGGATGGGGCTAGTCGTGAATATTCGTGGGTGGGAATATATTTTGTGATTCAGAAGTACAATAGTGAAGTGGAGCTAAGTGGACGTGTTGGGAACTTAGTTAGGATGCATTGTACCCCACCGCATGCCTACGAAGGCACCCCAACTCTAAGGTATTCTTTTTGCCTTAGAGTCATAGTGTGAGGTCTCATCCAGACCAAGACCACAGACTATCCACACAGCTTGGTTACTTATATCCATATCTAATAACCATAATAAAAATGTGATTCTGTGAGATCTGGTTACCTAGTTTCTTTCTCTTTTGCACACATTTCAATTATATCGTGCTTGTTGTTGTATAGTTTTATCTAATTCGTCTTGGGAAACTTTGCTCATAATGTACCTACGTGTGGATCCACGGGTCCTCAGCAGTGAGCAGTTTGGAGACATCACTTTTAGTGCAGCTTCACTACACTTCTTGTATCACAGTTGGTAGTAGAGTCTTCTTTACTTGTAGTTTCTTTTTTAGAGACATGGCATGCAATGTATAATTATGGACATCTATATTTATGCTTAAATGTATTTTTTTGTGGACATGGGAATGGATAATAGATTGTAATGGATTTGGTGAATGGAAATACTCATGCTTGTGAACAGGTTGAATGCAATGAGAAGAAAAAAATATTTCCTTTACATGTTGCTATTTTCTCCTGCCTTTGTGAATGTCAAATATTAGAATGTGGAATTATGTGCGTAGATTGGATTTCCGAGTACCCGGATCCTAGGGGCGTCACATCTAGTTTTGGGTTGAGTAGTGGATCCATTCCCAATAGAAAGGATTCTCTTAAAAAGTACATGATACATGTTACAAAGGAAGTGGGAAGTACGAGATATTTTTCCAGCAGTACTCACTCTCATGCAGGGCTAGCCTCTATGACTTGTTAAAAGATTGGCTGGATAACAATTAAAACTGAAAAGAAAAAAATAATCGAACTTTACGGCTTCACAGGGTTGAGTTGGTGAATCCATTACATTGGTGTTTTTTGAATTAGATTTAGGTCAAAGATCAGTCTCGCACACTTGCGCTAATTTTGACTTCATATTTGTTTATATTTCCCTTTTTCCTTGCTCACTTTGAGATTTCTTATGTTTTTCCCATTTATTTCATCCTCATGTTTAACTTTGTATTTTATTCATCGTCCATTCCTCTCCTCTTCCAAGATATCGAATCATGGATAGTTTAGTCGGGACCCCGCTGACACCCATATTGATCCCATGTATTTGACGTCTTCAATAATTTGAGGCGATTATCAAGAGTCCGGTTCGGACTTTACGAACCACTCTTCAGACTCCTCGTATTCTTCTCACTCCCTAATAAATCGAGATCACTCTTGTCCCGACGTTCTCCCCTTGTGGATGGAGATCAATTTTTCTTCGTATCATGTACTCCATTCATGTCTATCTAGAATTGACCCTAATTCCAGACTTGTCTCTCATTTGGTGCACACAATTGCCAGTTTGAATGAGATGAATTTGAATATACAGATCAGAAGTTGAACATGGACCCCGTGCAGATCAATTCCTCTTAATCTGATTCAGAGATGGCTCCTCAGGAAAAAAGAAATGGACCACAACATCCAAATCAGGGTCCTCGGCCGGATCGGAAAGCCGTCAATGCACAGTTGCTTGCTTTTATAGACACAATCCAATAGCAACTTACAGATCAGGCTCTTCTCAGACCGCCTTTACTGATATGCTCAATGACCTGGGAGGAATTGAAATATGCATTTCTCCACAAGTGTTATCCATTACATCATCTAATCCAGATGCGAGCTCATATTAGCAATTTCTCTCAGGGAACGTACAATTACATTCATGAAACCTGTGAGAGGTTTAAATATTTGCAATAGAAGTGCCCCCACCATGACATTCCTCGGACCATTTCGGTCCAACATTTTTTGGGAACCTGACAGAAGAAAGTCAGAGGCTTGTCGATATCGCGTGTGGCAGATCTCATTTTAACAAGGACAGAGATGTAGATTAACATATCTTTGAAGAAATGGTCGAAGGAGAGGTTGCCTTGTCTTCATCACGAGCCCACCGTCTTCGGCCACAGATCCACACAAGCTCGTCAATATGGCAGCATCACATGAAGTAGACAGGAGATGAGAGCTCCAATTTAAGCATCATTGGGAGCCACCTGTACAAAGTTGATATAATTAATAAATGCTCATATGACTTGAGAAATTTTCTATGATCGAACAGAGAACCTAGCACCTGAACAAGCTGGATCAAATCACCAAGCAGCTGGAGATGTTAGTCAGCACCATCAATACAGTTTCTACGAGTCCATCAGTCGCAACTCCTGTTGAGTAGAAGGAACCTTCTTCGCCACAACAACCTTAGTCGAGTACATGGCAACCTCAAGTTCAGCACGTATACAACGTGCATGCTCCGTACAAGACACCACCCCAGTTTTTGCAGCAGCTTGTCATCTACCAGCACGATCTACAACCACCATCATTTGTTGATCCATTTTTTCACCTCCGCCCCAAATCCAAGAAGTGAACAACATCTGAATAACGATGCATAGCTTGCTCATCCAAGAAGACAATAGCAGGACCGGTCCTCTATAATTCAGCCATATCATCAGCCTTCCGGTGGGAAGTTTGTCCAGCAGCAGCAACCTCTACACCAGTCGTCACCTTACCAGAATACCTAGAGACGGAACTAACAGTACCAGCAGTCATTGTACTACTAACACCAATCGTATCACAATTACGTGGCTGATTCACAGAACCAGTATCCTCCTCCTCCTCAGCATTACCAGCAACATCCTCCTCCTTAGTATAATCAGTATTCTCATTCGCAACATCAGTATTATCACTCCTAGTGTGGTCAACACACTGAACACGAGGTTGCTCCTGTGAACCTAGCTCTTGATTGTCTGGTTTATCTAGTGAAAAGTCTAGCAGAGATGAGCCAGAAGCTTGATGACCTCACTGCCATCAAAACACCAATTCCAGCGCAGGTAGAGGCCAACCCCAAAAACTTCAAGTGAAAGGAGCGGGTAGTTTGCATAGTCTCATCCAATCCAACAGAGTCAGATATTTTAGATTTTGTATTGTCTCATGTAGTGACTCTTAGGAGCAGTAAGACAGTGTAGTCGTCTATCGTACAGAAAGGGAAGAGTAAAGCATCTTCTAGCGAGTCATCGTCTTTTGCATCAGATGGACCATCAACAGAGCTAGGTTAGGAAGAAGATGATGAAGGAGCAGCGCCAGTCCACCACCACATGAAAAACTACAAAAAACAACAATAATAAAAATCTTTAAAAAGACATAAGAGCCCAGGCCAAGCTGATCCAGCCCAAAAGAAGCAAGCACTAACTGAAGCTCCCGAGCTAGCTGGTGAAGCTGAAGCTCTTGTAGATTCATTTTTGCTTATTTGAATGGTGGCCCACCTTCTTGCCATCCATAGGTAAATAATGATGTAGCTAAGAACCATGATTTTGGTTCTATACATATTCCATTTCCCGATGCTGAAAAAAATAAAAAAAATTAGAAAAATAAAAAATGGATTGTTCAACCATGGCGTTGTTGAAATTATTCAAAATCTTGTGTTGGAAATGACATTGATGAAGGTCGTGGAATACATGCCAACAATAAAGAAAGGTTTGAAAGAAGCATGTACCTCGAAGCATCAGCCCCATAAGAACAGACACAGCCAATGAGAGAAGTACATCCTAACCATGGCCACCATGAATGTTATAATTGATCTCCTGCAAAAGAAGAAACACAAGGGAACACCCTTAACCAGATTTTGATCAGATTTTTGAGAGAACCTTACTTGATAGCGATTCTTATATAAACTTCATGCCCTCCTCACTACTTCAAGAATGTGGGTGGGGTCCATTTAAATCCACTCGTATGATCCTGTAATTTGTGGATCGATCCATTAAATGATCTAGAGGTTTGTTAAGGGATGTTATCGTGATTGTGAATGATATGCGCTTCCTAGCGGACTTTGTCATTCTGGATTGCTTCAGACTCCCATTATTCTTGATCAGTAGTTCCTTCGAACTAGCAAAGCGGTCAGTGACTATCGATCTGGAAAGATCACATTCTGCTCCTGCACTGACGAAGTCACCACAAAATATGATCAATGAGTCGAAAGTCGCATATAACGAAGGGAATCCAGAATCAACAGATGAAGACTGTGATATTTGTGAACATCAGTGATCAACAATTGTATTTGACAGATATTTTGAACAGGAAATCCTCTCTTTAGAGGAGGACCTGGGAAGCACAGTTAGCCATGGCTTCACTGTCAATTAGGAGACAACATCTATGTCAATGATTAGCCTATTTGAAGAAGATTCAAGCCAAACCGAACATGAAGAGTTCATTGCAGATATGTTCGATACATTTTTAACAGAGCCAAGAGTGACAGAGATGGACAACACCTCATTGATTTCAACATGCCATCCATCTAGTAACAAGGTTTCAGAAGTGTCTGAGAAGCATACTCAACAATTGCTTAAATCAAAGCAGCTTCCGACAGGTTTAATGGACGATTTCCTTGCGGGTGAGCAGAACATATATTTGTTTATCATCAACAGCATGCTGACCCCAGATCAGGAATCTCGATTGCTCATGTTTCTAGAAAAAATCGCAAGGTACTTGATTGAAAAGTTTTCAATCTTTGAAGGATAAATCCAGCCTTGTGTTCATACCACATTTATCTTGAAGAAGATTGCAAGCCATCCATTGAATTCCAGTGAAGGTTAAACCCTGATCTACGGGACGTGGTTATGAAAGAAATCATGAAGTGGTGTGAAGCAGATTTCATTTATCCCATCTCTGATTAGAAATGGATGAGTCCCCTGCATGTAGTTCCAAAGAAATCTGGGATCAATGTAGTTATCAATGACTAAGGAGATTAGATTTCTACTCGAGTACTGACATCTTGGCACGTATGTGTTGACTACCGGTGCCTGAATTCAGCTACCAAGAAGGATCTTTTTCCACTATCGTTCATTGGTCAAGTGATTGAAAGACTGATCGGGAAAGAATTCTTATGTTTCTTAGATGGGCACTCTGGGTACAACCAGGTGGCGATCATCCCTGAAGATCAAGAGAAAACTACATTCACTTACCCATTCAACACATATGCTTCCAGAAGAATGCCCTTTGGATTCTGCAATGCCCATGCTACATTCCAAAGGTGTATGTGTATCATCTTTGTCAACATGTCCAGTAGTTTTCTTGAGGTGTTCATGGATGACTTCTTAGTCTATGATGACAGCTTTGATTCTTGTCTTAAGAACCTAGACCGAGTGTTGCTGAAGTGTCAAGAAGTCAATTTGGTTTTGTCATGGGAAAAGAGCCACTTTATGGTCACTGAAGGGATTGTGCTGGGTCATGTCGTTTCCAAGTGTGGCATGTAAGTCAACTGGGTGAAGGTAGACATCATTGCCAAACTCGAATCACCTCGAAATGCGAAGAATGTGAGGTCATTCCTTGAGCATGTCGATTTCTACAAAAGATTCATTAAGGACTTCAACAAGATCGTCCGACCTCTCACTGAGCTTTTATGCAAGGAGACTTATTTCATTATCGACCAGCAGGTTCTCCAATCCTTTTGTCAGTTGAAAGATTTAGTCAGTCAGGCTCCAGTCCTACAACCACCTGATTGGTCGCTCTCATTCGAGATCATAACGGATGCATCGGACTTCGTAGTTGGGTTGTATTAGGATAAAGAAGAGAAAAATCACCCTATGCAATTCACTAAGCAAACAAAAACATTAGATGATGCACAAAAGAAATATACAGTTACAGAGGAAGAATCGTTGGCAGTGGTTTTCTCCTTGGAAAGTTCAGATCCTATATTCTTGGATCTAAAGTCATCGTCTACACTGAACACTCTGATATAAGGTATTTACAATAGAAGAAGGATGTGAAATCACGCTTACTCAGATGGATCCTTCTCCTTCAAGAATTCGACTTGGAAATCAGAGACAAGTCTGGAGTTCAAAATGGGGTAGCATAACATCTATTCAGAATTGAATGCCCAGATACTCAACTAAGCGGTACAACAATCACAGAAACCTTTACTAATGAATCCATTCTCAGCTTGGTATGATGATATTGTCAACTATCTCATCTCTTGGGTAGTCCCACAAGATTGGATGAGAATCAAGGATAAATTCCTGTCTGATATTCATTTCTACCAATGGTAAGACCCATACCTGTTCAGGGAAGGAGCGCATTTGGCGATTGTGTATCCCTCATGAGGAGTACACAAGTGTCCTTGAGCACTATTACAAGCTCGATTTTAGTGGACACCATTATGGAAGTAGAACGACATCAAAAATATTGTAGTGTGGCATGTGGTTACATCAAAGCTTGCACTGATTGTCAGAAGATGGGAAAAATCCTCAGCTTAAAAGATTCCACGCCCCTCAAATTCATTCAGATTTTTGCTATGTTTGATGCATGGTGCATTGATTTCATGGGCACACTTCCTAACAGTCATGGTTGTGAATATATCCTTCTTGCTGTGGATTATGTGAGCTGATGGATAGAATATATCCCTGTTTGAGCCGTTGATAGCTGCATAGTTTGTCAGATTTTGAATGATATTAATTCGTGGTTCAGGACACTGAAGATTATAATATCATACGAGGGTATCCACTTCATCAATAAAGAGGTTAAGAAACTTGTCAAGGAGTACGACATCGATCATCGCGTCACTTCTCCTTATCATCCTCAATCTAATGACTTGGTCGAATTATCTAATAGAGAAATCAAGATGATCATACAGACACTTGTGAGGACGGATAGAAAGAACTGGTCACAACTTCTGGATTTGGCTCTCTGAGCTTACAGAACCGCCTATAAGTCTCCCTTAGGCATATCACCCTATCATATTTTATATGAAAAGCCATGCCAAGTGCCCGTATAATTATTCATAAATCTCTTTGGGCAGTAAACATCCGTAAACTCGACTCACAGAATGGTGGTCAGAATAGACTGATTGATCTGAACAAGCTCTTGGACTTCAGAAACTACGCATATGATAACAACCTGATGTACAAAGAGAAGGTCAAATGTTGGCATGATCGGCTCATTGGATGAAAGATTTTCGAACCTGAACAGAAAGTTTAGCTATTTGACGTGAACTTTAAGTTTTTCCCGAGTAAATTAAAGAGTAAGTGGACATGGCCATTCATCGCCAGGACTATGCGTGACAATGGAAGTATCCTCATCTCAGGGTTGTTAGCTGACACACAACTATTCATCGTGAATGGTCAGTTGCTGAAGTCGTATCTAGATAGGTATAAATGAAAAATCTCCCACGCATGTGAGGGAACTCACGCGAGAACTTCTCTGTAATTCCTAGAAGTCATGGAGGTCTCTTTTATTAATTGGCCAAGGTCATCTGTGTTTTGCACATGCCCAGGCACCTGATTATGCAACTGGGAGGCGTCGGGGCTCGTATTGATCTCATGGCTTAGATGCAACAACGTGTCTTCTATTGATGATGGACGTAGTGTAAAGCCTTGAACTTGGCATATCTCAGATCCTATATAATAAGATCCAGCTCATCAAGAGAAAACCAACGAAATTTGTTTCAGGTGAATCGGACTTCATTTCGAATTGTTATGATTTTTGGAAGAAAGAGAAGGAAGGAAGGCTAAGATGTCATTAACCCATAATGACTGTCATTAAGACTAATTAAACATGATTAAAGAAACTAATGATCGATTAAAAACCGTTAATGATCATTAGTAAACACTAATCAATAGTTAACAAAAGATAAGCTAAACCGCGAAAGTTAAATCGCGATTAGTGAAAGTTAAGCACGATTAGTGTTAATTAAGCGTCATTAGTGAATCTAGAATCCTCTAGAATGTTCTAACTTAAGCTCCAAGTTTGGGATAAGTTTTGGCTAAAACCATGGGCCAAAACCATGGGCCGCTAAACCATGGTTAAGGTCTAAACCATGGTTTTCTAACCATGCTTAGTGGTTTTCCGGGGCCTATAAATAGACCCCCCTACCCATTCATTCTCTACAACTTCCACTACCACCACCACCCTAAGGGCTAGGGTCGAGAGGTTGGGAGGAGGAGTGGGAGGCGAGGGAGGAGCGCTAGCGAAGCGCTGCCGGGAGAACGAGGAGGAGAAAGGTATGATCCTCTCTTAGTTACTTTGTAAGCTAGGCTTTCAATTCATACTCTTGTTCTTCCAAGTTTTGTTCTTGATTCATCTTTCAATCCGATTCGTTTTCCTGTTGTGGTTCGAGGAGAAATCTGTGTAAAACCCTACTTAGGTGCGGGCGGTTATGCACGTCAGTGACCCTGTGATTCGTCACACGTTCACTCATCTAAGACGCGTGGTGTCTACCGATTCTCCATCGTTTATGTTTCTATTCTTCGCATTATGCTTTTATAGTTATTTTGATGGAGAAATCTGTGTAATATCCTACTTAGGTGCGGGCGGCTATGCACGTCGGTGACCCTGTGATTCGTCACACGTTCACTCACCTAAGATGTGTGGTGTCTACCGGTTCTTCATCTCTTGTTGCTGAGTATATTCTTTCAGTTTCGTTGTTATTTTCCTCTCGATTGATTTTATAGAGGAAACTCTTTTCGTTTTTATTTTGAAATATGTCCCGATATAAGGGGAAACTCTGCCGAAATTTTCCGAGAAATATATCCCGATATAAGGGGAAACTCTGCCGAAATTTTCCGAGAAATATGTCCCGATATAAGGGGAAACTCTGCCGAAATTTTAAGAGAAAATATGTTCTTGACGTTCTTCGTGTTCTTCGCGTTCTTCATTCGTTCTTCGCGTTCTTAACATGTTCTTAGCGTTTTGATACAAAAAATGAAATTCGATCTTTTCAGGAGCCTTAAAATAGCCTTTCTAAAAACGAAACTCGATAAAGCCTTGCATACACGAGAGAGAGAGAGCTCGATTAGGTAACGAAATCCTTCCTTTTGCTATTGGGTTTTCATACGAAATTACTGAAATTATTGATTTTGTGTTCTTTGTTATGAAGAACCTAATTTTGGTTATTATTGAAAAAGTCTGAAGAATTGCTTTGTGATTCCCACTAAAATAAGATTTACGCATCAAATTGATGCGTTGGCTCTGAAAGTTAGGGTTTGGGAGTTAAAATAGGCATAAATAGGAGTATACATATGGTTATGAATAATATATATGTGAGCCGATACTAAGTATTGCAGATTATGCAAATCAAAGACTTAACGAGAGAATTACATCATGTGAATTGGTGTGATTTGAGTTGGATCCTGAAAAGGATCATGTGTCACGTTAAGGATGACTGGGAGTAGAACTACAGATCAGGTATGCAACCTGTAGGTTTGTCGGAAGGAACCCGTATTGGCGTTTCCCTACCTAGGCGGTACACGGTTGCCCTGTTATGATAAGTGCGCACGAAATGAATGTTTTGCAACGCGTGGTACCGGGAGCCAATATATTCGGGTTGGAACGACAAAAGATGTGGTCGTGCCATGTGGAGGCACGGGTGGTTCAATAGCGGCTGGGTCACGTTAACATGTATTTAAAGCCGCTAGGTTATATGATTACATGTTAGCCTGAGGTTTTAAGCAACCGAGTCCTCGAGGACGGTGTGCTCATTTGTTTTTCTAGGCTGAGGCTTGAGACCCTGTTTAATAAAAGAAAAGGAAATTGTCAGGGTAGTATTGAAGGATTGGTTGAGGCGACGTGCGGCGTCATAAGCTTACCACGATTAACACAATCTCCAATCCCGAAGCATCCACAGCTTCGGAGTCCAAGAATGGTGGGGTTCCCCTAGACTAATCCCTGGTGTGGAATAGAAAGGAATATGACTTAAATTAATGAAAAGGAATGAAATTTTTTGTGATATCAAGTTTTGAAAAATTACACAATTTGTTTGCTTTTCTCTTCTTCGTTACTTAGCATTCGCTAATTTTTATCCTATGATTTATGGAAAACCCAACAGGTATCGGTGAGCCATCGCAAGGACTTTAAAAATTCATCCGGCTTACATACTAGACATCCAGCCAGCCACAGTAGCTTTACTCTTTAAGGTAGTTAGTAATCTTTTTTATATTTTCCTTTCAAGCTGATGTACATGTAATGGTTATAGTGGGACAGTGTAACATCTGAACTTTATTTTGTGAATGGAAAAGTGTTGAAATACTTTCTTCTGAGTATTTTTATTTGCAGTATATTTCTGAATGTTAGTTGTGATTGCTGAATAAATTATTGCTGAGTAACAAGATCCGGATATGGGAGGATCCGACGACCCGGGAAACGAGGTCGGGACACGTAGCTTGATCGATGGACTTGGTTTCTTCTCTCATGAATGATTTAGAGGGAAGGAAGGGGCTCGATCATAGGGAAACTGTGTGTTGCCCCTTCCTCCCCTCCTCTTGATTGGTGAAGCATTGTAGAAGAGGAGATGTCGTCCTCCAAGTCTCCAATGGTTGACATACGACCAAGGGTTTTCGGTGGTGCTCCTCGTGCTCCTGATGCTGCCTACAAGTGTGGAAGAGAGGCTCAAGCATCAAGTAGCTCGGTCTGATCATTAAAGCATAAGGGGAAACATGGTGCTTCTACTTCAAATGGCAGAGGAAGGAGCTTTGGCTTCAATGATAGTTTCACCGGAGATGGAGTAACATGGGAGATAGAACGTGAAGCGATGAGACAGAACAATGAGGTGAAATTGGTACTTGGTGATGGTTTGATCAGGACGAAAGAATGTTGAAGATGGGTTGCTAATCAGAGGCAAAGAAGAAGAATAAGGATGGGAAGAAGAAGAAGAGAAAAAAAGGAGGGATAATGAAGGGTTACATGTAGGTTCATAGATGGATTGGAGGAGAGGGCCCTCGACTTTGGATCGTCACATACATGCTCCAACGATGGGAGCATGGACTCAGAAACACTGGAAAGGTTCTGCGACGTGGCTTGGAGGCCACAGATCATGCCCGAGTTTGGGAGATCCCGCCACTGTTACCAACAGAGTAAGGGGTTTGTGCCTTCCTTCTCTCTCTCTCATTTCTATCTATGAATGGAAAATAGTCGACCATGGTAGTAGGGATGGGGTTTTTATAGGGACAGAGAATTTCAAGGGGAGAGGAGGAACATGTGTCATTGGGTTTAGGGTTTTGGTTCAGATCGGGTCGGATCTACGAATGGAGAAGAGATAATGGGAATGGGTGTGTTGGTTGGATTTGGTTTGATTAGGAGGTGGTGATAAGGGGGTTGGAAATCGTCGTTGGAAGAGATAATAGAGGAGGAGGGTTGTGGTTACGGTTGGAGAAGATAATGCGGATGGACAATGGTGTCTCAGGCTGGTCGTTGCAGGCGATAAGAGAAGAAGAGGATAAGGAGATGGAGAAGGAAGGGGACGCTCGGAAAGGGTTTGCAGGTGACCTGGAGATGGGAGTTAGGTGGTTTCGGTCGTTGGGAGACGGGTGCTTGATGAAGCACGTTCTTACTACATTAATGATCGCCTTTTATCGTAGTATAGGTGGTAAAAATGATTCAGCAAAAACCACACTTTTGATTATGTGGAAGTTATTTTTACTTGGCAAGATACCAAGGTCGAACACAAGGACACGGGCCTCTTCGTCATTTATTAAATGTTATTGCTTAATTCTTGAGTGACTACATTCATCCGGTTAGGTCTTCATATGCACAGATAAATATAATGCACAGAACGATATGCCAAAATCTAATGCAAGGGGACAAAATGATGCAAGAGTACATAGTAGAAGGATACACATTCAATTTTTTTTATTTTAAAATGCAATTAAATGAGATGCAATATGAATGGTATGCCAGCAGAGAAATGATATAAAAATATGCTACGAATTAATCATATCATTGAGCAAGAAAATATAGATCGTTTTTGAGTCGAATTGAGCATTAGTGATAATGAATGGCCTTTAAATCAAGGAGCAAGAGACATTATAGATCATAAAAAATTAGCCCATTTAATAGAGTGTCAAAACATGAAATAAATTATGCCATTAGAAAGACAATGAAACAAGCTTCAAAAGAAATTGAAATCATGTGATTTGGAGTTCAAGACATGCTAAATGGAATGCAAGGGCATAAATGTAATAAAATGCATTAAAATAAAAGATAAATAATCACAAAAATGCCCCTAGAGGGGTAGCTGGAGGGGTCCCTTTATAATTTTCCCTTAGCATGCAGGGGTCTTTGCAATTATGGAAACCCGACAACGCCTCTATGTAATTTACCCCAGACACGCGCACGGGCTCTTGGACCTGGATGTAAATTGGAGAAGCTGGCAGGGTCCTCCTACAAATAGCCCACCCCACACACGCATGACACATTCACGAGCTAGGCTCGACAGCGGTGCAGCTTCGGGTGACATGCGACGGCTGCTGGTAGCTTTGGGCAGGTGGCTCGGATGGAACAAGCCTGCAGGTCCGGATATGCAACGTGGATCCATCTGGGCCGTTGGATTGCCGCTGAGAGGCGCCATCCAACGACACATATGTTTCTTCTCTCGTCGGAGGAGCGGTGGCGTAAATGGAGCTCCTGTGAGGTCGCCAAAGCTCCTTCAAGCTTTCCGGTCTTTGTGGAAGGTCCGTGAACCTTCGTGTCTACCTGGCGAGGATGGTCGTCGGTCAGAGAAGCTCCCATGCTAGCTGTAGATGGCGTCCAACGTCGCTTCACCGGAGAGGAAGCTTGAGATCGGAGATGATGCGCGAAGTTCAGCCATTGAGTACCTGCAGGGGTTAGTATAGACGAAGCATGGTGTGTGGGGGTGATCGTGAATGAAGTGGTGGTCCACAGAGGTGGAGAAGCGAAGGATCGATGTCACCATCTTCGACAAAGTAGAGATGAAGTTGGTTGAGGGTAACAAAGGTTCTGGAGAAGGGAGGGGGGAGTGTGCGACAAAGATGATGGTGATGTGGCGACGCTCGAGGTATGGTCAGAGGGAGGTGATGTGCATTGGGTGTGGCGGTAAAATTACGAGAAAACATAATAAAAACAAGGAACGCAAGTCCACGAAGGACTGAGAGGAAGAAGATGGACGATGTGGCCTAGGCTGAGGCTCCTAGGGAGGCTCCGGTCGTCGCATGACGAGGGTGACCATTCCTCAATGCTCATCAGTGGTGGAGCCACTGTTAATCGACCAGGGTGGTTGAGGGTCAACACAAGGGAGAAGGACCCATGGTCGCCAATCAAAACCCCTCCCTCGCTGTCACTGAAGGAGGGAGATAGCTAGGTTTCACCCATGAATTGGTGGACGAGGGAGAAGTGTGGCGGAGAAGGGTATTTGTAGGTGATGATGGCAGTTTCAGGAGAGGTGGAGCATGGTTGATTGAAGTGGAAGGTGACGTGGTCGAGGGGAGTTGAAGGTCTCGCGATGATGGCGGAAGTAACGACTTAGAAGGGGTGGTGTTAGATTGATGAAAGGTGAACGGAGGCAACTTCCAAAATAGGAAGGGGGTGATGGTGGTGAAAGGCGTAATGCCTGGGTGCTGGCAGTGACAGAGGTAGCCGATGAGGCCTAGACCATTGGATCGTGAGATCCAACAGTTCAGATGAAGGCGCGGGCGGAGGGTTGAGATCAGATCATCTGATCTGATCATGAGGATAGGAAGCGGGCGGGGGTTAACGACATGGATCTGATCTGGGATCAGATCAGTCGGTGGGAAGAGGAGTCATGACGTGGAGGTTGTGAATCCCTTGGATGATATAGCCATCTAACAGTTGAGGGGAAGGTGGGGATGGGCGGTTCTGATGAGATCCAGAGATTTCATTAGACGGATAAAAGAAGATCGGTAGTGGACGGTTGAGATGAAGGCATCAGAGGATGATCAGACAACTCAGAGAAGTGGCAGGTGGCGCAAGGAGAGGCGGTCGCGTGGCAACTCCAGAGAGCACCACGTGGCAGCTCCAGAAACATCAATAAATAATAAAAAAAGAAAAAAAGAAACAGTAGAATCCTGAATTAGAAAAAGGTCAAAACATGAAAGTTGTAGATCTCATTGAGATATACAACTTTCATGTTGGTCAAAAAGCCAAAATAAGTCATTTGTACAGAGTAGAATTTTTGCAAGCATTTTAATGAGTAAAAACATTATATTGTGTGGTTTTATGATTTTTTGTCTTTTAATTTCTTTTTGAAAACAAAATACATATATACAAAATGTATCTTAATTTTTAGGAATTTTTAATAATAAAGAAAATAAGGAAAAGTGTTAGTATTAAATACAATAAATTAGGGTCAGAATATATACAAGAAATATGTTAATTATAGGCTTTGGGTTTATTTACCAAAGATGTGCAATTAATGAAGATTTCTCACGAGGTTCTTATTAATTGAGGGTAAAATAGATAATATCATACCCCTATACTTAAACTATGCCCGTCCTCAAGTATCTAAAGAATGAAGGACCTGGATTAATTCTTGACAGTGTATGTAGATTTTCAAGGCTTAATTCTTCAAAGACCCTTAATTTGAGTGATCCTAAAACTCTGAGCTCAACCATGCTCTAGTCAAAAGGAATCCAACTTCTCTAAATATCATACTCTCTGTTTGTACATAAAATATAAGGATATGATCATTAGTGTACTGCAATCATGAGAGTCGAGTCGAGATGTCACCCAAGGTCCAATCTAGGGGACTCTCCTCTAGACCTAATCCTCAACACTAGGGAATAAGTCAGTTCTTGCTTCAATCAATCATCTCATTAGTTTGTCAGACTTGAAAGTATAGATGGACAACCAGATGATGGAGGTCATAGGATTGTGTCAATTCTTCTCTCCCTCACATTGAAACAAGGGGCCTCTTGAGTGCCTTATTACTCAACACATATATTTTTGTTTGTTGATCAATGTGTCCGTAAAGAGAATTCGGAGTCGTCTTCACTTGTTTTCCTGGGAGTACACCAAGACGTATCTCTTTTAAGTATCTAAGATACCTTCGACATCCAGACTTGTATCACTATACGACGTAGAGCCCTTTTTTGGTGCTAGCCCGACTCCTTGGTCCTAATGGCATTTGGTCCAAGTGGACACTTTGAAATGGCTGGGAGCGCTCACCTTTGGTTGAAGCTCTTTGTAGTTTGACTTTATTTTTTATATCGCTTTTCTTTCAATATTTCTTTCTTTTATTTTTGGCTAGCTCCACTGCTTTTACCAAGAGTTGACGCACATTGATCAACAATTATTTAATTTCATCACACACTGTCACATAGGTCAATATCAAGAGATATCATGCGAACTTGTTCACATTCTGGCTAGGATCTTCTAACACTCATGTTTCTTGAAGCCTTCATTAACTTCATCCCATCCTCGAGCATCATTAAATCGGGTCTAAACTCAAATCACCAGTCCTAATTCCTCAAGTAATAACTCAACTCATCTTATCAATCATGCAGTTGTGAAAGTGATGTGCTGATCATATTCTTTAGAAGGTAGAGATGAAGAGTGCAATATAGCGTGCAAATCCTCAAACTAGGGAAGTAGAGATTATTAAGTTTCAAAATCCTAATGACTAAGGCATGTTAACTCGGTCTCTCAAGATCTCAAAAATCTAGTGTCTTCAAATTCTCAAGCCTTGAGTGATAGTGAATGCGTCAGGAATACACCAACTCCTTAGTTATTGAATTTTTGTGATTTTTAGCTTTTGTAAATTTTTATGAATTTTAATTCTTCATCATTTTTTTAATTCTTAAGAGAGATAATGACTGACCCAAGCTCATATGAATAGTTGCATCAGCCAGTATGGGTGTAAGTACGGACTGTTAGATAATTACCCACATTACTTGAGGACGGAGCCATAGACAGTGTCCTCTAAACCACCCATTCTGCTAAAGGAGACCGTAGTTCCCTCACTGAAGAGTAGCTACACATTTTAAGCCTAGTAGTCAGAGCCTCTATCAAAGAAACTTTTTATTTTTTTAGATTTTTATGGATTTTTTGAATAAGGTTGATTTTATTTACAAAAAGTTAGTCTCTTAAGTTTAAATTTTTTTTATAAAAATAAATAAAAATCAGTTCACAAGCACCTAAACCCTAGCTCAAAACGTTTTCAAAAATTTTAACATACGAGCCATGACTAAAGTATATATACAATAATATACGGTATACCCCCTATACTTAACTTTTATTATGTCCTCATAGCACAATTGATATGAAGCCATAGCTCTGGTTAAATACAAGGTGATATAGCGGAACTGACTCGGAGATGCCCCTATACTTAGGTCAAAAATGACATGAGTATAAGAAGACAGATGGAGGGAAGGTTGATTGAGTCGGGTCCCCCCTATACTTAGGCTGAAAGTAGCCTAAGTATTGGAAATGGAATTTGGGTTGGGAGACTCGAGGTTGTTAGGGTTAGAGAGAAGGGAGGTGAAATTTTACAGATGAGAATGATGAAGTGGGAGGGCGGTTGTATATGCACTGCGATGGATGTACGGGGGAGAGGGGGGGTGGTGAGTGAATATACAAAGATATGTGTGTGTGGGGGGGAGTGAGGGAGAGGAAGATCATTGAGTGATTTACTTTTTTTACACATGTGAGTCCTCGAACGAGGACCGCTAGAAATGCACATGATACATATTTTTTCATATTATTTTTTCTATAAAATGCGTGAATGAAGAGCTGACTAAATTTCCTTGAATCCTCCGTGATTTTCTTTTGTAGATCCTTGAAGCAGGAGCTCCCAACTCCACACCTCCATGGGTCTCAAGCGTCCTCGATTTCCATAGGCCATGCCACAAAAGAATAATGTCCGAAAAAAATCAAGAAATTTGATCGACAAATGATACAAAAACAACATGATGAGAAGACCTAAAATTTTGAAAATATCAACGTAAAAAATATTACAATAAATTCGAAAAACAGATAAAGATGAGCCGTATCCTCGACAACGATGCAATTTGATGAAGCACACTCCTACCACATTAGTAATCGTCTTTTATCGTAGTATAGGTGGTAAAAATGATTCAGCAAAAATAACACTTTCAAATATGTGGAAGTTATTTTTACTTGGCAAGATACCAAGGTTCGAACACAGGGACATGAGCCACTTCGTCTATTTATCAAACATTATTGTTTAATTCTTGAGCGATTACATTCATTCGGTTAGGTCTTCATATGCACGAACAAATATAATGCAAAGAACGATATGCCAAAATATAATGCAGGGACAAAATGATGCAAGAGTACAGAGTATAATGATGCGCATTCAATTTTTGTTTGATTTTAAAATGCAATTAAATGAGATGCAATATGAATGATATGCTAGGAGAGAAATGATATACAAATTGAGCATTAACGATGATGAAAGGCATTTAAATCAAGGAGGAGGAGACCCTGTAGATCATCAAAAATTAGCCCATTTAATAGATGTCAAAACATGAAATAAATGATGCCATTAAAAAGACAATGAAACAAGCTTCAAAATGAAACCAAAATCATGCGATTTAGAGTTCATATGCGTAAGATATGCTAAATGGAATGCAAGAGCATAAATATAATAAAATGCATTAAAATAAAGATAAATAATCACAAAAATGTCCCTAGAGGGGCATTTTTAATATAAATAAAAGTCAGAGGATCCCCTTCGTAATTTTTCCTTAGCGCGCTGGGGGGGGGGTCTTTGCATTTATGGAAACCCAACTGGGCCTCTATGTAATTTACACCAGGCACGCATGTGAGGCACGCACCTAGGTTCTTGGACCTGGATGCAAATTGGAGAAGCTGACGGGGTCCTCCTGCAAATAGCCCAACCCACAAGCGCATGACACATGCACGGGCTAAGCTCGGTGGCGATGCAACTTCGGGTGACATGCGGCAACTGCTGGTAGCTTCGGGTAGGTGGCTCGGATAGAACAATCATGCAGGTCCGGATATGCAACGTGGATACATCTGGGTTGTTGGATGCCATCGAGAGGCACCATCCAACTGCGCATGTGCTTCTTCCCTTGTCGGAGGAGTGGCGACGTAAATGGAGCTCTAGCGAGGTCGCTAAAGCTCCTCTGAGATGGCTGGTCTTCATGGAAGGTCTATGAACCTCCGTGGCTACTTGGCGAGGATGGCCGTTGGTCGGAGAAGCTCCCAAGCTAGCTGTAGATGGCGTCCAATGCTGCTTCGCCGGAAAGGAAGCTTCAGATCGGAGATGAGGCGCGAAGTCCGACCATTGAGTACCTGCAGGGGTCAGTATAGCCTAAGCATGGTGGTGGGGGTGATTGTGAATGAAGTGGTGGTCCACGGAGGTCAAGGAGCGAAGGATCGATGTCGTCATCTCCGACAAAGCAGAGATGAATTTGGGTGTGGTTGACGAAGGTTCTTGAGAGGAGGGGGCGAGTATGCGACGAAGATGATGGTGATGTGGCAAAGATCGAGGTATGGTCAGGGGGAGGTGATGTGCGTTGGGTATGACGGGAAAATTACGAGAAAACATAAGAAAAACGAGGAATGCAAGTATCTGGAGGATATAGAGGAAGAAGATGGACGATGTGGCCTGGGCTGAGGCTCTTGGGGAATCTCCGGTTGTCGCACGATGAGTATGATCATTCCTCGATGCTCATCGTGGTGAAGACATCGTTACTCGATCAGGGTGGATGAAGATCAACACCTGGGAGAAGGACCCATGGCCTCCAATCAAAACCCATCCATCGTTGTCACCGGAGGAGGGAGATAACTAGGGTTCACCCACAAATTGGTGGACGAGGGAGAAGTACAATGGAGGGGGGGGGGTATTTGTAGGTGGCGATGCAGTTTTAGGAGAGGTGGAGCAAGGCTGATTAAAGTGGAAGGTGACGTGGTCAACAGGAGTTGAAGGTCTCACGATGATGGTGGAAGTAATAGCTTAGAAGGGGTGGTGTTAGATTGACGAAAAGTGAACGGAGGCGCCTTCCAAAATAGGAAGGGGGTGATGGTGGTGAAAGGCGTAACGTCAAGGGCTGGCAGTGATAGAGACGAGGTATGGACCGTTGGATCGTGAGATCCAATGTCCAGATGGAGGCACAGGCGGAGGGTTGAGATCAGATCATCTGATCTGATCCTGAGGTTAGGAAGAGGGCATGGGTTAATGGCGTGGATCTAATCTGGGATCAGATCGGTCGGTGGGAAGAGGAGTGATGACGTGGAGGTCGCGAAGCCCTTGGATGGTATAGCCATCCAACGGTTGAGGGGAAGGCGGGGATTGGTGGTTCTGATGAGATCCATAGATCTCATCAGATGGCTAAAGGAGGAGCGGTGGTGGACGGTTGAGATGAAGGCATCGGATGATTAGACGACTTAGAGAAGTGGCGGGTGGTGCACGGAGAGGCAGCCGCGTGGCAGCTCCATAGAGCGCCACATGGCCGCGCCAGAAAAATCAATAAAAAAGAAAATAAATAAAAATAAAAAAGAAATAGTAGAAGGTTGAATTAGAAAAAGGTTAAAACATGAAAGTTGTAGATCTCATTAAGATCTATAAGTTTTATGTTGGTCAAAAAGCCAAAAGAAGTCATTTGTACATAGCAGAATTTTCGCAAGCATTTCTAATGAGTAAAAACACTGTATTTTGTGGTTTTGAGATTTTTTTATCTTTTTATTTTCTTTTTGAAACCAAAAAAAATAAATATATATATAAAATTTATCCTAATTTATAGGGATTTTTAATAATGAAGAAAATAAGAAAAAGTGTTATATTAAATATAATAAATTGGGGTCAGAATATATATAGGGAAAAGGGAGCCTACACCCAGGGGTGTAGGTAACTACCTACACCCGGCTCATTTTTTCATTATTTTTTGACTTTTTTGAAATGAAACTTTTGAAGAATTAGATCACTATATATCACCATGGTGTCATTCAAAATTCAACTTAATTCGAGATTCCTATCATCTTCATCAATACCGTCAAATTTTAATGGTCTCAGAATTTCTGAAAATAACACCTTCTAGATGAACATGTTAGGAATGTTTGTTTTGCATGAAACTTGAAACACATATTCATCTCAATATATTAAGAAAATCACCTTAAGGTTTCATTCAAACAAACTCAAAAATCATGAAAAAGAAGGCCGGGTGTAGGCTCCCAGCTCCCATATATATACATATATATGAAATATGTTAATTATAGGTGTTGGGTTTATTTGCCAAAGATGTGGAATTAATGAATATTTCTCATGAGGTTCTTATTAATCGAGGATAAAAATAGAGAATACTGATGATCCAGCAGGGATTCATCGGTGTCGCAGAGCAGAGCCAGAGATAGAAGGAGAAGGGAGAGCCATTGTATCTGGCACAACCCAATGGTTAGGAAGCAATCACGTGTGTTGCACATTAGGGGCTAAGAGGATGGCAGAGGTGGCATTAGCAGTTGGATCAAATTTGATCTAACAACCAATGTTAGCTGTGTTAGAATAAGAAGCGTTGACTGGAAGGAGGGGCATGTTTGACCTAGGCTAAGGACCAATGGGTACATGACACGCAGACTGTTGACTTTGACCAATTCAAACAAATGCATAAATAAATTATTTAAAAATAGCAAATGATGTCCAATGCAAAAATACATAAAATGAAAAATATCAAACTGAATGCATTCTACAATGTTCATGAAGGATCTGAATGGAAATGAAATCATCTATGCAAGACATGAACTTTTTTGATGATACTCTACATATATAGTATCATTTTTTAGTTTCTATTGTTTATTTGATTTTCTGTAAGACAAAACTGCATGCAACAATCAAACATGATGTAAATGAAGAAATGGACACAAATGCATTTTTTGGATTTTTATGGGTTAAAAAAATCAAAATAAAATATGGAAATAGAATATTTACAAATGAATAGGTCAAAATACTCAAGTCAGAATTTTTCTTTATTTTTCTAATTTATTGGATCTTATTTTTATATAATTAGTTAAAACATGAGATGAAATAAAGAAATGGAAAAGGAATAAATAAAAAAGAGTTAATATGTACAAGAAATAACAAGTCAAAAATCAGTAAATATACGCAATATCCAATTTGGTCCAAAATCTAAATTCCATGTATGGACTCCAATTCTTTTGAATTTGATCTTCATTTGTAGATAATTGAATGTACATTGGTTCAAAAGTGAGTATAGTGAAATTGGACCTTGTATGTGAGAGAGATTAGCTTTTACAGCTTTCCGTCTTGAAATTATGGTTTGAGTTTATCTCAAATATATACAAGTTAGTATTTTTAAGTTTTTTCATTGATTAATATTAGTGATATATACACAATGGAGTTAATTTCATGTCAGTTGGAGTTAGTGTGAATTAACTAAATATGATTGAATTAGGTGAATAAATACAAGTCAATATGAATGTAAAATGGAATGCTAATTTATGCAAATTATTTACAAGTGCATGAATGTTAATTATGAGATATAAATATATAATTACATCTAATTACTTGGGATGAAGTTCTACTTTTAGCTAATTAGAGTGATGAATCACATATACATTATTAGCATATTCAATGAACAATACATATTCTTTGGCATAGTTAATGAGGTTATTACACCATATTCACCACAACCAAATGAGATAGCGAAACGGAAAAACAAAATCTTAATTGACATGATCATTGCACTCCTACAAAGTCCTGGACTTCCAACCTATATGTGTAGAGAGGCTCTGAATGACGGGCCATGTTTTGGACAGATCCTCCAAGGCTGAAGGAAAAGTGACCATTTCAAATTTGGAGAAATAGAAAACCAAACTTAAATTATCTCAAAGTGTGGGTATGCCTTATTAAGGCTTTAGTCCCTGAACACAAGAGAAAGAAGCAACGGCCTACCATTATTGATGCAGTCTTCCTAGGATATTTGGAAAATAGCTATGCATATATGTTCTTGATAATTAGGTTCAAGATACTTGGCATAGATATCAACACTATTATTGAACTTCGTTATGCGACCTTCTCTGAAGATGTCTTCCCTATAAGATAGGAATTCCTCCAAATATGACCAATGATGTAACCTCCACTTTATGTTCTATTCTAAATCAAGTGGAAAAGATGTCAAATGTGGGGATTGAGACTCAACTTGAACCCAATGAACCATCTAAATATGAGCTAAGGATAAATAAACAACACAAATAAGCAAGGATATTGGTAGTGATTTTGTTGTCTACCAGACCGAGGTGATCCACCAAGTTACAAGGAAGACATGACTTCATCTGAAGCAAAACAATGGAAGAACGCAAGTGGTTGTTTAAGAGAAAACTTATACCTGACAGATTAATTGAAAAGTATAAAGCCAAAATAATTTTAAAGGGCTTTAGGAAAAAAAGAATGTATCGATTTTTTGATATCTATTCTCCTGTGATCACGACGAGCACAATCATGATGTTTATGTATATGATCTTTCTATCCATAAGATGGATGTTAAGACTGCTTTTTTTCATGGCAATCATGAGAAGATCTATATAGATCATCCTGATGGTCTTGCGGCACCTCAAAATTTGACAAAATCATTTTCTCATGACTTTAAGATTTATGAATTCAATTGTGTCTATTCCAAGGTGAAAGGTGATGGTTGTATTGTTTTGTGCATGTATATAGATAACATACTGTTATTTGGACCACATATGAGGATGCTTAATGAGATTAAAAGCTTTGTTAAGTAGCAAATTTGTGATGAAGGATGTGTGTGTTGCTAATTTAATCTTGAATCTCAAATTATCAAGGCCAGTTGATGGGATTGTAGTTTCATAATCTCACTATGTTGAGAAGCTACTTACAAAATTTGGAAATCAAAGTAGCAAAAATGTAAGCATTCCTTTTAATTCATCCAAAATTCTTTACAAGAACAAGAGTGGAGTTCCTGTGTCCCAACTCAGATACTCACAAGTAATATGAAGCTTAATTTATCCTGCAAATTACACAAGACTTGACGTATCATTCACGGTTGTAAAACTGAGTAAATACACAAGTTATCTTAACCGTACTCATTGGAAGGCTTTAGATCAAGTAATATAATACTTGAAGGGAACTATTTACCTTAGTGTGTGTTATAGTAGATGTCTAAGACTAATAGTGTTATTTGCTATGTATTTACCCTTGGAGGCGGTGTAGTGTCTTGGAGGTCTATGAAGCATGTCATTTTAGCTCGGTCTACTTTTGAGGTTGAAATGTGTGCTTTGGATACCTCTGGAATTGAGACTGGATGGCTAAAGGAACTTCTATATGAAATCCCTATGGTGGGAAAGCCAGTTCATGCAATCTCTGTGCATAGTGACTATGACCGTAATAGTGATTAAAAGTTGAAAGTTCAATCAGAGAGACGTTACGAGATTAGTATCTCGAGTTGTAATGGATGCATATTTCATTGGTTCCAAATATAACGCAGCACATCCACTGATTAAGGGACTTGGTAGATTTTTAGTCCTAAAGTCTAGGCTTGGGATGAAACTGAGACCTATTGGGAGTTTTCCAACAATAAAAAACCAAACCATCTGAGTGGTCCCACAAGTTAGGTGCAATACAGTAATAACAATCTCTTTGGAGAAGTGCTTGGCATTATTGTTTTCATGCTTATGCATTAGTGTTTTATCCTTGGAAGCCTGAGAGCTATTTAAGCTGCAAGATTAGGAAGAGCGTAAGCTCTGAATAGGTTCAAGTCTTTGAGTAGGATGTTAGCAATTCATCCTATGTGAGTGTTGCTGCAGACTGTAGTTAAAACAAGATGATCTTTCATGGATACACTCGTTAATCATGATAAGGGAGCATGACCTTTTAGAGCACCAAGTCTGGAGATTGTACCAAGAACTAATACGTTGTTCTTACTATCATAACATTAAACTATAATGTTTGAAGTTCAAGACCTAGTTCACTTCATTCCTTTTAAGGTGAAAGTAGCAAACTTAGGTAGGGATTCGTACTTGAAGGTACTTTTACTAAAAGCAAAATGTGGCAGCCAAAAAATATTTTTTACTTCACATTGAATTTCTTTCAAATAGTGGATTCACAAGGGATTGTTGTACTAATTGATGTAATTAGGTTTGAACTAGTAAACCCATGAAATTACATTTGATAACTAAATTAGTTTCGAGTGGGAAGTCAATTTGGAGAAAGTTGGAATTCCCAATTTGAAATGAAGGTGGAATTTCATAACAATATGGAGTAGATCTAAAAACTTGATGGACTTATATATGAGTAATCACCCCAAGTTCTTGTAGCAAGAGTGTATAGGAGAAATGAAGGATCACACATGTGCAAGCGCACACGCTTCGCTCCATCTCCGACTCGAACTATGGAGAATCAGTTCGCATCTCAAATGTCGATGCTTTGTTGCATGTTTCAGTAAGTGTGTCAAATAAATTAATCCAACGGATTAATTTGAAATTTGATAATTACATGAACTTGAACTAACGTTCCAGATTGCGTCATTTCGGATCCAAGGCGACGCTCTAATCGTGGGCTGTTATGGATCTGAAAGGGTCGTTCCAGATTGCGTCATTTCGGATCCAAGGCGACACTCTAAGCGTGGGCTGTTATGGATCTGAAAGGGTCATTGCAAGATCTGCATAAAACATATTCCCAGACACAGTTTTCATCATGTACAAGAGTTCTTATTCTCCTTGTTCTCCACCATGAACGATTCTTCTTTTCTCTCTCGACTACTAATGTACTGTCGTATCCTAGAAGCTAATCGTCAGATACCCTACGCATCGATATTATAGGAGTGATATCTTCTTTAAAGATAGTTCATTCGAGTGGATGCCTCGAATACTTTGTTTGCCTATATTTGTTTATTGCTTTGCTCTATCCAGATCTTGCCATAATTTGTTGTATCTACAATTTAATCGGTCTGCAATTGATACCTGTAATCGGATTATATTCTCCAAAATTGGTTGATTATGTTATTGTTAACCTGTCACGCCATTGAAATTAAACACAAGAATCTGAATATATTTATTTTTAATAATGTTATTTCTGGCATCAACAATCTTATCCAACTTGAAGTGCAATTCTCTTTTTTCAAAGAAAAATGATAAGTGAATAGCCTAGTGGCCACCACCCGATATCAAATAGCAAAAAGTTGAATACATATAAAATGAAATAATATAATTTTATTCTATACGTGAGCCGACATAAATTCAATACATATACTTAATGGCACGTGTGAAACCCATATTTTACAGTACATATTCTGATGCACACGTGTAACTTAATGCACAAAAAAAAACTGATGGCATGTATTCCAAATGACAAGAATCCTGAGAAGGTAATATTAGGTCATAATCCATAGGTTTATGCCTCTACCCGTTTATAATTACATTTATGTCCCAAATTCTTACAAAATTCACAGTAGTACCTTCCGTTAGTGTAATATATGAGCAGAAGTATAACCACGGAAGAACACAACTGAAAATTTTGTAAAGATAAAAGAAGTAAATTGCAAAAAAAGATAGGAGCATAAATATTACTGAAAAAAACTCGAAAGATCACAAGTATACAAATCCCTATTTTCTTTGTTCATCTCTTCTATGTCGTTGCTTTCGCCCCTCATTGGGCTCCTCCCTCCTCTCTTTCAATATTGTACTCGTCCAGATACTTTTCCCTTTGAATGAAGTCAGCATTCACAAAAAGAAAAAAAAACTAGTCTTATATTGAAGCACAATAGCTTTGATCAAGAATGAAAATGTATTTTCCTTCTTCTCATTTGAGCCACCTTATTATTATTGCTAGTTACATGCCCAATCAAGCCATCAAACCAACATCTCATCAGCAGTGCTTTTCTTAGCAGTGAAAGAGCTCCACCCTCCCCTAAAAGGACAACAACAGATGTGAAACCTGCATATCTTATTGCATTTCAGGGAATGTACTCGCATTGAAGATCAATTTCTCTAATGATATATTAATCCCCCACGTATCCCAATGACATGAGTCTACCAGGCGATTATAGAGATACAATGAGGTCAACATATTACAATTAAGATGACAAAAGAGAAATAATCACAAAGCATTGTGAAAGCTCACCATAAACCTGTGTTTTATTTCAGACACTACCTGTCATGATTCTCACCTGAAGGACCATTTTCTACATGCTAAGAAATCTCCGCGAGCATTACCATTCCCGTTATCCCTCCTTCGGATTCTTCCTTCCACCATACCAGACATGCATGCAAGGTAGCATAGAATCCGTAATGGTAAAAACATGTACATTGACTCTTCATGCATGTTCATGCAGGCAAATTCGTATATATTGTTCTTAATATCTGAAGACTATCTGAAGACTGATCATACCGAGGTTGTAAACATAGAACTGGAAAAGCCTGAAGTACCTTAATGGTCTTTAGTATGGATACCCTGATGACTGCATTACCCTTAAATAGTTCGAAGCTAGAAGGTAGGATCTAGCGGGCCTTGAGGGCAATGACGTCGCTCCTATCCAGGGTCTTGACATACTCTCTTCTTGCAGGATGATCCTCCTGGGGTCGGTTGTAGGCAGCCCATACAGGTTCTCCAATGAACAACCTCATCAGCTGCAAAAAAAATAACGATTGAAAAATGTTAGAGTTGTATGTTCTCCTGGCCAGTGTTCTTTAAGTACTCTGAACGCAAGCTTGTGAAACTTGCAGACAGTGAATTGCAATGTTAGTTAAACTTAATCATGTGTCAGCCACAAATCCCTCAGACTGATGCAACTAGAATTTATAATTCATAAGCATTTTGGAGATGCGCTGATTTAGTGCTTTTGGAAGTTGCTATGCTTCTCCAGTGAAAAGTTCTCTTGAAATCTATCCACTTGTCGGTCCGATGAGCGTTTCTTCCAGATGCTATGTCTAGAAATGAATATCATAATCACATCTGAAGAACTACCTTTATGTCATTCGATGTGGTAAAATTTGAAGGTTGATATGAATTTTAAAATCCACTATTTGTTTATAATCGAGTAATGTCTGAATGAGGGAGCGCGATATCACACAGTTGTTTTTTTCCAACTAAAAATAGACCAGACAAGTAAACAGAGGAAAACAATATTCAAGTCACATGGGCAAAATTGATGCTCCGGCATCAATTTAACGAGTGGTTAGATAGATCAGTTTTCAGGGAAACATCATGAGATGAACCGACTAATATCGATATGCCTTTCTATACAATTTCAAAAAGATTAGATTTATCAATAACTGAAACGCCATCCCTCTTGAAATAACCAGAAAACATTAGAAATCAGACTTCGAATTTGTAACATGATGCTAAATATAAATTTAGAGTTTGCTTACCTTTACAAAACTGGAAGTATCAAGTGTGAAACGGTGGTAGATGCCGGCAGGTAAAACAATCAAGTCCCCTGCCTTAACCCAGATGCGAATCCACTGATCATCTTTACCACGGACATCGAAGTACCCACTTCCTTCTAGGCAATAGCGAATTTCTTCGTCAGCATGAATATGCTCGCGGAAGAAATTCCTCAGCTTTTCCTCGTAGTTTTCAACTTTTCCCGGGCATAACTCCAGAAGATCCTGAAATCACAGTCCATGGATAACAGTTAATTAGGATAGCAAGAATTTACATTACGTACTCAAAGGTAGTATGCACTCGAAGGTATTTGCTAATACTAATATGATGTGCTTCATAAATTGGATAACGTAAATTTAGAACATGGAAGAATTTTTTCCACCACGGGAAGAAAATAATTATCCACCTCAACAATGTCGAGAAGAAGAGGAAGGATGGTTTTTCTCTCATTAAAAAGGCACCATAATTTTAAAACATGGAAAAAAACCAACATAATTTTAGAACACGTAAGCAAACCCAACAATGGAATAATAGTTCCAAGCCACCCTGAGATGCAAAGGAAGAAAAAAAAGAACAGATTATTCTAAATGCATGTACTATTAAGAAAACCATGTAATTGTAACCACGGGTTTCTCGTATCTTCTTTAACTCCTCATTTTCTTCATCTTTTGGATCCAAATGCCAGTACAAGATTCCAATTTCTGCAAAACAAATATAACATAGCATCAAATAGATTAAAAAAATCTGCCTTAATACATGATATTTTGACCACAATAAGTGAAGACGAATTAGAAATTCGGTTTAAATTTTGGAAGACAGTCATCCAACACATTAGAACTAGAGAAGGATGGTTTCCATGACCATTAGAACAAGATGATGGAATCTTCAATTGGAGCAGTCAAGCTTCAAGGAGTAAGTTTTAGAAGACTCACCTTGGGATTGTAACGGAAGTGCAAATGAGATATGGGAGGCGGTAGCATCTTGTATCCGAAAAGTGGCCAAAGAGATGCTAGGCGAATGTAAGGGAGGAGTTCCAGGCCAAAAAGAGGCTTGGTGTGGAATGAAGGGGTACGAGAGAATCTTAAAATTAAAAAAAAAACTTGCTTTAAAACTATTTATAAGGATAGAACATAAGAAACTGTCACAAACTACAAAGTAGAGAAGGAAGCAAAGAAGGTTGTAAGTGAAGCTAAGTCAAAAGCTTATGAAATTTTGTACAAAAATCGTACTTTAGGGAGAGATAAAAGGATATTTTTAGATTCACCAAAGCAAGAAAATGAAAGAACAAATACCTCTCTCAAGTAAGACGCATTAAGGACGAGGAAGGACATGTGCTTGTTACTCTGAGGAATATAAAGACTAGATGGAAGCAATGTTTTCATAAACTCTTCATTGGAGAATGGAATAAAGAGATCACTTTGAGAGATTTAGCTAGTAGCAAAAGTTACCTGAATCGTGCAAGCTAAGTAAAAGAGGTTTTGAAGGTTATGAAACATGGGAAAGGTGTGGTACCTAATGATATTCTTATAGAAGTATGAGAAGTGAATGTAGTTTGACTTGGTTCACAAATTTATTCAATGTTATTTGGCAAAGCAGGCATTTTCTGGATAATGGAGGAGAAGCATCGTGATACCTCTTTACAAGAATATATGAGACATTCAAAATAGTTCGAATTACAGAGGTATTAGAGCAATGAGTTATAATATGGAAATTTGGGAATGTGTGATCGAAAGAAAGGTTGAGACAAGTTTCTAAAGCAACAAAAAGACAATTCGGATTCATGCCAGGTCGCTCAACTATTGAACCTCCATGGACCTAATTTTTTTTATTGATTTATAGATCTAAAAAGAACAAGGATCCAGAGACCTAAAATGACCACCTATTGAGGAGAACAAGTGAGATTTATAAACCTAAAAAGAGCATCCATATGATTTTTATTGATTTAGAGAAAGCTTATAATTCAGTCTCATGAGAGATCTTGTGAAGAGCGGGGGAGAAAAGACAAGTACCAATCATGTGCGTTAACCATATAAAGGATATGTATGATGGGACTTCATCTTGTGTAAGAATCCAGTCTAGGAAGACTGACTATTTTGACATCAACATCGGTCTGCATCAAGGTTCAACTTGGAGTCTACTTCTAAAAACTTTGATTATTGAAGAGCTGACTAGTCAATTTAGGATGAGATACCTTGTTGTATGTTGCCCATCGATAATATTGTGTTTATTGATGAGACTAGAGATGAAATAGTTGAGAAGCTTGAGGTTTAGAGACATGTCTTAGAGACTAAAAGATTTCATATAAGTAGGACTAGACTGAATATATGGGATGCACATTTTATGGAAGCAATGGTGAAGGAATCAAGGTGAAGATTTGAGACGATAACATTCGAAAGAAAGATTTTCTAGATACCTGGGATCTATTTTGCAACATGATGGAGAAATTGTTGGAGATGTTACTCATATAATAAATGTGGTTCGACTAAAGTGGAGAGGAGCCTCTATTGTTCTATGCGATAAGAAATTCCTTTGAAAATTAAAAGATATTATTACAAAGTATCCGTGAAACCTGCTATGCTCTAAGGATCTAAATGTTGGTTTGCGAACCATAGACATGTGCACAGAATGACAATAACATAAATGAAAATGTTACGGTGGAAGTATGGTCATACATGAAAGATCGGATTTGAAACGATGCGGTCAGAAGGAAAGTTGGTGCAGCTCCGATAGAGAATAAGATGAGATAAAACTGCTTAAGATAGTTTGACCATATGCAAAGGAGGTCGGAAAGTGTTGGAAGGAGACTATTTGAATGGATCTTAGTTATTAGAATCTAAGCTCGAGAATGATCCAAGATAGATCTGAATGAAGACAAAGAATCCATGCAGTTGACCGTACTTAATATGGGAAAAAGCTCCGTTGTAATTGTAGTCATCCAACACATTAACTACTAACTCCGGTGAAAATAAAAATCACTTAACATGAATGGTTAGCATGCCAGTTCACATATCTGGAAAACCAAAATCTTACATCAAATAAAAAGCCCGACAAATGGCCCTTCTTAGTTTTCAGTTTATTAGGCATCTCCAGTGCATACTCTTGGCCATTATAATCTGATATCCAAATTAACATAAAAAGATGACCTATTATATTACTTGAGAACCTCCTTAATATCTGGCTGCATCCAAGATGATCAAGTTTTTTTCTCTAAAATCTATACTATCAGTAATATGAAACTATCGAACTTTTTCAATGCTTTTAAGAGGAAGTACACCCTTGGCAACTCGTTTCTGCAAATTTTGAATGGACGTTCTTCTGCCACCCCTTAAAATTTCAAGAAAGAATGTAAACAGGACATCATCACATATTAGAGACAATTCAGATACATTTACCCAAACAGGTACAACTCAACATTTTTGAGAGAAAGGTACAACTCAATATGGTCAATAGTAACTTCGGATTCAAATTCATCACATGCTAAAGATGTAGTCTTCAAACAAGTACAACAATTCTTGCCACCTTATATGTAGGTTTTTGTAGCTTCCTCATTCTCAATCAAGTCCTAACTGAGGAAACCTTCCCTATCAACTTCTCAGTTTTGGACCCAACTGGACCAAGGACAACCATCCAAAGTATTTAAGCCAAAAGTATCAGGTAGGAATTCTACAATCTTACGACCAACCCTTGGTCATTCACATATTCTAAGTAATAATAATGTCTTCACGTTCTTGGATAGTTGTTCCCTCGTAGGAAGCTCTGCCTTATTCACAACATAATCAACCACTACATGAGTACATACAAAAGCACGACAATTCATCTATATTTGGACCAAAATACTTGACACCTGATTTACAAGGAATACAACTACATCCTAATTCCTAATAATCACCCCTACTGTTGAAATCTATTGAGATCACCCTTGTCAGCTAGAATCCTCTTTTGTAGGAACTCATCAACTCAACTTATCTCACCATCCCTTCTATGCCTCTTAGGTATGCATGCATAAGGCTGTCAAAAAAATCTCAGGTCCGATATCCGCTCAGGTTCGATTCAATAGAAGTTCTATTTGAATTCGGTTCGAACATAAACGAACCGAACCTTAAAATAGCTTTGGGCTCATTTATATAAACGAACTGAACATTGAAATGGTAGGATCACTCTGGTTCGGTTTGTTAATAGTTCGATATAAATAAATAATATAAATATAAATATATATATATAAATACAACAACACCAACAAAGTATTTTCCCGCATATAATATTATAGTCTGGGAATTGGGTGCTTATACAATCCGCATATAATATTATAGTCTGGGAATTGGGTGCTTATACAATGGTAACAAAACCCACAACCCTTGTATCATGTTTTATGTTCAATTCTCAAAAAATCAAGGGACCATTTAATTTTTTCCAATTTAATGGATAGATAGAATGTGAAACTTTTCCAAAAAATTAATCCCTAAAATTGCAAGGCCTAACCCTCCCTCTCATTACATACACGACATCCTCCCTCTCCTCACCAGACGACATTGCCAGTCACCCTCCTTCCACCTCCACCTCCTACAAAAGCCCACACCGCCCCCTCTCCTCCTTCCAACAGTGGCGGACCACCGTCGCCCCACTCCTCTTGCTAGCAGCAGGCTAGCAACATCCCGTCGCCCCCCTCTCCTCCTTCCAATAGCGGCTCGCCGCCCCCCTCTCCTTCCAGAAGCAGCAAACCGTCGACGCCGCTCTCCTCCTTCCAACAACATGTTTTTTATCTTAGTTTATCCAATATTTATTTTCTTTATCTAATATTTATTTGATCTTAGTTGATAGTGCACTAATGATACTTTATTTGTAAGAACCTGGAGAAAATTTAATATAACCAAATAATTTTCTCATGTGAAGTTATGTAACAGTGTTTGTGCCCCAGTTTTGGAGATTTTGTTATGCTAAAATGAACCGAAACTTTAATGAACCGAACCAAACCTTCGAGAATCTCAACCAAACTGAACATGAACATGATTCTAATCTTATCAAACCAAGCCGAAGCCGAACCTATATACTTACTAAACGAGCTGAACCATACCCATGTAGGTTCGCTCAAGTTCGGTTCGTTTACGCCCCTATGCATGCATATCTCAACATTGTCATATACAATTTTCAAGAATATAGCCACATGAATTGCAAACAAGACCGTATTGTCTATGCAATATGTGGGCCAGATCACTCTCTATTTAGTGCATTGTATAGTTTATGATGAATAATAGGATGCTTATATAGCATATTCTGTCCGCATTCTAGATAGAGTTGATAACTTAAGCTTTAACATTTAAATCCAAGTATATATATATATATCTCATGGTTCTACTCCTATTTAGAGCTTCACTAGAAACAAAACTCTAACTCACATAAAAAATAGGACCATTAAAGCCTACTTTCATACATTTATAACATCTTGGATGTGGATATGTGCCTTTATTAAAAGAAACTGCCACCAACAACTTTTTCCTTTTCTGTAAAAATGACCCCAACAACTTGTTAACTGTGAACCCATTAAAATATAATAGAAAGCACCCAAAATGTGTGAGCTCAAATAACCTAGTAATCACCAATCTTACGACTCACTTCTAGATTTTTGTGAGTTATTACACTTGGTATTATGTTAGGGTTATATTTTGATGTTATTTGCCAACATTTGAGCCAAAGTTGTTTCGGGCCAACTATCTTTTTTTAATCGTTAATCACCTTATATATATATATATATTCAAGTATTTTGCCAGTATCCTGGTTGATGTTGGCCCACTTAAATTTTGATTAATTATGTTGGGTTGGACATGTTAGAGTTGCTTATTCAACAATCACTTGCACAATAACTTGTATTTAGGAAACAAGGATATCCTTCAGTGGGATATTCATGTTTGTTGTAGCTTATGACGGACCAGGTGGATAAGTTTTATATATGAGGGTGAGTTTGGACAGTGAGACAGGTCGGAATAAAGGATAACTTGTAATATGAATTTACTAGAGTTTGAAATAGCTGATTGGATGGGTTTAGATGTGACCTTTCTTATAGTTTTTGAAATGATAGGTTTATGACATAGCTGTGGGTGACTTGAGAGGATGGGGATTGTTAGATAAGACCCTATCCATGTTCCTAAATGGAGAAAGGAAGTGGGATATCCTGGTTCCAGAACGGGACAGGGTAACAACTAACAAGCATATAAAGACACCCACTAATTGTCTACTGAAACTCCTAAAGAAACTCAGCACAGAAGAAACAACAAGACGGACCAATCCAACCACCATAGCATGCTCCTTCCCCAAAACCACACCAAATTCACCACCAATGTAAAATACGCCAACTTGAACGTTAATCAATTATTAGCAAGTCAGATCACTCCAATTGAAGAAAACTCCCAAGTTGTGTATCATAAAAAATGAAAAAAGAGGCAAAATAGGACTTTATTTTCTAAAAAAACTGAATTTAAAATGCATGCACTCAGATCGATTTGCCACAAGCTCCGCTGCTCCAGGTCCAAGCAGTTTCTTGATGTACTTCTTCACAGGAAGGCTCTGATTTTCGATGAAATATCTATCCATCACCCATGATTTTCAGAGACCGCACAAAACCCATAAAAACCAAGCACAAGAACATGCCTAATAACTGTTTGATGAATGCATAAGAGAGTAAAAACCGCAAGACCTAGCTCGGTAACAATCAAAAAGGGCGACACCAAGGAGGAAAATCACACCAACATCACCAACACCGCAAAAAGGCGCAAACTTGAAGAGACCAACCAAAGATTTACCAGCGAGTTGGGTCAAGGACACGAAGTGCTTGGGGTGCCGATGGCGGGGAAGCCTCTGATCCTCCTCGTCGCTCTCCTCGATCAGCCACGCCTGCAGAACATCAACACACGTTAAACAAGCGCGGGATTCGCGCATCAAAAGCTTAATCCTATAAGGGATGTGCTACTGACCTCTAGAGCCATGACGCCCTGTAAGGTGGCACTCCCCACCTGCACAGGCTCAGGATCCAAAATCTTTGCTGCCACTATCAGCTACGGCTAACCTTCACAGGGAACGCTTCTGTGTGCGTGTGATTTATCTGACGATTCCGACGTGCTCAGCAGGTTTCATTGACCACCTGTACGGTCCAAATTGCCGGCAGCAGATAATCTATATCTATATACCTACTTTTAGTGGGTTTTTCCCCTGTAAGGTGACACGTGGCATGCTTTTACCCTCCTTTCTCCGTGTTTCATCTCCTGCGCCTGGTTTTGTCCCGTCATTCTCTCTCTCTCCACGCACAAACGATCCTCTCCTTTCGGCACATGTATATCTCTTGATGTACACCATCTGTTGCCTATCCCTTATGCGTTACCACGTGGATAGCATGTGCTTCCAGCGTTCGTGGTTTCTCGCTCTCTCCTAGCTCTCTTTTCACCGCCTCTTCACACTTCCTCGAACGGATGCTCCCCTATTTCCACTCCCTCTCTTTTTCTCTCTTACACGTACTTCCCTGGACGAAAACCAGATGTCCATATTTGCCAACCTTATCCGACACCCTATCCTTAATGTTGCCACCTGCCTATCTCCACTTCCATGATAACATCTCTCTGCATCTCACCATGCTTTATTATCCCCCCTCTTCGTGGCTCTTTTCTCCCCCCTCCCCCATCGAAAGCATCTCTCGCTCTCCCCTCTCCCCTCTTGATCTGATCATGTTTCATCTCTTGTAGGCATTCAGAGCACACGTTTATGATGGTTGATGGTTACGGCAACAACGATGAGATCAAACAGGGAAAGAACCAAGGAAAGTGACATGTGCCGATGATGAAACAACATCTTGCGTTGATAATCATGTCCGGGTGACTAACTGCTGAGGAGGAGTGGTGCATGATAACCATCTCTCTCCCTCTCTTTGATATCTCAATTCATATCTCAATTCCTTTGATATTCCAGATGCTTATGCCACAAGGTAATGGAGTTGTAAATGAATGTGCAACTTCTCTTCTATGACCACTTCTTCATCGTTATCCCACACATTTTTTCTCAGTAGGCCTGGGTCACCGCTTCTCTAGGTGGATCACGTCCACCACCCCATCATTACCAGTAGCAGTACTAACTAGCACCCCCAGCCGAGGAACATCGGAAGTGGATTGTGGCCTTCAAACTTCGGTAGTTGTTTCCGACAATAGTGGAGTAGGGGGATAGAAGGTTCTCACCATGTTCCTCACCAACAAGGTGAGATTTCATGAGGTGGGTTGTTGTGTTCTTACTGGTTGGTGTTGTTGTGAATATGTGATGTGTGTGATGGAGAACAAGAGAGGAATTGGATGGTCATTTGTATGGGTTACATTTGTTGAGGGGAGTTGGGTATGTGATTTCTCTTCTCTAATGTTTCAAATGAACTTTTATGCTACTTGATCATGTGGTGTACGATAGATCTTTCCCCCTCTTTAACTCTTATCCCTACGGATTTCTGGTTGTTAAGTTCTTGACGAATGATTAGTGAAATTCGTATAGACTTCAAAATAGATGCAGCTTTCAAAGGAAACACAACCCAGTTTTCTAAATCATAGCTGCTGCGAACCCAACCGTAAGTTGGAATGGTGCTGCTATGTAACCATCTTTTTATTGCCACTGTTACTTTGCTTTTGTTCTTGATGTCATTTTTGCAATCATCGGTGCATGCAAGGGGGTGGTGAGACATGGGCCGATACTTTTGGGTTGCGTAACATTGCATTTGGGGACCACCTAGCATATAATTACAAGTAAAATGTACTCAATATTATTTTTATTCCATGCATATCATTTATATTGTTTCTCTCTCTTATGTTGCCCTGCCAGATTTGAGCACTTTGGTCTCTTGATGAAGTGCAACTGCGGAGCCGTCGGTAGTCTTGGGAATAAGAAGAAGATGATCATGCCCCCCATCTTGCTGGGGCTGTAAGCGGAATATGAGTTCAATGAAAGCAGTTGCTTTAGTACGTAACTCTATTCCCTGGATTTTAGAGAATTCCATAATTTTCCCCGTGTTTCTTTATTCTCAAGTTCCGCCCTCAAGCATCTTAGGAAAATGCTGACAGTAGTGTTGAATGGGCACAAGTATTTTTATGTTATACATATTTTATTTAAAAAATTATGTTTTATTGTAGTTTGTTTTCTGGATATTTGTTGCCATCTCGAATTGTTTTTTTGTTGATCCTGGATGGGTACAGTTTTCCTAATCTTCAACTACCTGGAATGTATCTTTTTGATAAAAATACGGTCTTTGAAAGTCTTGTGCTGAAGGATCAGCGTATATTTTGCATTGTGACGTTGACGATATGGGATGTGTTTTTTCGTATCACTGTTAGGAATTTAAAAGTAATGTATTGAACCCCCACAATTTCCTCAAGTAAAGTTGGCAAACCATAACAAGTCTTCCAATGTAATGAACTCCACAATCTCCTCAAGTAAAGTTAGCGAAACCATAACAAGTCTTTTAATGTATTGAACTCCACAATCTCCTTAAGTAAAGTTGGCGAAACCATAATAAGTCTACTAATTTATTGAACTCCATAAAAGTAAAGTTGGTGAAACCATAACAAGTCTTCTAAAAGTTGTATATTTTTCACTCGAGCTATTAGTCCCGTGCAACGCACGTGGTACCCACTAGCCCGAAGACAAAATATCCTCTCAATTTTAATATCCCCTTCAAAGGAAAGAGTATAATATGAGGATTATAATAATAAAAAATAAATATCAATTGGTGATTGTTCACTGTGATTATGTGGCTAACTAGGTTAGATATCTGGTAATTTTACAGGTGACTTCTGATAGAATCTAAATGATATCCCATAAAAAGAAGAAATTGCTTCCATTTTTTTTAAAAAAAATATGTCAACAAGCTATGTAGTTGTATTTGTAATATATAAAATTATGAACGACAATCACCATAGATTGATTCTATCATCTTTCTTCACTCATTTTAATTTGTACTTTTATGTGTTAGAATCTTCAATGCAACTTTCTTTTAATAAAGTTATTATCATATGAGGTAGATGCCTTCTTAATTTTTTCATTGGTTTGAACACCAAATTCATTGTCAATTTTATTTTCATTTAAAACATACATCTGAATGTTTAAACATCTTCCTATATTTTTAGCATTCCATTTTACCCCGCCGCGAAGCGCGGGTATGCATCCTAGTATCTTATTATATGTGGTAAGGTAAATAACAATCTCAGGGAAAAATCATGTCATGCTCCATCCACATATTTTGGGTGGCATTCAAGAATTCAAGGAAGTTATAAATTATAGGGCTCCTTAGGCTAACAGGTATCTTATTAAAACCCCTCTAGAAAAAGTTTTTGGGATTTTATCACTTGTGCCCCTCCGAGATGTTGCAATATCAGTTATGCCCCTATCTTTTTGGTAATATCAGTTGTGCCCCTCAAAACTTGCAATTTTATCACTTGTGCCCCTCGGGTTAGTGACCGTCCATGTACAGTGCAAACAGACGTTAACTTTGAGGACATAAGCGGAATTATTTTTTTTAAAGGTTATATGGTCATTTCTTCCTCCTCTTCCCCAACCTCTTCTTCTTCCTCCTCTTCCCATCTTCTTCCTCCTCCTCCGACCTCCTCCTCCTCCCTCTCCGCCCCGAGCTCCTCGCAGCCCCTCCCCCCCCCCGGCGCCGCACCTCCTCCCCCCCCCCCCCCCCCCCCCGCACCTCCTCCCAGCCCGCCGCCCCTCCCCTCCCGGCGCCGCCCCCTCCCCGGCGCCACCCCCTGCTCCCCCTCTCCCTGGGCTGCACCCCTCCCAGCCCCCCGCACCCCCTGCCCCGCACTGCCACCTCCCTCCCCAGCGCCGCCCCCCACCCCTGCACCTTCCCCTCCGCCCAAAGCTGCTCCCTCCGCCCCGAACACCCCAACCCCCCCCCCCCCCGCCCCTGTCCCGCAAGCCCCGCCCCCGCCCCCTGGGCCTCCCCTTGCCCCGCGCCGCCCCGAGCACCCAACCCCCCGCACCTGTCCCGCAAGCCCCGCCCCCCACCCCTCCCCCCGTCGCCCTCACCCTCCGCACCTCCCCTCGCCCCCCTGTCGCCTCCTGCCCCTCCCACCTCCCCCCACCGCCCGCCTCCAGTCGCCCCGTTGCCCTTGTCCTCAGGTCGCTCCGCCGCCCCCGCCGCCTATGCCTCCCCTTGGCCCCCTTCCGCCCTCCTCCTCCGCCTGTGCTGTGGGTGGAACTGGAGTGAGGTTTTTTTGTTAAATTTTGATAAATTTTGACAATTTGATTCATAAAAAAAATCATCAAAAAATTCAATAAAAATTTGTCGTTTGATCCGTCATGAATGATATATCCGTGAAAATGCAAAAATTTTAGAGATTCCATGGATGTATGAAGGTGTCACTAAGAGAGAGAAATATGAGAAAAAGAAGAAGAACAAATGGAGGAAGAAGATGAAGAAGAGGGACTGGACAAATAATACCTCTCTTAACTGCACCAAGGTTTTGAAAAAACACATGGTTAAGTCAACTCATAGACGGTCAATCTGACGGAAGGGCACAACTGATGACGGAGCAAGTTTGAGGGGCACAACTGATATTACCAAAAAGATAGGGGCATAACTGATATTGCAACATCTCGGAGGGGCACAAGTGATAAAATCCCAAAGTTTTTTAACACTTATCCAACAAACTTGTCCAATAATACTTGTTACCAAATCTATTCATATTTACTTGATGAGTTCTACCAGAGCAACTATATCTACACGTGTGCCCACACCATTAGCAAGTCCAACTCCGAGAGACAACTGTTAAAGGTATAATGCGATAACATTATTAAAAAACCCAAGCTATACTATTTATTTTTCTATCTTGTTCTCTTTTTCCCATTTTCTTTCATCCATCACCCGACCTCCCTTAAAGGGTATAAGTCAACCCCATCTCCCTCATAGTGATTGTGTCCTCCACACAATGAGGACGGTGGCAATCCCCATCTCCCCCATAAGGGGATATTGTAATCCCCATTCCATAATGATTCACTGATAAAGAGGGTCACAATGACAGCCCTTAAATATCAATTTCGTAAACATATTGTTGACCTGGCGAAATGACATATCGGGGCGAAATGACATATCGGCGATATGTCAACGAAATATCGTCGAAATCGGCCCCAAATTAACAAAATGAGGCACATCTGAGGAAGTGATATCGATCGAAATTCGCCATGTCGGTGGTGTTTTGCCACATCGGTGAAACCGATATTTCGACAAAGTGTCGGTAAGATTCGCCCACATTTCGAGCTAATATAATAGAATCAGTTGCACAGACGGCGAAAGCGCATAACGTAAAAATCGTGCATTCAAGTCGTTAATGAATCTTGCATGGTTATTCATGAGCATTCAAGATTCGATATGCCCAAACATGTGATTTTATATCACATGCTTCTTTCATTCGCAAGTCAGGTTTTGTTACATATGGTATTAGAGCAAGAGGTCCTCCAAGCGTAAGATATCCACAATAGATAGTTGTTTAAGAATTAGATACATAGAGTAAATCCCATGTATTACAAGCAATTAGTTGACATTTTGATTTTCTGAATTAGATGGCCCTTCATAGTAGAATCAAGGCTAACAAAACCATGAGTCATCGATACAACATAAGACCATAATGGACATGCAACGAAAGTTCTTGAAGTTGATGATATTGATGGTTCAACAGCAGTAGCATCATACAAAGACCTCCAGCGGACTTACTCTAAAGACCTTCATTCAATAAAATCCATCCATTTTCAAGGGCAAGCATGAGTCAGAGAAAGCCAAGCATTGGCTAAGAGACATGGGGATGACTTTTGAGGCTATAGATGTCCTGAGGAAAAGAAGGTGATTTTTGGGACATCCGAAAGAGAGAGAGAGAGAGAGAGAGAGAGAGTGGGGTCTACTTCATGCAAGGGAATCTATTAAGCTGAGCACTTGTCATTATATGGAGTGACTTTGTGGAACACTTCACTAAGTGTTAAACTCCCAACCATGTTAACGAAGCTATGCACCAAGAGTTTCTGGATCTTCGACAGGAAACAAAACGATCGAAGAATAGTGGTAAAATTTTAGGAGCTGGAAAATCCTGGCACAAAAATCTATGCAAATGAGATGCAAAGAGCTTGAAAGTTAGTAGAAGAACTGTTAGAAAATCAGAAGCGGAAGCGGAAACGATAAACAGAGCATAAACAAGAAACATCAACATGGAAACACCATGATTTTACGTGGAACCCTACTCCCTAAGGAGATGAAACCACGAGAGAAGCCCTCAAAGGGGTGTGTTATGCATTGCACTTTCTCATCTGATACAGGAGGCCTGGGGCTCTTTATATAGCCTCCACAGGGGCTCAAAGTCCCACCACTAGACAATGTGGGACTAAACAACTGGATGGGACAAATACTCCAACACTCCCCCTTAAGCTGGAGCATGCAATTCTCAACTTGGACAAACAGAAAGAGACTCAACTCAACGCTACAGGATACTACGGACAATATCAACCCAACGCGTACATTGGTGCAGTCGAGGACGTTGCTTCTCATGCCGTGCAGGTGAGGAGGACGAATGGGCTGGAGTGTGAGTCAACTTAAGACTCGGAATCTGACCATCGAGTCTGAAACTGCGCCTGGAGTCTCCTCGTCGGAGAATTAGGTCTCTCCCATCTGGCTCAGAGAGTGGTGCTCTACTCTGGAGTACCTATGATACCACATGAAAACCCTTGCCCTCAATGGCATAGGGAATGGTCCTCTGCTCTGGAGTCCCTATGGCTCACATGAAAACTCTGACCTGACAACAAGAGAATGATGGGGACCACGAAACTGAAGACCGCACACTCGTGCGTGTCTGAAACTGGAGACTCGGAACAATGATCGTCGCGTCTGAAACCGAACTATAGAGTCTGATCATCTGACTGGTCTGGAGACTGATATCTGAATCTGGAATCTGGATCTAGACCTGTGACTCTACATAACACTCCCCCTTTCTCCTATACTTATCGGAAAATCAACATCGACAAAGTTGGGAGAATACAATGACATGGGGAAAACATGTGCTTCTCAAAAAAAAATTCTCACGGCTTTTCTTTTTTTTTAAGCCGTCATTTTTTTTGCATTTTTTAAGCCGTTCAAATCTTTTTTTACGGCTTTTCAAACATCATCATTCTTTTTTTTGGCATTTGCGTACAGCTTTTTATTTGTACGCGCCTATTTCTTTTCTTTTTTTTTGAAATCTCTCTCCCCCCTTTTTTTAACTCACAATCCTCTCTTTTTTTTTTACAGAGAGCCACGGCTCAAATAAAGCCACCCTCCTTTTTCAATCGTCAGCCCACATGGGCATTTTACAAAAGAAATAATTTTTTTAATGGGCAGCCTTTTAGGGTTCCGCTTGGGAACCCTCTCTGTAAAAGATGTCGCCCCGATGGGAAGAGAGCACACCCGCGCCTGGGGGCACCTTCGCCGCCTGGTGGGAGAGGAGAGTCGTGCCGCGGAGAGGCGCTGGCACCGAGGCTTGCAGGGGGATCGGAGTAGGAGGCGGTGCCCGCGCCGCCTGTGCTAGAAGCACCGCCTGCTTGGAGAGGAAGATCGCACAGAAGGGGGCCGCCATGGGGAGAGTTGCGCACCGTGAGCTCGATGTTGTGGCGGCACTGATCTGCCCGCGAGTTCGCGCCGCCTGTTTGCGGATATCGCATGCACACTTGCTCCCATGCAACTAGGGTTAGCCTGAAGAGTCGATTTGGAGAATCCCCCGCTCTCGAATAATAGGCGTAATCTCGCCGCCTGTGTTGGGATCGCCTGGGCCGATGGGATTCCGCCGATGGGAGCGCCTGGGCCCATGGTTGCAGAAAGCGGTAGTCGGTACTCGGTCGGCAGGGTCACTGACTAAGGATTAATCGGCAGTCGGGAGAGTAATCGGATTTAGTCGGGCATTAGTCGGTTTTGATTTTTTTAATTATTTTAAATATATAAATCGATTTTTAATACATACACTCTCATATATATACACAAATTTAGCAATTTTAATACATACAAACACAAAGCTAACCATATTCACAAGTTACTAATCAACAAACTCACATGTTACTAATCATTGTAATTAAGAATCACGAAGTTAATTAACAAATCACAAAAGATAAATAAAAAGATTTAATAATTATATAACCTTACAATTATTGACATAATTTGATAATGTAAAAGAATTCATATACATATATGTTGTAGTCAAGGATGCTAAATGTTTGTTAGAACGTTGTTAGTTTACACCGTACTTTCATGTGTCCACAAGGATGTTAAGGCAAAAGGAGGTATATTTTTGTATTATTGTAAGTATAAAACCACTTCATATATATTTGAATTTATAGTAATAATGACTAAGTAATAACAACACAAACAATTAAAAGTATATAAAAAAGTATACAAAACAGTATACAAACAGTTTAAAACTTCTATGCAAAAGTCGGCCGACTAGTCGGCCGACTAGGCCGATTACTCGGGCGACTAATCGGGTCGACCCGACTATAGGCCGATTTGGCCTAGTCGAGTCGGATACCCCCCCGACTCGACTAGTCGGGCCGACTAGTCGGCCTAGTCGGCCGACTTTTACAACAGTGCCTGGGCCGATGGCTCCACCTGGGGTTGTCGTCTCTGCGACTGGAGGAAATCCTTACGCCTGCGGGCGCATGGAGATCTTGGAGATGTAGATTCGTTCCTGGAGACCGAAGGGTGCGGAAATGCCCTTCCTGTCTGGAGCCTGGGCCGCGTGAGGACTAGGGGCGCTGACAGTGGGGATATTTTTGCTGGGAACACGTGCGCGCAGCCTGGGTCTAAGAGGGGCAGCTTCCTGGTGAGATTCCTGTGCCTGAATGAGGTCATGGGTGCCGTCTTCTACAAACAGGGATTCTCCGCCTGGAGCAGGAAGATGAACTCGCCATTTTTATTGGATCTGTGGAGCACGAGAAAAGCTACGGCCCTGGAGTCTCAGCCTTCACCTGCGGCTTGAGGCATCTTCATTTCTGATGGATGCTGGGGGGCGGGGTTCGCCAATAGATCGCGCAAGGATGTGCCGTGATGAAACCCTGGCGATGAACATGATGGCGGCTAGGGTTGATCGGATGTGCTCAAGAACTTGAATCATGAATACGAACCATCGAATCTTGATTGAATCATTAGGTTTCAATAGAAACCCTAGATCCCACATAGAACTTGAATAAATCTCAAATGACAGAAAATGGAATCTCGAACAATAATATTGAATATGAAATCCTCGAGAAACGAATCCGCTCTGATACCATGTTAGAAAATCAGAAGCGGAAGCGGAAACGATAAACAGAGCATAAACAAGAAACATCAACATGGAAACATCATGATTTTACGTGAAACCCTACTCCCTAAGGAGCGGGATGAAACCACGGGAGAAACCCTCAAAGGGACGTGTTATGCATTGCACTTGCTCATCTGATACAGGAGACCTGGGGCTCCTTATATAGCCTCCACAGGGCCTCCAAGTCCCACCACTGGACAATGTGGGACTAAACAACTGGATGGGGTAAATGGATCCTGGAGGGATCCATTTACCCTCCTACAATAAAATAGGCGCACATAACAAATACTCCAACAATAACTGATATCGAGTTGAGCACTAAAGTGCTCACTAGGGGTGGGTCCCACAATACTATTAAGGCAGTTTTAGCAGCCATAAAGATTGGTGTATCATATCGATAGCTACAACAATAGAATCCCGAAAGTATCTACATAAGACAATTGGCAAAGACAAGACGCGCCACACTACAGGAAATGTCAAGACAAGAATAGATGATGTTCAAGCAAATAGAAAGTACACATTTGATGTATGCCACATTGTGATAGAAAGCATCTCAGAGAATGCTACAAATTGATCAGTGCACGTCTAGAAAGTGTGACGAAAAGGGTTATTTGTGAAGGACTAGAAGTGTGAACAAAAGAGCATAAGAAGGTACAAGGGAAAGTATTTGCCATTACCCATGACGATGAAGCAGAAGACAACATGACAGTAGAATTTAATCTTTTAATTGCAAATCACTTATATTATTTTCTTTTTTTTATTCAGGCACTACACATTCCTTTATTGTAAATGCATTTGTAAGTAAGCTGAATATGTAAGTTGTTGGCTTCCCTACATGCTTATAGTTTTTTCACCAATAGGTGGCATTATTGCAACTAATATGAATTTAAAGGACATAGTGGCTATGAATGGATGGAAAAGAAATCCTCACTGTCAATTTGACCCTACCAAATAACAACATATGACATCATATTGGGTTTGGATTGGTTATAAGAGCACTATGCAATAATAGTATTCCTTAGTAAATAAGATCATAAAGAGATAGTGATTCAAGGCATATGCAAACCTGACCAATTAATTATCTCATCCTTACAAGTAAGCTAACTATTAGTCAAAGGTTGCACATCATATATATCTAGTATAATTAGCATGGAATCATCTCAGACAAGTTTTGAAGATTTGGATGTGGTTCGCAATTTTGCCGATATCTTTCTAGAAGATCTTTCGAGATTACCTCCTCATATAGATGTTGATTTCTCCACCGATATCATTCTGACAACGACACCAATCAAAAAAGCTCTTTACAGAATGACACCCACTAAACTTGAAGGATTAAAGAAGAAATTACAAGAATAGTTTTATAAAGGATTTTTATGTCCTATTGTTTCCTCATAATGAGTATATGCCCTCTTTGTGAAGAAGAAAGATCAATTCCTTACATTTTGTATTGACTAACGATCTCTAAATAAGATGATCGTGAAGATTAAATACATGCTACCTCGAATCGATAATTTATTTAATCAATTACAAGGAGTAACTGTCTACTCAAAAATAGATCTGTATACGGGTTACCATCAACTTAGAATAAAAAAGGTATTATGAATTTTCTCCATATCTTTTGGTATCACAAATGCACCCGCCGATTTTATAGAGCTTATGAACATGGTATTTCGAGAATACCTTGATAAGTTTGTTATTGTGATCATGTATGCTAGTTTGGTTTATTCACTAAATCCGAAACAACGTTAAGTACATCTCAAGATTGTATTCAAAACACTACCGCAATACTAGCTCTAAGCAAAATTCTCTAACTTTTGTCTAGACAAAGTCGTATTCCTTGTCCATCTTATATCCAAGGATGACATCAATGTGGATCCAACCAAAGAGGGCTCACTCTTTATTCTTGGAGATAATTCTGAGATCCGTAATTTTCGTGGTTAGATACTATTGACATTTCATAGAGAAATTTTCAAGAATCTCACTACCATTGACAAAACTCACAACAAAGGATGTAAAGTTTTTGGGGTCAGAGGAATGTGAGAGAAGTTTTCAAAAACTCCAAAGTAGAGTTTGACTACTATTCCGATCTTGTTCTTACCATTATGTACAAGAGGCATCTTAGAATATATTGATGTGTCTGGCACAAGATTTAGAGGTGTCCTTATGCAGAAAGAAAAAGTTTATTGTTTACGCATCGTGCCTACTAAAACCACGAATGATAAACTACCCTACTCATGACTTAGAACTAGCAACGGTTGTTTTTGCGCCGAAAATTTGACGACGTAAACTTAATGGTGAATAATTCAAGGTACTTAATGATCATAAGAGGCTCTAATATATTTTGTAAAGGAATTGACCATGTGGATAGCGGGAGTGCGTAGCATAAAATCGCACGTCCGAGCCGAACCGAAACTTGTATGATCATCAATGGGCATGCAAGATCAATAACAGCCCGGACATGTGATTTTATGTTGCATGCTTCTGCCTTCTACACCATTTTCGTTCCATTACAATCAAGCAACATCCACATATCTTGCATTTCAGATTAAATTGATGTTGATGGAACAAAATAGTTGGTGATACAACAAAAAAGTCTTTTCCCACAATTAGTAGGGTCAGCTACATATTTTTGCCTCCATTCAGATATATATTAGGCCATTCTCGGGCTTAGACCCAATTAACTAAGATCCCTTCAGAGAGTCTCATTCCATTGGGCCTTCCTTGCCTTCTCTTAACTGGCTCAACATCTCAAATCTCGCAACTTCTAATCGGTGCATCAACCAACCTCATTTGCAAATGGCCAAACCATCTTAAGCGATTTTCTCTCATGTTATCCTCTATCGAAGCTACACCAACTTGCCTTCTGATTGCATCATTCCGAATCCAATTTTTTCGTGTATGACCACACATCCACCTTAGCATTTTCATTTCTGCTACTGTCATTCTCTACACATGTATATGATTCGCAGACCAACATTCTGATCCATAGAGCATAGCAAGTCTCATGGCTGCTTTGCAATGCTTTCCTATGATTTTCAAAGGGTATCATAAAGAACAGTAGAGGATCCTCTCCACTTTAGACAACCTGCATTTATTCTATGAGTAACATCATCTCCATCAATTCCCATGTCCTGTTGCAAAACAGAACCCAAGTGTTTAAAAGAGTCTTTCTTCTGAATGTTATCGTCTCCAATCTTCACCTCGAGTTGTTCACAGTTGTTTCCATCAAATGTACACATTCAATCTTAAGACCTACTTATACGAAATCCTTTAGTCTCTAAGGCATGTGTCCAAATCTCCAACTTCTCAGTTACTCCATCTCTCATCTCATCAATCAACACAATATCATAAGCAAACAACATACACCAAGGTATCTCATCTTGAATGTGACCAGCCAACACGTCTATAATTAAAGTAAAAAGGAATGGACTCAAAATTGAATCTTGATACAGACCAATGGTAATGTTAAAATAGGCAGTCTTCTCAGACTGGATCCTTACATAAGATGAAGCTCCATCATACATATCCTTTATAAGGTTAATATATAGAACAAGTGCTTATCTTTTCTCCAAAACTCCTGAATCATAAGCCTTCTCCAGATCAATACAAATCATATGGAGGTTCTTCTTTTTAACTCTATGAATCTCCATTGTTCTCCTCAACAAGTGGATAGCTTCAATAGTTGAGCGTCCTAGCACGAAATTAGATTGATTTTCAGCTGCTTTGGAAATTTGACTCATTAGTGCGATACTGCTATAATTCAAACAATTTTGAATATCTCCTTTATTCTCACAAAGAGGCATCATGACGCAGCGTGAAACAGATAATTAGGGCTTAATTTTTCGTCCGTTTTAAATTAGCATCGAGTTAATTTTATTAAGTCCGTTGTAATTTTATTTTAAATAATGAGATCGCATGTTATCTCAAATCGATTAGTTAGTCGGTTAGAGATATTTAGAGTCCACATTAGGATTTAATTTTATTTTATCATCTTTCTATTTTCGTAACCCCGCCCCTCCTATATAAAGGGGGTGGTAGTCTAATGTTTCATTCAAAGTTAATAAAAAATTAAGATTTATCTCATCTCTCTCCCTCTCCTTTCTTCCTCGATACGATATCCGCGCTTCTTCCCCAAATCCCTCGCATCTGGCAAGCCTTCTCTCAATTCTCCTCTGATTTCTTTCACCAAATATTTTTCCACCATCAAAACTAATTTTTCACCATTGCAAATTCTCATTTGCATCAATTGGTATCAGAGCATGGCCAATAGGTCGTCCTCACGATCTGATGATCCATCGAAATGTTCGAGTTATCGATCGAAAGATACTCGTTCAAGGACTCGTGCAAGGTGTGCGGAGGCTGAAAAGATCATGTCCAAAATGCGCCAGTTTCAGTCAGATCTATAGAAGCTCGTTGCGAATTTCCAGAACTTGAAAGCCATCGAATCGCCGCCACCATTACTGCACCCCACCATCCCAACACCCCCGATTTTGCTCCAGCCCCAGCCCCACTGCGACCTACCTCTCTACTGCCGACAACCCCATCCCCGCCACCATCGCATCCCTCCTCTCTCATGCAACTCTCTCCTTCCCCGCCAACCTCGCCACAAGATAACCCTACCAGAATCATTGCACAAACCCCACCAGTCTCACTGCTCTCTTCCCTACTCGTGCAACCACCTCAGGAACAAACACCACAGACACCGCCACCCCCAACCCCAACACAACCTCCCATCATCCCTATGTTGCAGCCACTACCACCTCTGAAGCAGTCACTGTTCCCTCGCCCCCGTCCATCTTGTGCTAGGGAGTGCCACCAGTAGTCGTGGCTGGTACCTTAGCCCTAGAGTTCAATGCCGCCTACTTGAGCATCATCAGTGGAGCTGCAGAGAATTGCACAACCTTCGTCGATTACGCATCAGTCAACGCCATTGTTTCCTCTCCTAGAGGTGTCACCTCTGCAGCCTTTTATCTAAGAGGATCAAAACCCTAGCTGCAGTTGGGGATTTCTCTCAAACAGGATCCCAATCCCGTAAGTCATGGCCTCCAAAAGAGGCTTGGAGAAATTATGCCCAAGTCCTCAATTCAAAAACCTTTTACCAAAAGGTCAAGTTAAGGGAAATAAGCCATCTAAGTGAAGGGGTATAAAAATTACACTCATACCTCCCTGACGAAAATTATGGCAACAACATTTAGAATAAGAGTGGACAACAATCTAGTCCCAATAGAAATAGGTTTAGTGAGCACCCCTATAAAAGGATACATGGATCAACTATTTTGTTCACATCTCCTCTCACAATTGTCCAGTGGTTTCCATCAACCATGGCCTCTCCTAATTCCACGATTCCACCTATGAAGACACCACATCTATTTTTCCTACACAACAACTTGATGTGAATCTATTCCAACATGACATGGATGCCTCCACACGCACCACATCCGTTCTATGATCATCATCCTCTCCGACATGACGATTCCATAAGACCCGTGACAATGGCTTGGTTTCCTTTACATGCGCCTCATTTCTTCTTTCCGCACAGACTCCAAAATGTCGCAATTCAAGGTACAACATCTAATCAAGAGATGAGTTTTTCGAAGCGGCGGAGAGTTGATGCAATGTGGAGTAGATAATTAGGGTTTAATTTTCCGTTCATTAATTAAAGTTTAATTAAATTAACATCAAGTTAATTTTATTGTGTACATTACAATTTTATTTTATTATGTACATTACAATAAGTTAGTCGATTAGAGATATTTAGACTCTAAATTAGGATTTAATTTTATTTTATCATCTTTTTATTTTTGTAGTCCCACCCCTCCTATATAAAGGAGATGGTAGTCCAATGTTGAATTCATTTAGAGTTAATTAAGATTAAAATTTATCTTATCTCTCTCTCCCTCTCCCGCCTACCTCGATACAATCTCCGTACATTTTCCCCAAATCCCTCACATCCGGGGAGCATTCTCTCCTTTCCCCTCCGATTTCTTCCACCAAATATCTTTCCACCGTCAAATTTATTTTTTTACAATTGCAATTCCATTTACATCACACCACAATTCTTCTCCTCCAGTATTCAGTCATTTTCTTGCTTTGTCAGATAACATTTAATAAATTTGTGAGCCAAGTCAAACCCCGTTTACCTAGAAGTCTCCAAACTTCTATAGAAATGTCAGCAGGTCATACCATTTCCAAGGTTTCATAACCTTTAAAGCTTCCTCTATTTCCTTTGTATCCATCTATAGCTTGCACGATTCATGTTACATTTGCTACCGGTAAGATCTCCCAAAGTAATCTCTTTATTCCCTTCTTAATAAAAAGCTAATGGAAATATTGCTTCCATCTAGTATCTATATCCTTATGAATAACAAGCATATTTTCTTCCTCATCATTTATGCATCTCACTTGAGAAAGATTTTCAATCTTTCGTTCTCTTGCTTTGGTTAATCTGAATATATCCTTTGACCATCCTTCTAGTCAAGCTTTTTGTACAAAACTTCATAAACTTTCGATTTATCTCCACTTACAGCCTTCTTTGCTTCCTTCTTCGCTATTTTGTAGTTTGTGACAGTTTCCTTTGTTCTATCAATATATATATATCTTTAAAGCAAGCTCTTATAATTTTAAGCTTCTCTTGCACCCCTTCACTCCACTACCAAGCCTCCTTTTGACATGGAACTTCTCCCTTAGGCTCGCCTAGCAAAAATGATAAAATTAAGATGTATATCAGCATTTGGGAGAAACTCATATTATAAATCAATTTTCGAACACATGATTATATAAGTTTAAGATGATAAGATGGAGCTTTGTACTCATCTCGAGTACAATTTATGCTGATTTTTCTTTAACGAGTTTCTAAATCCACAATATATATCTAAAAGAAGACTACCTTCCTCGAAAATGTGGGTGCCTAAAAGATGCAACTCATAAGCAATTAATTTTATAAACAAACATTTATATAGGTCACCCTAACGCAACAAGTATTTACCCTTCTCATGATTCTACATATCACGACAACATCTTTAATTAACAACGGTCAAGTGAATGTATTGCAAATAATTTGTTTTCTACGCTCCTTTTTTCAGAACAATCGTAGACTTGCCCACCATTTTTTTCCATTCCTATAATGTTGCACTGATTAAAAAAATCATAAAGTGTTGCATGTTCGGCATGTAGGCTTTACTCCATGTTATTCTTATTATGCAAGATTCAATGTATAATCAGTTTTTGGATCCATTTATAACAATGCAATGGGTTATGTTTTACATGATAACATGTGTCGATAGACTAAAGGATCCTCATATCTTCGGCACCTAACTTGTCGCTTTGGGTGTGAGGTCTCAATTCAACAGCTCATATGTCCAAATGAAAATGACATTTTCATTTCGTCACCCCCAGGCGCTTTTTTGGATGCTTGACAACTTGGTTACTAAAATATGATTTTTTAAAAGTAAAATTTTTGCAATTCTCATTTTTTATTACAATTAATTTTATATTTATTAAAAAAACAAAAGGCATGAATGATATGATCGAAACTCGTGTTTGACTTGGATATTTTCCCATTTCTCCCATGCATTTCTCCATTTTGTCTCGTTGCAGCTGGAAATAATTACCGGCATTTGCTCCTTGGTTGATGGGTTTCATTTGCTCTTGTTTAATCTCGTTTGCTTCATGGACTGTAATTTCTGTAAGATATCTTCTCTTCTTATTTTTTTCTTATATTATTAAGATTCCTCGTCAAACTTAACCTATTTTAAGATTTCTTTTACGATTTATCGATCTTCACGTCTAATCATTGTTATAGCCGTATAGCCTTGCAAATATTTATATATGTTCAATTACAAGCGTATTGTTTAATATCTTAAGGATAATATCATTCTTTCGATAAAGATATCCAACATCTATACTAATATCTATGCTTTTGCATGCTAGACCGAAGCTCACCGTGTTATATCTAGATTATATTTGTTATGCATCTTAATTTCGTGATTGATAGAAGCTTTATATGTCTTAATACAAACGTTATAATTCATATCCTAATCATATGTTGGAGATGAACATTAACTAAATATGTTTACTCTTCATTCAAACTAAAGTTTCTGCATCAGCATGTTTTGATTGCATGTGTAACCAAATATGTTTTTAAGAACAAAGATCACGCCATTTGATCCAATCCCAAGACTAACTAGCTTGTTGGAGAGATCGGATGAAGATATGTTGGTTCAGAGAGATGGCAACAAGTTCATCAATAAATCAAGTTACATGGAAAGAGACTAGGAGGCGATGGAATCACAAGACTTAAACAACACTTGGTGAGGTACAAGCTTAGCTTGATGTTTGCTTGGGAAAGGAACACATTTCAATGATACTAGATACTAGACTAATCGGATTCTAGGTAGTATCGGTATTGGTATCGGCCACGTGTCGGTACGACATATCGTCGACATAATCACCGACATATCGATGCCATATCGCACAAATCGATCCAATTTTGTGAAAGAAATGACTCTGGAAGGACAAATATCGGTCATATCGACGATATATCGATCACTTGTCGATACCGATATATCGCCAATATATTGCAATATGATTTACCTACTATTTCGTAGTGACTCGACAAAGTCAACTATAAAGGTAAGGATTGTTGGACACAAAGCACCACAGATTTACAACATGAATTTAAGCATTTTGGATGAGTTAGTTTTCTTCATACTCAAGTCTAAAAATCAGAGGGCGTTAAATGATTCACTTTCACCTTTGACTAATAGAAAAAGAGGAAACTGCAAGGATTTGTTTGGTTGCTGGGTTGCGGTGGGTTGGGGTAACCTGATTATAATAGTAGCTGTTTGGAATGAGGGTTGGAGAGGGTTAGAATAAAGAATGTGATGTGATGTCACTATGATTTGTGATAGAATTCCATTCCAACCCGAGGGTAACCCGGATTACCCTGAGATAACCCGAGGGTAACCCGGTTACCAAACGAGCCCTATGGCACAGTTAGGTAGAACATATGGGTGGGAGGAAACGACAAGGTCCACTATTTAACATTAGATGGCACTTAGGCCAAGTTTTTCTCGAAAAGATGCGACAAAGTTGCGATTTTTAAGAGCCTCGGGAAAGATTTGAGAACAAAACAACATGCGGTAATTGACCATTTACGAGTACGCTGTCAATTTGTCAAGAAGAAGTTGGTAATTGGAAGAGAACATAAGTTGCATTGATGAGCATTAAAGAAAAAAAGAAAGGCATACCTTGGTGTGGAATTTCATCGAACAGGTGGTGTGCACTGAATGGCGGATGCCCAGGAGAGACATCCAATCAGTAAAAAGAGGGGGCCTATGTCCCGCAAGAAGGGGGACGTGATGGAGTCATCCCCCTCCCTCTTCTCCCCCCCTGTCTCCCATGCGAAGCTAGTTGTGCTAGACCTGTGTGAGGGGCGTGGAATAGCGCTCCTATGTATAGGTGGAGGTGCGTAGCTCGGGGGTTTGCCTTTGCCATCTCCAACGCCAACAAGGGGATTGATGGCCGCTGTGCACGCCAAGTGTAGGTCGTGGGTTTTTTACACTTTGGCCCTCAATTATTCTGTAATTACACTATGATCCTACTTTTTTTTTTGCAATAACACTTGTAATCATGTATTTCACAACATGCACAGTACCATCATTTTGTATTGCACTCTATGCCCCTATTTTACCGTAATGGAAGGACAATAGCTATGAGTTTTTAAGAATATAAGGGCCCGTTCGGTTCGGGAATAAGCAGGAATAAGGATTGGGAATAAGGAGAATAAGGGTATATTCTTTGTTCGGCTGGAGAATAGGAATAAGGAGAATAAGGTGAAATAAATGTAGATAAGGTGGGATAAAGATAGGAATAAGAGTGAAATAAGATGGAATGAGGAGGAATAATCATACCACGGGAAATCGTATCGGATGGAGAATAGACCCCTTATTCCATGGCCTATTCTCCAAACGAACAGGCCCTAAGGGTACACATGTTATTGCAAAAAGGTAGTGGGATAATTGTTATTACTGAGTCCCGAGGCTGCACATGTGTAAAAAACTTTAATTGGATGATGGAAAAATATTAATATTAGACTATTAGAAAAGAAAAATGAATATCATCTTTCGAACGGTGGATTAAACATCTCGACAAACAATACGCCAAAAAAGAAAGCTAATGACTAGCCAGAAGAAAAGAAGAGAATCACAATAAAACCGTAAGTATAAATAACTGTTTGTGGAAAGTCTAACTACGAATTCGATATAGTGTATCATTATGGTGTTTTCGAGTCATTTCATTGAATGGTAAAAGGCTGGCAGAGTGTCGTATGGGTATAAAGCACAGTATATCTAGTTGTTTCTTATAACGTAGATTCTTGGGAGGAGATTAACTTCGCTACCCCGATGTCGTAAAAGGGTAGTAATCACCACAGAGCAAAGTGAGATGGAAAATTAGATGTTGTGATCGCCAAAATGATGGATGACTGTGAGAGCACATAAGAGCGATGGTGTTGGAGACATGGGAGGAATACCGAAGGAGAAGGCGATGCTGGGTTGGAAGAGATACAACACATTGAACAAAGATCGTTTAAGGACGGTATGTCCAAATGAGTCCCCTTGATTTGATTGAAACCAATTAGAAAGTTGATGTTGATATCAATATTACATGTGTTACAAACGCATAAGCTTGACGAGCTCAGTTCGTTAACCACCTTGCAACCTCGATTCAGTGAGCAAACGAGCTCGAGCTTGCCAATCTTATTGAGTTAAGTTTGACGTGTACAAAATTTACTATGAATACTTTCAAAGGGCTGAAATTTTTTATTTTTCTTTATTTTTTTAATAGAATATAGCTCTCTTAGATTCGTTATTTTGATTCTCAAAATGGGGGTGGGTCCTAATTACAATTTTCCTTGAAGTTCTTAAAAAGATGGTCCCACCCCATCCCATCCTCATCTTCCCTATTGGTTTGTTGGTCTCCCCTTGAGGTTGTTACATGTGGACCTATAAAACTTGAGGGGGTGTTTTGCTAGCGACCAAAAGTGGAGGGGCCCATTGTGACCTAATTATCAAGACCCGGAGACCATCTCCTCATAGGTTGGAATAGATTTAGTTAGCTTGTACTTGCAAATTTAAAAGTTCAAGAGACCATTGTGACCAAAATCTTTGTTGATGCATAGGAAACAAAATTCAAGAGATTTTTTTCTAACTCTTAATCAATTTTAAAAGTTCTCTATTGAGGAAGGAGGTTGCTTGAATGTCTCTTTGGACATGCAAAATGTCAAGCCGATAAGGACGAGAAAATGCAAGTTGAACCGATTGTCCTCGCATGAAATGCTACTACTCGATGGAAAAGGATAAGAAGAGGAAAAGGCGGAATTCGATCTGATCTAGGTCATTATGTTCTTCCATGGAAATCGTTAACATTCACTTAAATAATTCAGCTACGTAAATGGATGATTCAGTAGCATACATAGTGTATTAAAGATCATGATTTGAATTATGTCGAGATAGGACCAATCATGTCAATACTGAGAGAAAACTTAGGAGTTAAATGAATGGTTGTAGAAACAAAGGTTTTATAAATTGAATCGAATTGGTCGTTTTAACAAGTTTATTCAAGAATAAGAGGAAACACTGCCGAACTAACTCGTTTCTACTTGAAAATATAAACCAATCAAAATGGACAACAATGATAACGGTTCGCCCACTTATTTTTTGACAACAAAATAATCTTAATTTTTTAAATAAAATATAAAAAAACTTAAAAAATGTATTCATGTTCCAACCTAATTCCAACTACTTTAATCTTTTAACTCTTCCCTTACATGCTTCTCCACGCAAGTCCCTTCCTCTTCATATCCATTTATTTTACATCTTTCACTTGGAGAGCACATTGTGTCGATGATCTAATGGTGTCTACTCATTTCTTCCTCACGAGCATCTCATCTTCCTTCCTCCATATGCAAGTTGCCATTCCCCTTTTACAACAACAAGTGATACATCTACGTCGAGAAGAAGTTTCTATTGTTGAGCTATGAGAAACACTGCGTTGCCAACCCTTATCTCCAATTATTAATTTAACTAGTCTCTTTGTAATTCTTGATTTTAGACATCGCATACATGTTTCATATTAATTTTACATTGAAAATTTAAGGAATTTTTACACGTATACTCCTCTAAGGATCTGCAAATACATTTATGCCCACAATTTTTTACAATAGCACTTGCGCCCTTACTTTCTTGGGGTACTAATAGTTATGTCCCTCCAGTTGGTTGTCGCATATTATGAAACAAGATCTTTAAGTATAAGGCATCACTAATCCTAAGTTTCAGACCCGATCCGTGTGTGAATGAGACAAATGACCATTTTACATTGTAGAACTCATTGATACCTTTCCAACGAGCCCCAAAACATCAAAGTCGGAGTTCGTATGAAGATGTTATGGGGGGAAACGAGCAGCTTAAGGCTTTCTGACACAGATCCGTATGCGGATATGTTTAGGTTCAAACTATGTATATGTACGTCCAATTCGTTGGAGATCCGCCAGAGAAGAGATTTTCGGGGACGGATCAAAGATCCGAGGGCATCGTCTTAAAGGCCTCTGCATATGGAGTCGCGTGGTGGGAATAGAAATATGCTAAACATCACAGAACAATTGTTCTGGGCGAGGGAATGTCGCTAGGTATGACCCCAAGGTACGATTTTTGACCCTCCTTTTGCTATCGGATCCACGATTTTTTAATACCGCTGGGTTATATAGGTTATGGTCTACGTACTGCCAGTATTTTCATCGCTTTCCATCATGGTTTTGGATGCGGAGGGCAAATTATTGCATCGTGCTTTTGGATTTTCTAATCAATCCGTGGCTCGCATGTGAGGTCCAAGTATGTTTTTGTGATGTGGATGCTAGTAGGAACTTAATGTTGTTGTTGTTGAATAATTGATCAAAGTGAGTTTGCGGGACATTGTCGGAGTGGTTCCAGCTACTGTCCCATGTATGACTAGTCATGTACATTGTGTTGATCAACCATTTTAGCCCAAAATTATTAATCTTGTTTGGCTTTCTGATCCATCAGTGTTGATCGATCAGTAAACATGGATGATCAATCACTCTGGGATAGTGGACATATTTAGACCATAAAATTAATGGGAATATATCCTGAAATAATGTAGACCTTATAAGACTTTAATATATATATGTTAAATGTATATGTTATATCAAATTTATAAACAAGTGAAATGAGTTCAGTGAATCTCAAATTGAATAAATGGATTTTGGTAAGATCAGGTGAAATGAGATTAAGCACCATACGTACACTATAGATCTGAGTTTCGGCTCTTAGCAGTCGAGTTTTCCGTTGTAGTTCCGACTTCATGCTACGGTATCTTACTTTCAGTGGCATGGGGTGTAGCTTGAAGTAGTGCCTCCAAGGGAGGGCATGCACCCTTGGGTCCTAGGTACAAGCTTAGATGGCCTCGATCATGACAGGTCATTGGTCGGGAACATACTACTTGGTGCATCGAAGTGCTCCTTTTGTCCGGTGTAAAACCTTGGTTTCATATGTATGATGCCAAGTAATCATGGTCGATTGTCTGTGCTTCACTTTTTTCACTTAAGGTTGGCAGTTAGATACTGGTTAATGTATGACATATTGACTAGTATCCTAAGTTTTAGTTTCAAGCATGGAGTTCTTGGAATTGTGGCTTTATCAAAGGAGAAGGATCTGGACGATTATCAAGACTATAGGTATTCCAATGGTCGGTTGTAGATCGGTGGAGAGAGTTTGCACACTGTAAAGTGTAAGGTTTTGAATTGGCAAATGGTAATGTGTGGGATTACAAGGTTTGAATCATGGACAGCTAATGGACATGTTGACAACTTAGTTAGGATATTGTATTTCATTGCATGCCTACAGAGGTATCCTAAACCTAAGAATCCAATGCCTTAGAGTCATATCATGAGGTCCATGTGAACCAAGACCACAGACCATCCAGAATGCTGGTATCACAAAGATTAACGATCTATGCTTTCTGGTCAGTTATATTGTGGTTTGATTTCACAAGGTTACATGCTTTTGTACACTTGTTAGCCACTAGTTTTTTCTTTTGTTTGGTTTCTCTAACACCGTACAAGATAACTTTGTTCATGACGTACCTACTTTCATGAATCTAGCAGGCTGTCAAGAGCAACGTAGTATTGAGCGGCTCAGTTCGATTCTTCTATTTTTGGTGTGTACACATCTAGTAGAGTATTTTTTTATCTGTACTTGCATTTTTTGGGAGATATTGTAGGCAAATTTGTATGGATATTTTCAAGTGTACATGTATGTTACATTTTGTAAACATGCTTACATGACGATGTAATGGAAAAAGTTTATTGCATTTTCTATTAACTTTTATGCTACATTTATATCTTGATTTTGTGCTTCAGATGTGGGATTGCATAAATGGATTTGATTGCTGAGTATTCGGTCCAGGGACGTCAGATATTCCGTCCCAAACTGGAACTAACTTATGACAACACACATAATTAAATATTGTACTCTTCTTGTACATCCCCCCTCCCCCCTCCTCGCAACCCCTCCATCATTGCTCACCTCCTCCTCTATCCCTTGCCTGAGCACCTCCTTTGTCTCCCTCTATTTAGAGCATCCCTCTCTACAGTCTCGAGCTCCCTCCGCCCCTCCGCTCCGAGCATCTCCTCAACCCCCTTCACTTTGAAAAACTCCTCCGCCCCCATTATCCTCTTCCACTCAAATCCCCCCTCCCTACAGTCCATCTCCACACCCCCCCCTTCCAGGATTCTCCCCAAGACCTTCCCTCCCCCTTCATCACTGCACTAGCCCTCCTCTATCCCCTGTCTCGAGCCCCCCGTCACCATGATCACCTTATCCTCGAACCCATGCCACATCCCAACCCTCCATTCCCCTAATCACTCCTTGACCCCTAGCACCAACTCAACCTTCCTTTACTCCTCTCCCTTTTTAGTGAAATCCTCTACTCCATGTCCATTCACCATTACTTCTCCAACTCTTCAACCACCCTTGTTTTCCGTCCACCTACTTCTCCTCTGTAGAGAGGTTGAAATCATGAGCAATGTCGAAGCACATGAGGTTCGAACAACATTCATATCATGAAGATCAGAGCATAGGATGGTTCCTACAATGAGGAGATGGGGTATTGAGAGGGAGATGGTATGTGGTCAAAATTGTAGCGACATAATTATATTAAGATATTTATTAACAAGACCTCAATTTTTATAAACCATGGTTTGATTCATCTTATTGATGATCAAACTAATGGATGGGCACAACTATTAATGGTGCATGAAGGTATGCAAACAAGTGTTATTTAAAAAACTAATGGCATAATTGTATTTGCAAAAGCTCTAAGCGGCACAATTATTAAAAATCCAAAATTTAAATATATGATATAACATAAATCATATTTATTTGTATGAAATACAATGAACCTGAATCAAAATTTGGATATAATCAAACCGACAATGTATCAATTTGATTTTTTTTCAATTGTCTAAATGTTGACTCTACCATTGAATTTGTTCGACTTTAAAAATCCAAAATCGATACCTAAATGGTTTGTTATACATTCCAAGTTTTAAATCACGGTACAAGCACATGAAAGTTTTATAAGCATCCACCAAAATGTTATGCATAATTAGGAGGGTTTCTCTCAAATCTAGTGAGGTTGAATATCTCCCATTCTTTTATGACATGTCAATCCATCAAATCAACCTATTGTGATGTTGGCTGCCTTGAGTTCAGAAGATATTTTGATCATTGATCCTCATGCCTCTTGATCACTAGGCTTTTTTGGTTGCAAGGTTACTCTATAATAACATGTTAGAATTGTGTTGAATTTGAGGATGTAACTCAACAACATTGGATTTCCTTAAAATTTCTGAGGTTTTCAACTTTCCCCCAAAAGTGAAGCTCATATCTCAATCTTAACAATATAAAGAAAGTGAAAAATGATCCACCAAAAACCTTGTTTTTTTTGTTGTTTCTCCTAAAGGTGACATGATAAAATGGAAATTGGGATAACATATTCTGTTTGAGTACTCTTATCCAACTTCTATGGTAGCTCAACCTCAAGTTGTAACACCACGAATATAATTCTGCATCTAAAACTTACGAAGTTTGAGAGTATGTTATAAGAGTTGGGGGAGGGGGAGGGGGTAACTACTTGACAACTTGGGCTTAAGCATTTGGGTTCTTGCCAACAGGTCCAATTGGGATAGAGCCAACAAGTTATCAAGGATAATTTTTCTCGATGATGGTCTGGGGACCAAAGCCTGAGTCATTACAATTGGTATCAGAGTGGGTTCCTTTTGATAATGTAAAGGGCTACCCAAGGGGATCTAAGCCATGTGCACAATAGACACTATTACTGAGAATAAGTGATGGACCATATCATAATCAGGATGTTGTGAATATAAGTGGTGGAGGTTGTAACACCTTAAACATAGCCACATATTTAAAGTTACGAAGTTTTGAGAGTGGATTATAAGAGCTGAGGATTATTGCTTGACAACTTGAACTTAAACATTTTGTGTTATTGTCAACTTGAACAATTGGAAACTCTAAAGGCGGTAGACGAGTGGAAAGAGTAGATCATTTATATCGCAGTTGCATCTAATTACCATTATCTGGTGTGTTATAACTTGTCTAAGTAAATCACAAAGGGACTCTTGGGATGAACTTTAGAATACACATGTTATCATCATCCTATGTCGTGCATTTTGCAAATTATTATCATTACCCTAAGTCGTGGGAGGACTTTAGAATATTCCTCAATTATAGGATGAAAAAGAATCTCTATATGAATCGATAAATCCTATAATGATAGTTATTATCATTTAAGTGGAGTACCAAAAATAAAAATGTATCATGTGTGTTGATGCTCAAGAAAAGACCAATATGATAACATTTAAAACAAGTTGGAACAGTAATACAATAATTATAATAATAAGTAACTAAAAGGCTAAAGATAAGATCTAGAAAAAGTCAATAACAAACTTTGATAGTAGTATGGAAAGGAAAGATATTTCAAAAAGCATTATCCCAAGTAGAAAGAACAAATTATCCATGTTATTAACACTCAGATGAATGTGCTCATTGAGATGGTCGGAAATACTGAGGATCATGTCTCAACTAATTTGAATATTACATTAGCCATGAGCTTGAGAGGCTCATTGACACGAGAACCAATGTTCATATTTATACTAACATGTCATGTTTTTTTAATCAAACCGGCAATAATGGGACAATGAGGATAGCTAAAGAAGTCTATTTGGCAAGGTGCATGAATAGGGACATATTGAATTGAGGTTCTCCTCGAGGTGATTCCATAAAGTATACATGGTGTTGCAATATCCCAACATGGAAAAACAATTTTATCTAACTCTTTGTTAGTGAGAAAGGTTTAAACTCAATTTTAAATGTAAAATTGTAATTTAGAAATGATGTTTTATAGAAACTATTATTTAGTTGAATTTTGATCTTTTATTTTAGTTTAGATACAACACTTCTAGTATTTCCTTTGTGAATTTATCAGATAATATTAATTCATGTTCTACCAACTGTATTTTGAATGTATAAAATCATGTGATATATTGCATAGTAAACTAAGTCATGTCAACCTTAATTATCTTAAGATAACGATGAAATAAAAACGATGTCTAAACATATCGTTAGAAAATTTAGGTAATATATTATATATGTGTAAGATAAATTGTGAGTTTGGCACAAGAGGGGGTAAATTATACAATATACTATTAGCCAATAATAATATCTAAATAAAAAACTATTCACAAACCATAGAGATAGGATAATATTAAATCACAAAGGTACATCGATTTTTTATGTGGAAATCCAAAAGGTGAAAACCATGACTCATAATCTTGTCCTAGGATTTCCCCTTCATTGTCTTGGCGAAACTTATTTTATTCCAACACAACAACCAATGGTAATACAACCTCTCATACAACCTAAATCCTTCTTTGGACAACTCTCAAAGGAAAAATTAATCTCTTACAAAGAAATGAATCCATAACTCGAACACATATACAAAAAATCTCAATAGGAAAATAGTTTAGCAATGAAACTTGAATTCATAAACTTGCATACTCTAAGCGCACAATATGATTGGGGATGATGATGATTGCAGCAGAGCACATAGAGTACATACAACTTCAATAGCTAGATAATTTTGGATTGAAGAGAACTCGAGAACGCAAAAACATTAAAAGAACTCGAATATCACACAAGAACATCACTCTTTCTTCTATTTCGAGAGTGGATAATGTTTCTTGTTGGTTATATGTCTCTAACAATAAGCCATATGCCCTTTATATAGGGTTGGCCTCAGTATGTAAAAATAGAAATTCCAACGTTTTTGATTTTCAAAACTGGTGAGAAACAAGGTAACGGATAATGGGTGATAGGTCAGGTCAACAAAGTAATCGATCGGATTTAACCATTGAATAGTAATTTGAAAAGTGATCGATCGTAGTAAAAAGGATGATAGATCAGTATTTGATCAATCATGAATAAAAAATGGCCAAATCATATTAGAAATCAATAATCAAGAACTGATCGATCATGATCAAAAGTTGGTCGATCAGATTTCCATAAATCGATTTTGAGATGTCGATTATTTTGGCTTAAGTTTGCTTGATGATCAAGAATATACAGAAACTATAAGACTGATTTTCAATATAAAATAAAAACTATTTGATATGCCATATCAGCCTCCAAAGTTTTAAAAATCTTGAACTTTTGGAATTTAGTCTTTCTTTGCTCTTTGCAATCTGATTCTGATCCTTGGGTTTGATAAATATATCATCAAGTTGTTCTTCTATGTTTACAAATTATATAAAAATTTCTCCTTCTAGATCACAGTCTTTTAGGAAGTGATGTCTAATGGCAATGTGTTTAGTCTTAGAGTATAATACAAGATTTTTAGATATTGACAACACTTGTATCATCACAAAGAATTTTAACTTCTTCAAACATTAAACTAAAGTCATTTAAAGTCTACTTCATTGACAACACTTGCGAATATGTGAGAGATGCATATGTCAACTTCTATTATTGATAAAGATACATCGCTTTATTTCTAAGAGAACCAAGAGAACAACGCATTTCCAAGGAAATGAAGCATCACATTGATACTCTTTCTATCAGTTCTACTTCCAGCATAATCAGCATCACTATAAGATTTTAATTCAAAGTGTGGTGATCTAGGATAAAACAAGCTATAATTATAAGTATATTTCAAGTATTTTAAGATCCAATTTATAGCTTTTAAGTGACTTTCTTTAGGAGTCGATTGGAACCTAGCACATAGACAAGTACTGAAAAGTATGTCTGGTCTATTAGCAGTAAGATACAACAATGAAACAATGATACCTTTGTATTGAGTTGATTAATATCCTAAGCCTTTTCATCCACATCAAGTCACGCTTGAGCTCCCATCGGTGTCATCTTTCCTTTTATACTTTCTATCTCGAATCTTTTGAGAAGATCATGAGTATACTTCATTTGACTTATGAAGATCCCATGTGGCAGTTATTGAATTTACAAGCTTGGAAAGAAATTGAGTTATCTCATGAGATTCATTTCAAACTCCTCCTATATCAACTTAGTAAAATCTTTGCATAAATCTTCATTAGTAGCTCCAAAAAATACCATCAACATATATTGGAAGTATTAAAAGACCATTAGAATTTTTAATAAACAAAGTTAAGTTTAATTTTCTAATTTCAAAATTAACAGATATCATAAAGATTTTAATTTATCACACCACACTCTTGTTGCTTGTTTTAGTCTATATAAAACTTTGCTCAATTTATAAGCAAACTCAGTTTATCTTTATCAAATATCAATAAAACCATGTAGTTGTTTAAAAAACTTCTTATGTCAGATAATCATTAAGAAAAGTACTTTCTACATGCAGTTGATAAAATTTTATATCTAAATGTACAACATAAGGAAACAACATTCTAATTGATTTTAGTCTGGCTACAGGTACATAGATTTCACCAAAATCTATATCTTCATGTTGATTGCAACATTGTGCATTTAGTTTGACTTTGTTCCTAATCATTTGACCTTCCTTATTCGATTTATTTCAATAAACCCGTTTAGTTCAAATTATTAAGGCATTTTCTTCTTTAGGTACAAGTTCTCAAACTTCATTTCTTGTGAATTGATTAAGTTCTTCTTGCAACAATTATGCATGATTCATCTTTTAGTGCATATTCTATCATATTAAGTTCTATGTGAGATACATAAGCATCAAGTACAAAGTTAATGTTAAGATCTTATTTTAACTTTATCTGATATTTATTGAATTACTTATGTGTTGTGGTGTTCCTTGTTAAAGATCCATTCTTTAAGCAGATTATGCATATTAGCATTTTTTATCTTAGATCAATGAATATGTGTTCTTACTCCTCTTCATCTTCAATAATATTTTCTTGACTTTTTAGTTATTGTGGATTTTCATCGAATTTTATATGCATTGTTTCTTCCACAACTAGTGTGTTCTTGTTAAAAACTCTGTAACCTTTCTTAGGGTCTGTTTGGTTGCTGGGTTAGACTGGGTTGGGTTGGGCTGGGTTGGGGTGGGTGAATAGTAATCTGTGAGGAGGAAATACCCCAATGAATAGTAACCAGGGTTGGGCCAACCCTGCCCAACCCTGCAACCAAACAGGCCCTTAGGGTTTGAGTATCCAATGAATATGCATTTTTCACTTTTTCTGCATCAAACTTATCTAAATTATCTTTTGTGTTTAGTGTAAAATATTTACTTTCAAAAAATTTGAAGTGATCTATCTTGGGAGTTTTACCTTTGCAAAATTCATAATTTGTCTTTTTAAGAATTGATCGTATTAATACTCTATTTATTACACAAGAGGCAGTATTCGTAGCTTCATCCCAGAAGTATTTAGGTAGGCCAAATTCTATTAGTAAATTTCTAGCACGTTCTTGTAAAGTTCCATTTTTTTGTACACCTCCATTTTATTGGCATGCTCTTGGAAAAGAATTTTCATGCTTTATTCCATGTTTTCACAAAACTTAGTGAAATGACATTTTCAAACTCTCCTCCATGACCTATATGAATTTCAAGGATTTCTTCATTCTTTCCTTTTGATCTAATTTTGAAAAGTTTATAGAAGATTCTATTATTTGATATTTTATTTTTAGGAAGATGTTCCAATGAACCTAGAGTAGTCATCTACTATTATAAGACAATATTTTTAGCAAGTAAGGTTTTCTACTCTTGTTGATCCAAACAGATCTAAGTGAAGCAGTTCCAGCGATCGGGAGGTTGAAACTAATTTTTTATTTTTGAATGAGTTGTTGTGAAGTTTTCCACATCATAAGGTTCTTTGGAGTTTATCCAATTGATAGTTGTCCACTTACTAAGTTATTCTTAACCAACTTGTTTAAGTACTTAGGGTAGGTGACTTAGTCTTCTGTACCTAATGTTGATTTCATTATTATTAGCAACTAAGCAATCATAAGCATTATCTTTATTAAAATATACAACATAAATATCTTTAAAATATTTTTCAATTAGCATGAGTTTATTACTAGATTCATCCAGAATTTTAAAGCAGTTTGATGCAAACAAAACGTTAAAACCTTTATTAAAGACTTAGCTTCCACTACATAAGTTATGATTTAAATCAATAACTAAAGAGACATTATCAAAAAGTAGCTTTACCCTTACCAGCTTGACCAATACCCATGATACGACCCATGTGGTTGTTCCCAAATGTGACAAATCCTCCTTATTTACTTTCCAAGATGGTAACGGTTCTGATCTCCTGGCATATGCTTTGAACATCCTGAATACATGATCCATCGGTTCCTCCACCTTTCTCCTACAACGGTTGAGATTGGCATCATTCTTGATTCGATTGGCTTTTATGCCTTTAATCCTATTTGTAATAGTGTGTATACCCATTTCTTGTGATCTATATTACACCCATCTAGAAAAATAGTTTTAAGAAGATCTTTTGGAGCCCATCTTTTGAGTTCAGGGCACTCGAATTTGACTAAGCAATTTATAATGAGATAATGAATTTCCAACATTCTACGCCATTTTATCACATGATTTTTTTAGAAGCAAGTAGTTTATCTAAATTCTCATTTCCTTTAGTAAACATATCAAGATCTTTTACAAGCTTATCATGGTTTAATTTAAGATTGATAATTTCTTTTTCAAGAAAAGTAATGTTTTCTTATAAGAAAGACGATTCTTCACTAAAAGTTTCTTTTTCAAGAATTAAATTATTTATCTTTTTAACTAACTTTTGATTCTCTAATTTAGGCTGTCCTAATTCTGTAAAAACTTCATGAAAAGCATCTAAAAGTTCAGTATATGTTTTGTTGAGTTACCTCATCTTTTATATCCTTAATTCGAAGCATGTTAATTCTTCATCGCCAGAGTCTGAGTTGGAGTCGCTTGAGTCCGAGTCACTCCATGTCGCTTGTAGAGCCTTCTTCTTGTGAACCTTCTTGAACTTTTTGTTGGATTGCTCCTTCTTGTTTTCCTTCTCTTTTTTCAGTAGAGGGCAATCTTTTCTCAGATGTCCCTTCTTTTTGCACTTGTATAGCATGCAGGTGCTTCTTCATTATGTTCTCTCCTTGACTTGAAGCTTCTTTTTATTTCCCATGAACTCTTGAACTTTCTAGCAAGTAGGACAAGATCTTTATCATTCATATCTTCATCACATAAGTCTTGATTGTTGACCTTGAAAGCTAGAGACTTCTTCTTTGCCTCCCTGATGGGCTTCTTGATCTTCTTCCTGACTTCATAGGCCATCAGGTTTCCTATGAGGGCACCCATCTCAATATCTTCCATGGCATTTTCTTCTTCAATTGATGTCACCTTTTATTCCCATTCTCTTGAGAGTGAATTCATGACATTCCTTTCAAGCTCTCATTTGATGAAGTTTTTTCCTAGAGACTTTGAGGTTGTTTACGATAGTTGTAGACCTTGGATGCATCTCCTTGAGAGTTTATCCTTCCTTTATCTCAAAGTTCCCGTATTCCCTGTTAGGCATTGTCACTTTTGACTTTCTAGCTTTATGTACATCTTCGTACATATCCATGAGTATCTTCCAAATCTCATTAAAAATCTTGTACTGAGAGACATGGTTGTACTCATTGATAGAAAGAGCACAATACAATATGTTCATGTCTTTTGCATTCCTCTTTAGATAATTGATTTCAACATCAGTGAATTTTTCCACCCCTTCCTTTAGCATTGTCTTCCTGAAAGGTTTTGTTGTGCATTCCCACATCATGAAATCTATGGACCGCATATAAATATCCATGCATATAAAGGAATCCACGATAACAAATAGTTCATCACTTGTATAGATGATAGTATTAGATATTGTTATGTGCATTTGTGTAAAATTAAAGTTGAAGTTTAAGGTAAATCCATAATATTTACGAATGGAGTAGAAACACGAACTAGCAAGATTCTTAAAATGTTGAAACTAAATAGAGCATCCCGAACCTCTTTAATGAATGCTAGTGATCATGTAGCACAATTTATGAGCATAATGCCCCCTACTTCCCTAGGTTTAAATGGGACAACAAAGAGAAAGAATACAACCCCAGCTAACATGGTTAATTCTCTCCTAATATAATTGAACTACATACCTACATGTGGGTGAAGGCTTTGAATATAATATGACTATTAATCTAAATAAAATTTTTAGAAGAACGAGGTCAGTGGCCCATTTGAAATATAGAGAACTAAGAAAGCATGCCTTTAATATCTCAAATTGGGTGTTGTCTTGTAAAAGTGATAGTTGTGAACTAGACTTGGCCAATGGGCTAGGGGTCTGCCCGCCCAACCAGCTCATAGGTCAGGCTTGGGCTAGGAGATTTGGGCATGAGTCGACCCGGTCTGTAAAGAATAAAAATATATAAAAATATAAGCTTAATAATACATGTATTGATACAATATACTTCAAGTTTTTCATATGTGACACTAATTTTAAATAAAATTTAATAGTTTACGTGTCGAGTAACATGTAAACTACTTATATTAATTATGTAAAGTATAAATGGTATTAATAAAATCATTTATATATATATATATATTAAATACCATTTAAAAAACTCAATAGAAAAAGAATGAAATGGGCCATGGATTGTCCCATGGCGAGCTTTGGATAGAGATTTTTGATCTCGGCCGTTCGGCCCGGCCCATGGGCCGGCCTGGATCACATTTTGGCCAAGTCTATTATAAACACAAAAGAAAGAAATTTGGCTGTAAAATAATTGACAAGTCTTCATGGTATATGTTGATAATAGCTACATCTACATATTACAAGTAATGAAACGCATAAATGTCAATACTATTATATAACTTTGTGATGCTACATTCTTTGAGGATGTATTTCCTATAAAGATTAGAAAATTTTAGAATCAAATATCTCAAGAACCACTAAAAATAAGTGGAAAGGATCACCAATGTATGTCGTTAAGGATTTAGGAAGTGGTTATGTTACTTACCAAATTAATGGCGACTTCCCCACATATTGTGATGTTTGATATTACTTTATAGAAACATTAAAATGATGCCACTAAAAGAGAAATGGTTCTATCATCTTAAATATTAGAGGAAGACTATTCTTTTTACTGACATGATTCTCATTCATAGGACGCAACTACGTTTTTAAGAGAAAGCTAGTTGGGATGGTTTTATAAGAAACATAAGACTATATATACATATATATTATCAAAGGTTTCGAAAAAAGAGAGACATCGATTATTTCACTACCAATTTTCTTGTAACTAGGATGATAACAATTCGTATGCTTATTTCATTTGCTTCTATGAATGATCCCACCATATATTATATGGTCATAAAAATAGAATTTCATCTTAATGATCTTGAAAGAGTGGTCTAAATAGATCAACACGAAGGATTTGTCACTCCAGAGAATAAGGAAAAAGTTTGCAAACTTGTGAAAATATTGTTTGGATTGAAGGAAGTTCACAAGAAATGACAAGAAAGTTTGGTAAGACTATTTGAAATATTAACTTTATTGTGGATGAGTTCAATAAATCTATCTACTTTAAACTTAAGGGTGATATGTGTGTTATCATGTCCATATGCCATGCTTTCCCTATTATGCTTAATACAAGAGTAGTGAATGAATCATTCTTGAATAGCCAACTTGCAACAATGGATGTGTATTGCTACTGCAATTCATCCCTTAAGCTTAGTAAATGAAATGAGATTTCTCAATCTCACTATGTTGAGAAGGTATTTGGGAAATTTGATTATTAAAGTTACAAGGATATAAGAATGTCATTTAATTTATCAAAAGCTCTAAATAAAATAAGGTTATAATACATGTTTCTTAAGTAAGGTACTCGCATATTATAAAATAATTACTGTAACTTGTGATTTATACAAGACCTAGTATCTCACTTGAGGTTGCAAAGTTGAGAAGATACATTAATACTCCTAACCATACTTAATAGGAGGCCTTAGACTGAGTATTAAAGTACATAAAGACAAAGATGCATTAGAAGGGGGATAAATAGTGCATTGCTGATGAGATCAACTAAAACTTTTAACTTAATCAATCACAAGTTCAAGTAAACAATCAGATAACAAACCACAATGCATATAGATTTGGATAAGTTCACCTTTACAAGGCATGCTCCTTGTGATTGAGCTTGCCCTACCCAAGACTAACAAACACTCACTATAAGAAATAATTATGATTTATTCAAAATGATTACGAAGCACACAAATTAATAAATTTATCTTCTACACAAAAAGAAAGGCTCCCAAATAATACATCAAGGTATGCAACCTTACCAAGAGTATATCTTCTATTTAGAAAGAAAATTTTTCATTCAAAATTCCTCTTAACAAAGAATAAAAGTAAGTACAAATATCTTAACCAAAGACTTTCAAAACATGAATGTAAATGAAATGCAAATCGAGTGGATCGAAGTAGAAGGCTTGAGAGATAGGCTCAAAAGAGCATCAAGGTGCACATACCGAAAAACAACTTTGCAAAGCTTTCAAGAATAAGTGCATTGTTTTGTATTGGGCCGGACAGGGCATGGGTCGGGCCAAGCTCTGGGCCACCCAATGTCCATCCCTAAATTACTGTGGTGTTCGAGTGCAAGGTCATATGTACTGATGTACTTGTGTCTTCAAGAATAGTAAAAGATCAAAATGATAATTTTCAACGTTCAAAACACTTAAATATCTACCAATGCAAGTATGAACGTAATGGTGCAATCGTAAAAAGAATTACGCGATTTAAACATATGATGCAACATCAGCATAAATGTATATACAACAACCATTCCACACCCACTACATCGACAATATGTAGGATTTTTCTTTACGAGAAATCCTAATGTATTTCAATTCTTCGATAAAACTTATGCTAATTATATATCTTTTACCTATGCCAACCTAGAGTACCTCAAGCTAACTGACCTTACCTTAGATGCGTCTTATATATCTCTAAACTATGCCTTACCTAGACCTCAAGCTCATTGACCTTAACTTGGGTGCTTCTTATGTATCTTTAGCCTATGCCAACCTAGACCTCAGACAAACTGACCTTACCCTAGATGCTTCCCTTAGGTAGCGTTCGGCTACCGCCCCTTACCCCATATTTTCTCACTCCTGTGTGGGCCCCACTTTATTCCCTTTTTAAAAATTAAATAAATCAATTTTACACCATCAATCCTATCAAAAAATAATATATTATACCATCATATTATATAAAAATTATAAAATACTCCACTTCTACTCACTTTTCCAAACTTCAATACAATTACATCACAATAACTACTCACTTTTTCAAACTTCAATACAATCATATCACAAAAACCCACTTCTAACCCACCCCCAGTTTAACCCTCTATCCAAACATCAAATTCCAAAAACGGATTACCCTCTACCAGTTTAACCTACCTTAACCTGCTAACCAAACGCACTCTTAAGCTAGGTGACCTAGTTTTTAAGCTTTCCCCTCTCCACATCCAATCAAGATGATAAAGAAAGCAATTAAAACCTGCTTATATTCAGAAGGAACGGGGCTCATATATGATATATTAGCAAGAATACGCTGGGAAGGTACAGCAAACTGGCTGTTACAGTGCAGTTGGTCTCCGGTGCAAAAGCTTTTGCTGTTTGACTTGGGCAGATGAGAACCCATCCGTCAATCAGCATATCAATCAGAAGGATCCAGAGAGCTTAAGGTAAATATGTGTACATTGGTGGAGTACAGTACAGGGCCCCGTAGGGTTTGTCGCTTTCGCCGGTGGATTCTTCTGCCCTTTGCGTGCTCCGTCTATACATCGTCTCCCTTTGGATCTTTTGCTTCACAGCAAAGGAGTGAGGAGAGAGGAGAGGAGGGGTCCACACGGGGACCTTCTAAGCACTTGCGCACGTGTGATGGCTGCTGAGAATAAATGCCAAAAGAGTCTGAGATTACGGATATGGGCATCCACCTCCGAGTTTTCACGGGCTATACCATTTTGCTCCGCAGTACCCTTTTTTGCTGCTGCTCCTCAGCTTATCTCTCTCTGTCTCTCTATATATACATATCATTGCCGCTGGCCGTTATAGAACACCGGAGGGACCTCCCTGAGCCCCATTTTTTGTAAAATTGTTGTGAATGAAATACAGATGACACATTTACCCATCAAAAATATATATATATATATACACACGAGGAAAGGGAGCCTACTTTGTGAAGTAGGTAACATTACCTACTTCACATTCCATTTTTGCAATTTTTTTATTTTTTTTGAAAAATGCCACCGTAGATTTTCATAACTATATCTCTCTAATATGTCATTCAAATTTCGTCAGAAACAGAGACTCCTACGGCCTTCATCCAGAACATGAAAAATACAGCAAATCTGTTACCGTTAAAAAAGGATTGTATGGATGGAGGTCGTAGGAGTCTTTGTTTCTGGCGAAATTTGAATGACATATTAGAGGGATATAATTATGAAAATCCACGATGGTATTTTTCAAAAAAAATAAAAAATTTGTAAAAAAAATGGAATGTGAAGTAGGTAAGTTACCTACTTCACAAAGTAGGCTCCCTTTCCTCTCTCTCTCTCTCTCTATATATATATATATATTATAAGATTTTTATCACTTGTGCCCCTTTGAGATATCGCAATTTCAATTATGCCCTTATCCTTTTGGTAATATCAATCGTGCCCCTCACTTCTTTCTCCGTTATCACTTGTGCCCTTCCGTCAGATTGACCGTCAATGAGTTGACTTAACCATGCTTTTTCAAACCTTGGTGCAGTTTTATTGTCCATACTTTTTCATCTTCTTCCTCCTCCATTTGTTCTTCTTCCTTTCTCTTCATAATTTCTCTCTCTTATTGACACCTTCATGCATCCGTCGAATCTCTAAAATGTTTGTATTTTCACGGATATATCACTCATTACGAATCAAACGGTGAATTTTATTGAAATTTTTGATGATTTTTTATGAATCAATTAGTAAAAAATTATCTTAACTTAAAAATAATGAAAACCCTCATGTTTCAGCCCTTCCTCTACATGTTCTCGACGACGGTTGGTATGGGGCGACGGGGGCAGGAGGAGGCGCGGGGGAGGAGGAGGCGCGGGGAGGGGGAGACGAGGGGACGACCCGGGACAGGGGAGGGGTAGGCTGGGGCGGAAGGGCGGCAGGGGTGGGGGGAGGTCGGGGCGGAGGGGGTGGCAGGGGGAGGGGGGAGGTCGGGGCGGCAGGGAGGCTGGGACGGAGGGACGGTAGGAGGTGGGGGGAGGTCGGGGCGGAGGGGCGGCAGGGAGGCTGGGTGGAGGGGCGACAGGGGGTGGGGGGAAGTCAGGGCGGGGGGTGGGGGGAGGTCGGGGCGGAGGAGGGAGCAAGCTGGGGCGGAGGAAGAGGGTAGACCGGGGTGGGGGAGGAGTTCCGGGCGGAGAGGGAGGAGGAGGAGGAGGATGGGGGAAGAGGAGAAAGAATAAGAGGATGAGGAAGAGGGTGTCAAAAGACCATTGAACCTTTTTTAAAATTAATTCCACTTATATCCTCAAAGTTAACGTCCGTTTGCATTGTGGATGGACGACAACTAACCTAAAGGGCACAACTGATAGAACGGCAAGAAGTTAGGGGCACAACTGATATTACCAAAAAGATAGGAGCATAACTGATATTTCGATATCTCGGAGAGAGGCACAAGTGATATTAACAAAAAGATAGGGGCATAATTGATATTGTAATATCTCGGAGAGGGTCACAACTGATAAAAACCCTATATATATGGGTAAATGTTGTTGCCTCCATGGGAAGAGCCAACTTGGCTCTCATCATTCCATTTTTCTTTTTTTTTTATTTTTTTCAAAAATTTCTTCCGTCAATTTTCATTAATATATCCCTATATTATGTCATTAAAATTTCGTGTGAAACAGAGACTCCTACGGCCTTCATCCAGACATGGTCGATTTTAGCAATCCTGTTACCGTTAGAAAATGACTGTCTGGATGGAGGCCGTAGGAGTCTCTGTTTCGCACGAAATTTTAATGACATAATATAGGTATATAGTGGAAAAAAATTCAAAAAAATAAAAAATAGGAAAAATAGGACGGGGGAGCCAAGTTAGCTCCCCCTAGAGGGCAGCCTCACGTGTGTGTATATTACCACCGTGCCACTTAATCCTGTCTATGATTACCACTGTTTCTTCCGGATTTTCTAACATGGGTTTTGTTTAACTTTCAAATAAAAGTGCCTCTAAGAGTTTATATAGTGGCATGGATTTGTAAATTTTGCTCTTGCTTAAAGCACTTCCGATTGAGATGAATTAAAAGAGACTCATGGCTAGCCGTTTATAAAAATATCAAAAATTAAGAAGCAAATTCAATCCAATAAAAATTGGATTCTTTTTAATGTATCCATTTACTTAGCAATTATTTTATATGGATTTTTACACCCATAATTCTCCATAATTTCATAATTACACCCTAACCTCTTTATAATTTTGTATTACATGTAGAATCATGGATAGTTACTCCGTCTTACACTATAATCCATGTTGTTACTTTAGTCACTAACATGATTGCCTCTTTAGGTTTATCTAACCTCACATAGATCCTATAATTGATATTTTTTTATTATTCTATTCATCGTTTCCTCTCTCTCTCCTTTGATCTGCAATGGCCCATCACTTATGATCTTCCTCCACCTTTCTCTCCTCATCCATCTCCCCTCCTCCCCAACTATCCCATTCCACCCTTAGCTCTGGCAGCTTGTGCATAGTGTGGACTTCCAGCGAGGGCAACGTGGGCAAGACCACCACCACTGTGACTATCTGTTGGCTAGGCCCTCGTCCGAGAAAAGAGTCAACTCAATCTCCACCTTCTTTACATCTCCAAGCCCAGCACAAAGCTCCCTCTTAGCTTTAGCTCTAAGGCCATCCTCCACCCACACATCCATTCGCGTTCCCAGCAGCTAGCTACTCTCCCATGAGCAAGCCAAACTTGCAGCAGCTAGCTACTCTCCCATGAGCAAGCCAAACTTGAGTCACTCCGCTCCTTGCCACCACCTTACTCCACTCACTATCCATGGAGAATGAGCTCCTCATACCATGACCACCTCACCCTATATAATAGAGTGGGCTGGGAGGGAGTTGGTGAGTAGAGATGGAGATGGATGTGGGAGAGGGAGGATGATAAAGGGTGGCATAATTCACAAATAGAAGGTATCCACATGGGTAAATTTAACGAAAACCTTCGAATTTAACGGGCAAAAAAGAATGGAAGTTAACATGGGATGTGGCATGAATGCTTAACAAATTTTCAAGCTCCTACGTGTAATTTGAAACTATAAGGGCGTGTTTGGTAGGAGAATTAGCCCTAGAATAAGGGGTTGATTCTCCTCCCTACACGGTTTCCAGTGGTACGAATATTCCTCATTATTCCATCTTATTTCACCCTTATTCCTATATTTATCCCAACTTACCTACCTTTATTTCACCTTATTCTCCTTATTCTTATCCTCCAGCCGAACGGAGAATAGACAATTATTTCCCTTATTCTTTATCCTTATTCCTGCTTATTCTCCTACCGAACGGGCCCTAAGGGTAAAAAAGTAATCATTGAAAGTATAAAAAGTTACAGGTGTAAAAATCTCTATTCTTTTAAGGCTAGGTGATCGCAATAAACACAGAAAATGGAGTCGACTTTTTTTAATTATATATACAGATACATGTCTCTATATCTGTTGTGCTTTAAAAAATGAAATAATTATTCAAGAATTTTTGAAAAAGGTAACGTCTCAACCCTTACAAAATTTGCAATCACATAACAATGAAAATGATTATATTTCTTCTCTTTTTCTCACAAATGAAGGGAGACAGATAGAAAAGTGTGCATATCATACAATATAAGATTGAAGTTAAATCGTACAAAATAGAAAAGTTTAACATAAATCTTAGCTATACAAGTTGCAAGTAAATAAAGAAGGACGGTGGGGGTATTCTCGGAAATCTGTCAGTGTAAATCCAACCAGACACACCTCCCAGCTCCAAAACCTTTTTGACTAAATTGTCGCAACCCATACCATCTTATTTTGACTCACCCACCACCCTCCTTCTCTCCAAGCACCACTTCTCCTCTTCCTCCGGCGTCCAGCTCCACATCTCGATGGTCAACCATCGCTCCCGCTTCTCTCTCGTCGCCGTTGTCACCTTCATCCTCCTCACCACAGCTCTCGGTAAGCACTCCCACCTCCCTCTTTCTCCCCTTCCAACAACTCTAACAGCTTCACCCATCTCCACCGACCTCCCATCCTTCACCATGAAATTTCCCAAACCCAACTCCAATCTCTCCCAATCCAATACAACCCAGTGAACCCACCTCCGAAGATCCCACCTCTCCTTCCCCTGCATTCGAATCTTGAGCCATTTTGGCGACGTTGGTAATCAGCGGCCTCTTTGTTTGCGTATAATATTAGGTCGCAGGGGACCCCATCTTCGAAGCCCAAGGAAGGAGGAGGAGGAGCGAGCCGTGGCGGCGAGGCAGCTCATCGGACCAGGGTCGTCCCCTCCCACGTGTCGCTCCCGCTGCGGCACGTGCTACCCGTGCAGGCCCGTGCACGTGGCCATCCAGCCGAGCCTCTTCTCCCCCCTGGACTACTACCCCGAGGCCTGGAGGTGCACGTGCCGCCACAAGCTCTTCATGCCTTAGCACATATCTACTAACCCCAACCTCGCATTGCAGCAGAACTTACCCTCAAATCCACTTGTCCAGATTTCTGCTCGTCTGTCCATAATTTTGCTTCTTTTGCTCTTTTAGCTTTCCATCCCCATTGTAGCAAACTGTGCATGTCGTTTTTGGTTGCTTGTTAGCACATAATGGCATATCATATCTGTTGCTTCTATATCTCTGATGTGTCCTCTCACCATCTCCCCGCCTCTTCAGTGCATGTGCCGAGAACAGTTGATGTTGGGGAGATATGTACAGGAATGGGAACAGTAGCTGTTCAGGGGTGAAGCTCTGGCAAAAAAATTTTGAAATATATTTCTGACTTTTCCTCTGTCTGTTGAATTGGTGCAACGTGATTTATACAATTGTATCCCGCCTGTCTGTATCTTAATTTGCGAAAAAAATGGAATTTCTAAATTTATGTTCCCATGTTTCTCTGGTCTTCCTCATTCATGTTGTCGAGTCGTTCCTTTTCCCAATCATCTTCTCTCTCTTAAGTATTGAGAATAAGGAGGGGAATAAGCATTATTCCTATTCAGTTGGACAAGATGTATATTAGTTTGACAAGGAAAGATCAGGTCTATTTGAGTTAGTGAATAATGTAAGCACAGAAGCAGGACCGGGCAAGTTTGCAAGGATTAGGATGTACAGGCAAAGTATATTGGAGCTTACGTGTGATTTTACAGTTCTTCAAGGGGTATATGTGTAAGTAATCCCTTCATTGATTTCAGGAACGATGATGATTGTTTGAATGGAAGCCGATGGACATGATTGCTGTGGTGGAGTAAAACTTGAGTTGGAAGCTGCTGCTCGAGTGGTCGTCCAACCACTTGCAGTGACGTGATTTTTCTCCTCGTTAATTTATATCTGACACGAAGTTAGGCATGGTTTGTTGTTTTAGATCCCATAATAATAAAATACATAGGTTAATGGGGTTGCCTCCGTGTCATTTTCGGCGTTTTTTTTTTATTTTTTTCAAAAAATATCGCTATGTGTATTCATCTTTATATCCCTCCTATATTCATTCGAATTTCGTCAGAAAAGAGACTCCTACGGCCTTCATCCAGACAGTCATTTTTTAACGGTAACATGATTTTTTAAATCGACACCATCTCGATAGAGGTCGTAAGAGTCTCTGTTTCTGACGAAAGTTTAATGGCATATAGGAGGATGAATATACATGGCGATATTTATCGAAAAAAAATTTAAAAAATGCTGAAATAAAGGGGCGGGGTAGCCCCATTAAATCCTAAAATATATATTACGTTTACTGTGCCGAAGGGCATTTGAACTTGGAAGAGGTTGCAAGTTATAAAAAACAAATCTAAGCCCGGTTGAAATATATTCTGCTAAATGAATGAGGCCCAATTTCGAGTCCATGTGTGGGAATAACGGTGATTTTAATCACAACTTAGATACTTTTCCGTGTTGACATTTGGATGTGGAAATCAAGTAAATCATCGAAGAAGGCATGAAGACGATGGTGATCGATGAGATGAATGAGGAGGGAAGTTGACGTCTAGTCCAAGAATATATACTTTCCCCCAATTTAATTGGTAAGGAAGAAGAAGCTGATGATGGCGGTGGCAATTGAGGAGGAAGGAGAGTATGACAGGTCTCTCGATGACCTGCCATCAAGATGAACTACTGATATGAGACGTCATTAATGACCTATCATCGGATGATCAGACAATATGAGAGGAAGACAAAATCCTTTTCTTTTAAGTGTTCCATAAATGAATATTACTTCTTAATAAATTTAGATACTTTATTATTAATGTATTAATTTTGCGGTGGTTTATTTCTCTTTACAGAAATGGAATAGTTAAGAATTTTCATATACATGCAAAATAAAATACTTATGTGGAGCATACTTGAAGTTTTTTTCAAACCAATGATGAAAGAGTTATTTGTTATATTTTCTCTATTTATATACAACTGAATTGTATATTTTTTCAATGATAGGATGGATGTCAAATCTTAGAAGGAAGTAGTAGACAAATCAAACTGAAGAGGGTGACAATACGGAAGCAATTGCATGCCTTGCAGTGGAAGGAACAGACAAATCTTAGCTAGTTCTTCTTTTGTTGAATTGAGATGTTATATTAGATAGTGTTGGCACTATAGAGTTTGTCTAGATTTGAGTTTGGAATGTGTGTACATTGTTATCCTATTAGTGTAATGTTTCATTGTTGTCTTGTTTAACGCAATGACTTATTTTTCTAGATGATTTGCTTGGTGGAATGATTTATTTGATTCATCAAATTGTTGGATATTCTCATGTTTAACGGATATCGTGTTAGATGTCAAATCAGAATAAAAATTATATGAATATAATTCTGGTAATTACAAAATCATTTGTTTAACTAGTGATTTTCAAGATTGACAATTTGTCATTACAACTAAAATGTTGAGAAATATTTTTTTGTGACAGATAATTTGTCTTCAGTAACATCTAAATATAACTATCTTCAGTGGTTTTAATGTGACAAACGCATTATTTTTTCTGACATCCAAATTGTCGCAAATAGTATTCCCTAAGGGGTTTTTACCGATGGATTATTCTTGACGACTTAACTGTCATGTGACACTTTTTATGACGGATCGGGCATTATATGTGACATAATTTGTCGCAGGGAAAAGATATTTTTCTTATATAGTAGAGTCTCTTTCAAATATCACTTTCATAGAATCACCTCTTCCTACGTCGATAAAAACTCTACAAAATATTTTTATTCATTTTTTGAATAATTTTTAGATCTATCTTGTGATGCGAGAGATAAATTTCCTAATAACTTTATCCAAAATGCGATAAAAAATGACAATAACTTGCATCTTTTGTATTTTATTCATATGTTTCAGTTTAAGTGATTTATTCACTTTTTTGTTAATTTGAATATGTTTACTTGAACCAAAAGATAAAAAGTTATTATTTCTCCAAATTTCACCTTTTTTCTTTGCACCTTTAATCTATTATGCATTCCTTCAGTTTATTATTTTTCTACTTCTATGTTTTGTAAAAAGTTGTGATATAACCCTTAAGTTTTAAAATTTTGACAAAAAATGTAGAAATAACGGTAAATTTACGTGATTCCACCACACCCGTTAATCTACGATAACATATTTAGAATTATTTGATGCGTTTTACACCTGTCTTTAAAATAACATTTTGTATTCTAGATAATTTAATAAGATTCAAAAAAATCTCGTATTTCTGAGCACAATAGGTTAACATAAACTTAATTCCTTATTTATTTATTTTATATTTAACTGAATTCCAAGTAATTTTATATTTTTATGGCACTTGATTTTTTTATAATTTGCTGGTAAATTGGAGAAATCGTAAAAGTACTGAATAATTATTTTTTTCATCTTTTATTCTTAGTAATATTATTTCTTACAAATTATTATTATTTTACTTAGTTTACTAGTTTACCATTTCTATCATAACTAATTCTTAATAATTAGTTTAATGATTTCATCGATTTATTCTAAAAATAAAATATTATATTTCATAAATACAACTTTAATTTTAGAATTTTTAAACTTTCACATTTTATTTTTTTCAAAAATATAATCCTTACCTTAAAAACCCAAAATTTTCAAAAATATTATCCTCATAGATTGCTCAGTTACGTGGTTGATTTAATTTACAAAGGTGGATAATATTTATATCACGCTCGTTTCTTCTTTTATTTTTTTTGAACAAACTTGTCTAATATCTCAAAATAATTAAAAATCGATCGATCGATATAAGGTTTTACCTCAAATCATGAATAAGCGAATGGATACCTTTGAAAAGTATTAAAGTTGGCTTAATAATTCACCCTAAATTGATGAAGATCGCTTATAGAACAACTCTTCTCCATAGAGGATTTGTCTTTCTCCCTGGTTTTGTCTGATAGGCGACCCGGGCATACAATAGGTACACAAGCAGCAATCACTGTCAAGGATTCCAAGAGAGACCAACCATCTCATAGACAGGTTCTTTATACCATAAATCGAGGCTCCAGTGAAAGGTAGAAGGACGAACGTGAGGATGCTGCACCACAGAGGTAGCGCAAATGATGGTATCAATAGACTTAATCTTCAAAAAATGCATCCTATAAGATTATGAATATCAAAATCATCTACCAAATACGGATAATTACGAAAGATCGATTATAATCTACATGCTTAATCTTTAAAAAATGCATGCAATAAGATTATGACTATCAAAATCACCAACCAAATACAGGTTGGCAAAATGTGGATTATTATGAAACAAATCATTCAACATCCTCTCGCAGGAATTAATATGACAAACACACATTATTACAGAGATTGCCATAGGTTCAATCCTTCTAATTAGTAGTGTATATTATTAACAAACATATTAATAATTTAAATATATATTGAGAAGTAAGATAAGAAATAAGAAGTGAATGATATATAATTACAACTTCTATAAAATGATTTATATAAATTATATACTAAATATTATTTACTAATGTTATTAATTAATATATATTCTATCAGTATTTGTGGGAGAAGAAAAGTGATAAGGCAACATATAAGCATAATATGAGGCATGTGCAATCACACAACCTATGAATCAAGAAGGAGCTAGATTCCATTCAATAAATAAAGTTATGTATAGAAGCATAGTTATGGCCATAGATAAAAAGAAGGATCCACAAGTTTTCCATCACGGTGAAAACTCAAGTCTATCGAAGAACTTTGCATGGAATAATTTCCCTCATCTCCACAATGCCCCCCCATAGAACTTGACTTTAGTATAAGTATATATTACTATAAAATAACATACATTTCAATAAATATATCAATATATATTAATTTATATCATTTATGTAATCAAAATGGAAGGAAGTGAATTACAAGTTTATAATAATTAAAAATTAATTATAACTTTAAACATCAATCAATGTACTTTTTAATCTTTCACTTGATCCTTCATACTTAAAAATGTGACAACTCATGATGTTTCATCTTTAAAAATGTACCAATTCATGATGCTTATAAATCAATTCATGCAAATAACATCTTCATTATTTTGGACTTATGTCAAAAAAAATCCATGTAACAATTGGCCAAATATAGTCATGTTTGATCGAACTATTTATAAGATCAAATAGTATATAAAGAAATGAAAGTGGTTGTTTTTTGATATTTTAAAATTTCGATCGATTTCATATTAAATTAAATTTGTAAAAATAAGCTGAAACTCGTTTATAAATCTTTATTTGTGCTATTTAGGTATTCCTTCATATAGATCTATCATTAACATGAAGAAACTTGTTGTTGTCTTAAAGTTATTAAGAGTCGGATGTTTATATATCATTCAAATTTGACTTTAGTACGTGAAGTAAATTTGCATAATAATATTTATTAATCTTAGATCTAATAAGAAATAAACTAATACATGTTTTAATAAGAGAAATACGAGATCGGCACCCTAAAAATACTCAGGTTCATGCATACTCTTTTTGAAAGGGTTATCAATGTTTACTTTGACTAATATTTTAGTGTTTATAAAATAGATGTGAAGATAAATGAGCAATAAAGTAGTATCTCAAGTAGATACTTCTAATACTCCAAAAAAGTATTTTAGAAGTCATAGAATAAATATTTACTCTAATTATTCATATACTAATAACCAATTTCTTGATAATATGTAATTGCAATAGAAGTTTATTATCATCTTGTCTTCATAGTAATTTAAGTTTTACCCAAACAAAAGTAATTGAAGTAAAAATAACATTTTTTTAAAAAAAATAAATACCATTTTATCCCAACTTCTAACAATTTTGTAATAAAATTGAAATTTATTGATGTTTTAATGGACAAAATTCTACTACTTCACATTCATTTTGTGTCCCTCCTTGTGTGTAAATAAACAAAAAAAATTAAAAAATAATTTAAGTGCAAATAATATAACCATATTTTATTCAAGTATTTTATACATATATTATTAAGAGAAAATAAAGGAAAATACAAAACTCATAAAAATCATGTATTTTATACATTTAAAATATCTTTAAAAATTCTTATTTTGCACATATAGCTAGTTTTGGCTATGAATGAGATATAAAATATTAATGTAGACTAATTTTTATTGTGAAATCATATGATATTTTAGTTCTATTTTTTTCCTTTCTTGATTTACCTTGTAGTTGACAAGTGTCAACCAACAATCGAGCCGATTGTGCCATGTGGTGTCCTTCTATTTGCCTGACCCCACCAACTCAACCTTCCTCGACACCAACGTCCATGGTCTCCCCTTGCGGTCTTCGAAGAACCCACGCCTGCCACATCTTGATGCTAATGGTTGACTTCATCGTCTTCCTCTTCCCACTTCTCTTCATTCCTCCATCGAGTCGTGACCCAATCCATGATCACCACATTCAACTCCAACCTTCCTCACGTCATCGACGCCTCACCCTCCAGCATGGTTCCTCGACCATTGTTGACCTACGAACCCACTTCTCCATCAGTGCAACCGGTCCCATGCAAAGCGTAAAGCCGATCCAACACTTCCCACCAAGAGAGAGAGAGAGAGAGCGCTTCTTGATCTTGATGGTGAGAATGCCAACAAGAGAAGGAACGGATCCAATGGGCCAAATCCACCTTGCACACACGCCCCACACATGCATTTGACTCTGGTGATCGACCCACCATTGAGTGACACAGGGGCGGAGAAGGGTGGCAGGTGGGACCATGCCCCAACCCCCTCTAAATTGGAAAAACATTGAATAACACTTCTCATATTCCTTGTTTCTCCTTTCCAAATTAAGAAAACGTAAAAGCCCTCCATTCATTTTCTCTTGTTTCTGATATTTCATCTTCCAATCTTTCTCTTCCCTTTTCCTCGATTATTTCAAATTGAAACCAATCCAAGTATTCGATCCATGATCGATCTGTGATCATATCTGTTTTATACAGATTTTGACATCCTTATATGCATCTGTTTTAAAGTGGATATGGACATGGTATCAATTTGATATCCTCAAATGTATGCATCCGTATTCGATGTCCATTTTTATTTATAAATATAATTGGATATTTATTATTAATATATATATATAACATAATTTTATACCTTCTTTATAATTGGAAATTATGTATCCCTATTACAGTGATTGGACCTAAGTTAATGGACTAAAATCATGGAAGGTCGTATCCCGATATATCGGCGATATATCGCCGATATATCGATATCGACATGGGACTGATATCGAAATCGATATATCGATATATCCGATTTCAGGCATTTTCTTCAGAAAGATTCCTAGATATAGCGATATATCGCCGATATATCGATATCGAAACGATATCGATATCGATATGTCCTTCCATGACTAAAATGCATTTAAGTGTCCTAAATAAAGAGGAACTATAAGGACAGTTATATGCATATATGCATTCGGTAATCTTAACATGAATTGGTAGTAAAGAAAATACAATATAATGACATGATTACATGATTGTTTACCTTTGTGCCTACTTCATACTAAATTCAAGGGAAGGTCGACTGATGCACTAGTTAGGAGGTGTGAGTGTTGGGATGTTGAGCCGGTTAAGAGAGGACGAGGATGACCCAAGAAGTGTTGGAAAGAGATTATACAAAGGAACCTTAGTTTTTTGGATATAAGCCTGAGATTGATCCAAGTTAGATCTGAATGGAGGCAAAGAATCCATGTAGCTGACTGATTTAGCCAAAATCAGGTGGTCGTAAGTTCAACACAAAGCGTGAACTCAGTCGATGTGATGTCCACACTAACTCTGAACTAAAGTCAACAATTAACCCACACTAAAGATCAATAAATTAGAAATAATGTGGAGTTAAAATTTATTTTTAACTCTGCACAAATGGTGTATAGTGACAAGTATGCAGAGAGTTCGAACACAGGGAGCAAACAGGGTAGTTCAAAATTAATGCACAAGTGCGTGTGTGTGATGTGTTGTCAACACTAAGCAAGTAAGCAAATAAATTTTTGTGGGTTTTTAATTTTAAATTTTTTTTTATTTTAATTTAATTTTTAATTTTGTATTTTGCTTTTTAATTTTCTGATTTTTATAATTTTATATTTTATATTTTTTTATTTTCTTTTTCAATATTGGAAAGTAAGGACAATATAATAAAAGATAAGGTGAACTATTTATAAAAATGCACAAAAATAACCAAAAATTCAGAAATTAAACGTTTTCGATATTTTTAGGATTTTTTACTGTTTTGGTGATTTTTGGGGATTTTTTAAGGTGTTTTTGGTATTTTTAATTACTGAAATAAGTCAAATCAGTGAAAAAGATGATGGCTGTGAGTAAAATGGGATTTAAAAATGGCAACCAGTACTCAAAATCTTTCACAATAATTTTCAAATAAAGCTACTGAAATATGCAACAAACAGGAGCTGAGTTTGTATTTTTTTGAGTTTTCCTTGATTTTATATATTTTTTGAAGTTTTAGAGTGTTTTTAAATTTTTAGTGTTTTTCTTTTGAGATTTTTAATGATTTTTGGACTGACACTGAATTAGGTTAAAATAGACACTAGGTAATTTTTTTGGAATTTTTGAGAGGGTTTTAATATTTTTTTGGCATTTTCTAAGCTAGACAGTACATAAAAAGCGAGTTTTTGATTTTTAATAAATATAAAAATAAAATAAAAGCAAAAACTAAATTGATAGCGTCAAAGTACACATGCACAGGAGCTTAAGTTTAAAATTTGAGAAATTTTGGGATTCAAATGATACCCTAATTAATTCATGCAAGCATACAAAAATTAAAGGTCTGGCAGGGACCTTTCTGCAAAAAGACAAAGCTCCAGGGGCTGTTAGGCACATTTTCCACAAAACTTATACTGTATGAAATAATTTCTAGACCAAACGCAAATATTTAAAGGTTCGAGGATGCGCCTGCAAAAACGCCAGAGGGCACGTGCTTTAGACACGTGACCTGGCGAGGATATAACTGCAATAATTAAAAAGCCCAAGGGCTTTATAGCAAAATGTCCAAAACTTTTATACGGCGGTCGAAAGTTTAGGTACTAAACAGAAATACATATAACGCCCCGGGGTTTCCCGCAAAAACACCCAGGCTCACGCGCGGCGCACGCGCCTAGGCGGGGGGTACGGATGCAAATCTCAAAAGAAACGGGGCTGAACTGCAAATGTCCCCAAAACTATTGAACGCAGATGAAAGATTAGTGTTTAAATATAAAATTCAAAATTGGCGGGGCTTATCTTGCAAAATTCCTCGCTAAAGGCGCAGATCAGACGGTGGGCGTGACCCCACTTAGACACGTGGCGAGCTCCTGTGCACCGATACCGCTTCGCGCTGTGCGGCCCAGATTAGAAGATCTTCGAGTGATGGACGACTCTGGACACGCAAGATCAGACGGTGACTGTGCGCTTCAAAGAACAGGCAGGGATCCAACGGCTCGCCCTTGATCTGCAAGAACAGACGAAGAACAGGGGTCCGTCGAGATGGAATCGACGCGAGCTCCGTCTTCTGACGTGATCTGCAACTGATATGGAGTCCACAAGCGCGCTGGAGGTCCCTGCTACCGTCGGGGGTGATCATAAGGTTCGAAATATGGCCGGAGTGCACCCGTGGAGATAGAGGAGCAAAGAAGCTCCAGGTGGATCGGCCGGATGCGCAAAATCACTCCATGCGTCCTTGAGAAGCTTGAACCTGCAAAGAAGAGTTAAGGGGGACCGCGGGCAAGCTGCCGCGCATCACCCTGCAGTAGCGGAAGGTGGAAGGCGGTGAGGGAGAAGCTCGCCGGAGCTTGCTCCGGCGAGGTGGAGTACGGAAGTGATCGGAGGTTGGATGGACGACTGGTGAATGGAGATGCGATCCTACTGCTACCAGAAACTAAAGTAAACAAAAGAAAGAGGGAAAAACGTTCCTCGGAGCAAGGTGCTCGAGGTTTGATACCTCACGGCGGCGCAGCCGCCGGAGATGGCTGGGACGCGCCTCGGCCCTCCGCTGCACCTCGACGAGGTCGGGGATCAACCCCCTGTCACCGGGGTCCCTGGCTAAGCCTCGGATGTCTCAGCTTTGGTCAAAGGCTGTCCAAAAGAAAAAGGGAAGGAATGGGGGCTGGTTTTGAACATGGCCGAGTGGGGACTTTCGAGGCGAGATTTTGAGTAGATGAAAAAGATCTGGTAGGATCTAAGAGGTCAGCGGGCTAGGTGGGTCTACAGTGAACAAAAGTCAAGAAGACTTTGGAGAGAAACAAGGGACCTATGGCCCTCGAAAAAATCGAGAAAGAGGGAACAAAGACATACCTGACGGGCTGTGACCAGGGGTCATGGAGTTGACCCCCGGTCAACGGATGGCGTGGCCTGATTGGGCCACGCCATCCGCAAAAAGACAAATTTTAAATAAAACTTTGTAAATTAAATTAAAAATAGAAAATGATTTAATTAATTTTAGGTTATTTAATAAAAAATGTTTATTATTTTATATAGTATTTTATTCCGATTTTTAATTATTTTTATGAGTTATATTTTTACAAGTTGCTTTTATACCCCTATATAGGTATATTATTCTATATATTGTATTTTCTTATTTTTATTTTGCATTTTTATTTTTATTATTTTTATTTATTATTTTCTAAAATTATGAAATACTTTATCTACACAAATATATTTTTATTTATTTTTTCTGATATGTTTTGTATATTTAATAAAATACAAGTATGTTTTGTATAGGTATATGTATAGGCAGTATACCTATGTATTCTTTATACAAGTATTTTTATTTTGTAATTTCTTTGCATTTTTATTCTGATCTTAATGCACATATATATTATAAGTAATATTTACATAATTATAAAAATATAAAAATGAATAAAGAATAAATTGAATATTTTATTCAGTACAGGTATACAATAGGGGTCCAAAACTCAACTTTCAAACCGTAGCTCCGCCAAATGCGAAACCACAACCATTAAATAGATTATTTTCTTCTATATACAATTAAAGGTGAGTATGCTACATTTGGAGTTTTTATTTGTGAGATACGGGTCTGGGAAGTTGGGATTCTGGATTTTTATTCAGGCCATAACTTTTTATTTGCACGTTATTTTTCTGTGAAATCAATTTTGTATTTTTATTTATAAAATTATCTACAACTTTCATATACAAAGTTTCTTTATTTGATGAATAAAAAGTGGAACCAAAAATAGGTCCCAAAATGAATAAAGAATGAATAAAGAGTATAGGTATTTACACTGTATTTTGGCCCTTATCTCCCCCTACTTTATTCCTTGTCGACCTATTCATCAAGATGCCTAGGTCTCAGGGTTTCGGGTCATAAAATATTTACAATATTTTATTCTTTTTTTCTTTTCTTCTCTTTATTCTATAATTTTGGCCTTAATTACAGTATTTTAGACACTATCTGAATGCATATGCATGGATGCTAATATGCTTGATTTAAGGGTATTTACAGGCATTTGCTAGGGTTTTTGATGCCAAAATGATAGAATAAAGATGATGAAATGTGGATTCATCATCCCCCTATACTTTACCTTTGCTAGTCCCTAGCAAACACTTATGCAATAAGTGCAAAAAGAAAAGAAAGAAAAGAAAAAGAAGAACTTGGATCTTATTTGATTATCAAACTTGTCTTCGCAAAATCAAAGTTTGGAGCTTAAGTCGGACCTTTGGAATTTTAGTGCGGGCGGAACCTTAGTGAGAACCGTGTTTGAAATTGAACAGTCCTTGAGAATCCCAAAACTCTGCCCAAGTCTCCTCAATAGCCAGATCAGAAATACTTCAACTCATACGCAAACTCTTACGACTATGAATCTGACTTGTACAGTGTAAGTGATGGTGGCTCTCCCCAACTAGAATGACAAAGAAACTGACTTCTCCAGTACGACAACCCAATGATTCCCCAATCCAATGACTCCATCCTCGAGGAGCGGGGTATTCCCTTCTAAGTTCAAGTGGCAACCAGCTCAAGAGGAGGGGGTGAAGAGAAGAATGGACGGTAGCCAGTGTAGCTACCTATCCTGGGATGCAAGACCAGGGTAGTCAAGTCATCCAGCTGCAGGCTCACATATTTTGACTTTGGAACTCAAGCTTGCTTATTGACTTTACAACATATGTACATACTTTGCAGGCTTTTTATTTTTGTACATGCCTAAACTTTTTTTTTGAAATACTATTCACATCAGAATTTACATAAGGAGTTTTTCCTCTTGAGCCAGTAGACTATCCCTCTTTTGAAGCTTTATCGCAACCCACAGCCTCCTGTCTTTAGACTTCCTAATCACTGGACGGGTTGGGGTGCACTTCCCTCCCTAGAGGAGGACAAGTGTTTCCACTTGTGTGCGTCTCATACCGGCAAATCCAATCCCCTCACCACTCCAACTGAGTTGAGCCATGTGAAAGGTGCAGGTGTCCAAGTTAGGTCATTATCAACAAGAGTCGTGCGTGTGCTCCGAAATACTCTACTTAGGAAGTCAAGGATCCATTGAACCAAGTCCCGTAATCCTCAAAGAATTAAGTCAACTAGACCTGAAGTACCTCAAACCCAGTTCCTATAAGGTTCCTGTTATTAGGTAGATTTTAAGGTCCAATCAAGCTCCAATCTCTGGATTTTACTTAGACTTGTTCAACTATCAAACTCAATCCAAAAAATGCGAATGCTATGCAATGGAATGCAGAAAATATTTTTGTGATGCAATTTTCAAAGATTTTGAGCTTTTTATGGATTTTTGAAAAGATGATGATGATGCATATGCATTTTTTTTATTTTTCAAAAAGATTTTTCAAATGTTTTTGGATTTTAATTTTGCAAATGTTTTTGGGATTTTTTTTGAAACAAAAAGCTTTTGGCTAAAATCTAGGTTAAAACTATGTATACGGGAGTGCTTCTTCATATATACAAGAAGTGGATTTTAAGAATTTACAAGGGTAAGTGGTCAATTTTATACATAAGGATATAGTGAATTTTGGTGTGATGTATGTATTCCTCAAGCTTATTTGAAAACAATTTACACACAATTTTTGAAAACTATAGTCCAAAATAGTTTTTACAAACATTTTACACACATTTGAAAACATTTTGCAAAGGCTTTCAAAACAGTATATATAGGTTTTTCAAAACATTTTTGCAACCATTTTTCAAACCATTTGCAAATCATTTTTCAAACATTTTATTTCACACAAAGAAAATAAATTTTACAAACCACACATTTTTACAAAGGTTGAAAACATGTAACAAAATATTTTCAAAATAGTTTTCAATAAATGTTCACAAAGATTTTCAAACTATTTTTCAAACATTTTGCAAAAAACATTTTCACCTGATTTATTAATCAGTAAATACAAAAAGAATTTGAGGAATAACCACATCTTTTTATTAAGAAATTTTAATGAATTTTAAAGAATTATTATTAGCCATATTATTAAGAAAATATGAAAGTACGAGTTATGGCTAAAGTATATACGTAGTATATACGACCCCCCTATACTTAGCTTGAGCTATGTCCTCATAGATCGGAGAGAAAAGAGAAGACATAACTCGTACTAAGTATAGACAAGTCGAAATAATAAAGGAACAAATGAATCAAACGAATGAGAAGTTGACCGTCCCCCCTATACTTAGGATCAAATAATCCTAAGTATAGCAGACTGTACACAACGCAGGGAGGGTCAAGGGTGGGAATGAACAGATCATACTCAGATTGTCTCCCCATATACTTAGGATAAAATATCCCTAAGTATAGACAAGAAGAGGAGACATTGGAGAGGACCGAAAAGGATAGAACAACTCGGGGTGCCAACCCCCCTATACTTAGGACAAAGTACGTCCTGAGTATGGAAAACTGTCTACAAGGGCGGCACCTTTTTGATAGAAAAAGAAGATAGAAAAGGAAAAGAAGAAAAGAAGAAAAGAAGAAAATAAATCTGAAGATGGAAGGATAGATCAGAGGATATACACATCCCTCCCCCTATACTTAGGGTAAAAGAAGCCCTAAGTATAGGCAACAACAGGATTGATGACATGGAACGAAGAATGAACACTCAACTCGTCTACCCCTCCTATACGTAGGATAAAGTACGTCCTAAGCAAGGCAAACACGAGAAATGGGTAGACGAGCAAAAACGGGAGATAGAAAGAGTCACAAGAGAGAATCTACAACATAAAAGGGTGATCATCAGAAGGTGGAAAGCAAACCTTCTTGCGGGACTGCTGAGGGATGGATCGGATATGGTGTATGTCGACATCGGGGTCCACAGTGGACGGAGGCCGATCAGGTTCGATACGGTGAAGGCCCTCAGTGGAATCAAAACGGAAAGGGACGAACTGATCGATGGAAGAAGTATGGTTGGGTTCTCCCTTGGTGGTCCTATGGTGTGAAGGCACATGCGGGTGAGTGGAAGAAGTACGACCAGGTCCGGCCTTGGAAGTCTCGCAGATGTCAAAGTGAAATGGGACAAACTCATCATCCTCGGAAGAAGTGTAATCGGAGTCGTCCTGCGAGTCCTCGTCCAGGTCAAAATCAAAAGGAACGAAATCATCAGTGGAAGTATACGAACTCAGATCGTCCTCAAGACTCTCACTTGAATCCTTGTCTTCAACAAGAGGTCTGAATTTATCAAAATAAATAACAGCATCATAACCGACCTCAATCATCTTCACTTGTGAAGGGCCAGGAACGGATTTATCAGTGGAAGTAGTCAAACCAGGTCCGTCCTGCCTAGTCTTACCTAGGTCATTTGTTGCCTTATGAGGTCTCTCAAAGTAATGGGCAACATCATAAACATCCTCAATTATCTTAGTATCTGCCCCCTGCTCAAATGGTTCAATCACGTAGATACTTTGGATTTCATCATCACATCGCCACACACCAGGAGGAGGATTAGTGAGGTCCATGCTTTCCGACTTCCTCCCTTTTCGGGGGATCCGTCGGGGCTCATCAGGGATCGCTAAGGAAGTATCTCTAGTAGCATCAGGTAGGTCACAGGCCTCAGAGTCAGCTATAATCGGTGAAGGTGCATCAGGTGCAGGTCTCTGGTCATCTGTGGGTGCGGCGATCATCACTTCGCTTTCGTCAACAGGACGGAAGCGAACCTCTCCTGATCCATAGTCAATAACGACCCTCGCAGAGGCGAGGAATGGTCGTCCCAGGATGATTGGAGATGGCTCCCCTGTGGAGTTCTCCATGGGCAACACGACAAAATCAACATTGTGGCTCGTGCCCTGAATAGAAATGACGGCGTTTTCAAGGATACCCTTCGGCCTCTTGATGGATCCATCGGCAAACTGAACGATCATCCTGGTTTTCTTGAGAGGCCCTAAATGAAGGGACTGTACCAGTGAGAAGGGTAATATGCTAATAGATGCACCACCGTCTAGGAGAGTGCGATCACATGTATAGTCAGAGATGGTGCAAGTGATGAAAGGTGTAGCTGTGTTCTTCTTCTTGGGAATGGGACGGTGTGTGATGGCGAGGGCAGTGGCCATGGTCAAAATGTGACGCTCAGATCTGCTCTTCTGCTTTCTCTTCTTGGGAAGAGGAGCAGATAATTGAGTCATGGCCTGCTGAAGTGGGGCACGGATAATCTCATGAATAGTAGCCACCACTTCGGGTTCAGTCAACATTTTTTTGAATTTTTGGACTTCCTCCATACAAGATAGGAAGTCGGAATCAGCATATACACGAGGCATGCCAAGAGCAGTCTGTACAGCGGCATCCTCGGAGTCAAAGGTGGGACTGTGCGTGAATGCATGTATGGTCCAGGGCTCTGGCAAGTGGACTTTCTCCTCAAAATCTTGATCAACCAAATGTCTCCCGAAATCTTTTTGGATTTTAAATTTTTCTCATTTTTTTGTATTTTTGGCGATTGCAAGCTCCCATGATCACCTACAAGTGAAGCCGTATTCCCGACGAAAGGAGCATTAATCTAATTCTTCCTCAAGAAAGCAATATCATCATTCATCAAATCAATGCGCTTTGTCATCCGATTCAAGATATCGCTCATAGAGATCGAGGGAGGTGACTCCATCAGGTCAGACTCGGGTGGATGTGAAGGTGGAGATGGATAATACACAGGCGGGGGTGGATGTGGGTAGAAGTCCGAGTCGTGATACTGTGGCTGAGGCGGGTATGTACAAAAATCAGAAAAAATAGGAGGAGGATCCTCCTGATAAAAGGGAGGTGGATCGGCTGGAGCGAGCGAGGGGTCCGCAAAGTCCGGATAAAATGCACTCCAGGGATCCATCTCGAAATCAAAAGGAAATGATTCGAGGGAGCATGTCGATCAAATCAAGAGAGTGAAGAAAAAGGCGCAAATGCGCAGAGGAGATCTAGGACACACAAAAACAATCACAGACAAAAATGAAAAGAATGCAAACCCTCAATTCACCTACTCAACTCGGTAGAGACCGCAAAGTGCGGTCTTTTAATCTTGTCTTTTTTAGAGTTAGGTGAGAAGTCAAAGAGTTTCACACACACTTAAGGGGCTTGATGGGATTTGGGCACTAATCCTTAAGGTGTGCGCGAGCAAATAAAAGCGAAGACAATGAGGGGATTACTCGCCCCAATACAAGATTTTTCTTTTAATTGGTTTTAGGGTCAAGTAAAATTAGCAGTCCCAATTTTATGGATTATCACTTTTTTTGGATTTTTAGTGAGAAATGCACGCGCCTAACGAGGAGTCAATTCCTTTAAGATCCTAGATTGGCAAAATCAGAGGTAGAGAGGCGGAAAAGCAATGCAAGCGATCAAAACGATGATGGATGCTAAAGCGTAAATGCTCACCTTGCCTCCAGCACTCTACATGCAAGGATGCTCAGCAGAATTGAAACCTATCTATATGCATATGCAAAAACCGATGAAATCGTCCTAAGTTTCAGAAATTGCTATTATCGTGAAGAACCACAAGCTGACCACCAACCCTCAATCCGAATGTCCGGTCTAGGCTCACCCCTCCTCTGCTCAACACATTTGAGTTAGGAGAAAGCGCTTGTGTGGGAATGAGCTCGCGGCACGTGGATCGAAAGCTAATGATCAACTGTTTAAGATTCTGACTAAGTCCAAACGAGGCTATAGGTGCATGCAAAGGTATTAGGTGTTTGGCCTTAATCTATCGCAAGCAATCCTAAAAACTAAGGGCTCAATCACACAAAAGAAATGAAAATCGGAAAACAAAACAAAATAAAAGAATGCGAAGAAACCGTGAAAAGCCGCGGCGAGCCCCCAAGTGAACAATCACTTGGAAATTAGGCTCAAGAGTCCAAGTCCGGGGGTACCTGTATTATTACAATAAAGGAGTCTCTCTCTCACTTAAGTTACAAACTAAATACAAGAGAATAAAGGAAATAGAATTGTCTTCAAAATTCTCTCCTAGCCCGCCTTCGTGCTAAGTCAAGTCGCCTCACGTGGGTGCGCAGGTGCTCCTGGAAGAGAGCTCCTACCTCGATCCGCGTTCCTCGCAAGAAGTCAAACAAGAGAGAGGTTAGACAATTCAAACAAGAAATATCAAAAATAAGGAAAATAAAACAAACAGAGCTAAAGACCGCAAAGGTAGACAAATAGTCACAACACGAAGCAAAAACTCGAACTACGCGCTGTTGCTCCCCGGCAACGGCGCCATTTGATTTAGCCAAAATCAGGTGGTCGTAAGTTCAACACAAAGCGTGAACTTAGTCGGTGTGATGTCCACACTAACTCTGAACTAAAGTCAACAATTAACCCACACTAAAGATCAATAAATTAGAAATAATGTGGAGTTAAAATTTATTTTTAACTCTGCACAAATGGTGTATAGTGACAATTATGCAGAGAGTTCGAACACAGGGAGCAAACAGGGTAGTTCAAAATTAATGCACAAGTGCGTGTGTGTGTGTGATGTGTTGTCTACACTAAGCAAGTAAGCAAATAAATTTTTGTGGGTTTTAATTTTAATTTTTTTTATTTTAATTTAATTTTTAATTTTGTATTTTTCTTTTTAAATTTCTGATTTTTATAATTTTATATTTTATATTTTTTTTTATTTTCTTTTTCAATATTGGAAAGTAAGGACAATATAATAAAAGATAAGGTGAACTATTTATAAAAATGCACAAAAATAACCAAAAATTCAGAAATTAAATGTTTTTGATATTTTTAGGATTTTTTACTGTTTTGGTGATTTTTGGGGATTTTTTAAGGTGTTTTTGGTATTTTTAATTACTGAAATAAGTCAAATCATTGAAAAAGATGCTGGCTGTGAGTAAAATGGGATTTAAAAATGGCAACCAGTACTCAAAATCTTTCACAATAATTTTCAAATAAAGCTACTGAAATATGCAACAAACAGGAGCTGAGTTTGTATTTTTTTGAGTTTTCCTTGATTTTATATATTTTTTGAAGTTTTAGAGTGTTTTTAAATTTTTAGTGTTTTTCTTTTGAGATTTTTAATGATTTTTGGATTGACACTAAATTAGGTTAAAATAGAAACTAGGTAATTTTTTTTGGAATTTTTGAGAGGGTTTTAATATTTTTTTGGCATTTTCTAAGCTAGACAGTGCACAAAAAGCGAGTTTTTGATTTTTAATAAATATAAAAATAAAATAAAATCAAAAACTAAATTGATAGCGTCAAAGTACACATGCACAGGAGCTTAAGTTTAAAATTTGAGAAATTTTGGGATTCAAATGATACCCTAATTAATTCATGCAAGCATACAAAAATTAAAGGTCTGACAGGGACCTTTCTGCAAAAAGACAAAGCTCCAGGGGCTGTTAGGCAAATTTTCCACAAAAATTATACTGTATGAAATAATTTCTAGACCAAACGCAAATATTTAAAGGTTCGAGGATGCGCCTGCAAAAACGCCAGAGGGCACATGCTTTAGACACGTGACCTGGCGAGGATATAACTGCAATAATTAAAAATCCCAAGAGCTTTATAGCAAAATGTCCAAAACTTTTATACGACGGTCGAAAGTTTAGGTACTAAACAGAAATACATATAACGCCCCGGGGTTTCCCGCAAAAACGCCCAGGCTCACGCGCGACGCACGCGCCTGGGCGGGGGGTACGGATGCAAATCTCAAAAGAAACGGGGCTGAACTGCAAATGTCCCCAAAACTATTGAACGCAGATGAAAGATTAGTGTTTAAATATAAAATTCAAAATTGGCGGGGCTTATCTTGCAAAATGCCCCGCTAAAGGCGCAGATCAGACGGTGGGCGTGACCCCACTTAGACACGTGGCGAGCTCCTGTGCGCCGATACCGCTTCGCGCTGTGCGGCCCAGATTAGAAGATCTTCGAGTGATGGATGGCTCTGGACACGCAAGATCAGACGGTGACTGTGCGCTTCAAAGAACAGGCAGGGATCCAACGGCTCGCCCTTGATCTGCAAGAACAGACGAAGAACAGGGGTCCGTCGAGATGGAATCGATGCGAGCTCCGTCTTCTGACGTGATCTGCAACTGATATGGAGTCCACAAGCGCGCTGGAGGTCCCTGCTACCGTCGGGGGTGATCAGAAGGTTCGAAATATGGCCGGAGTGCACCCGTGGAGATAGAGGAGCAAAGAAGCTCCAGGTGGATCGGCCGGATGCGCAAAATCACTCCAGGCGTCCTTGAGAAGCTTGAACCTGCAAAGAAGAGTTAAGGGGGACCGCGGGCAAGCTGCCGCGCATCACCCTGCAGTAGCGGAAGGTGGAAAGCGGTGAGGGAGAAGCTCGCCGGGGCTTGCTCCGACGAGGTGGAGTACGGAAGTGATCGGAGGTTGGATGGACGACTGGTGAATGGAGATGCGATCCTACTGCTACCAGAAACTAAAGTAAACAAAAGAAAGAGGGAAAAACGTTCCTCAGAGCAAGGTGCTCGAGGTTTGATACCTCACGGCGGCGCAGCCGCCGGAGATGGCTGGGACGCGCCTCGGCCCTCCGCTGCACCTCGACGAGGTCGGGGATCAACCCCCTGTCACCGGGGATCCCTGGCTAAGCCTCGGATGTCTCAGCTTTGGTCAAAGGTTGTCCAAAAGAAAAAGGGAAGGAATGGGGGCTGGTTTCGAACATGGCCGAGTGGGGACTTTCGAGGCAAGATTTCGAGCAGATGAAAAAGATCTGGTAGGATCTAAGAGGTCAACGGGCTAGGTGGGTTTACAGTGAACAAAAGTCAAGAAGACTTTGGAGAGAAACGAGGGACCTATGGCCCTCGAAAAAATCGAGAAAGAGGGAACAAAGACATACTTGACAGGCTGTGACTAGGGGTCATGGAGTTGACCCCCGGTCAACGGATGGCGTGGCCTGATTGGGCCACGTCATCCGCAAAAAGACAAATTTTAAATAAAACTTTGTAAATTAAATTAAAAATAGAAAATGATTTAATTAATTTTAGGTTATTTAATAAAAAATGTTTATTATTTTATATAGTATTTTATTCCGATTTTTAATTATTTTTATGAGTTATATTTTTACAAGTTGCTTTTATACCCCTATATAGGTATATTATTCTATATATTGTATTTTCTTATTTTTATTTTGCATTTTTATTTTTATTATTTTTATTTATTATTTTATAAAATTATGAAATACTTTTATCTACACAAATATATTTTTATTTAATTTTTCTGATATGTTTTTTATATTTAATAAAATACAAGTATGTTTTGTATAGGTATATGTATCGGCAGTATACCTATGTATTCTTTATACAAGTATTTTTATTTTGTAATTTCTTTGCATTTTTATTCTGATCTTAATGCACATATATATTGTAAGTAATATTTACATAATTATAAAAATATAAAAATGAATAAATAATGAATAAAGAATAAATTGAATATTTTATTCAGTACAGGTATACAATAGGGGTCCAAAACTCAACTTTCAAACCGTAGCTCCGCCAAATGCGAAACCACAACCATTAAATAGATTATTTTCTTCTATATACAATTAAAGGTGAATATGCTACATTTGGAGTTTTTATTTGTGAGATACGGGTCTGGGAAGTTGGGATTCTGGATTTTTATTCAGGCCATAACTTTTTATTTGCACGTTATTTTTCTGTGAAATCAATTTTGTATTTTTATTTATAAAATTATCTACAACTTTCATATACAAAGTTTCTTTATTTTATTTACACTGTATTTTGGCCCTTATCTCCCCCTACTTTATTCCTTGTCGACCTATTCATCAAGATGCCTAGGTCTCGGGGTTTCGGGTCATAAAATATTTACAATATTTTATTCTTTTTTTCTTTTCTTCTCTTTATTCTATAATTTTGGCCTTAATTACAGTATTTTAGACACTATCTGAATGCATATGCATGGATGCTAATATGCTTGATTTAAGGGTATTTACAGGCATTTGCTAGGGTTTTTGATGCCAAAATGATAGAATAAAGATGATGAAATGTGGATTCATCACTGACCCTACTTAATTATGGGAAAGGACTGTGCTGTTGTTATTGTTTTATTTTGTGTTATAATAATACGAGAGAAAATTGCATCATTCCAAATCTGATCTTTACGTGTGTGTGTCCACACATCCACCTTAGCATTTTCATTTCTGCTACAACCATTCTATGCACATGTCTATGGTTCACAGGTCAACTTACATCCATAGAGCATAACAGGTCTCACGGTTGCTTTGTAAAACTTTCCTTTGATTTTTAAAAGAATTTTCTTATCACAGAGAATAGTAGATGCTCCTCTCCACTTTAGCCAACCTGCATTATTATATTAGTAACATCTCCATCAATTTCCCCATCATGATGCAAAACGGATACCGGGTATCTAAAAAAAATCTCTCTTCTGAATGTTATCGTCACCAATCTTCACGTCGATTCCTTCACCATTACTTCCATCAAAAGTGCACTACATATATTCCGTCTTAGCCATACTTATACGAAATCTTTTAGTCTCCAATGTATGTCTCCATACCTCAAACTTGTCATTTACTCCATATCCAGTCTCTTCAATCAACACAATATCATTAGTAAGCAACATACACCAAGGCAACTCATCTTGAATGTGACTTGTCAACTCGTCTGTAATCAAAGTAAAAGAAAATGGACTCAAAGCTGAACGTAAACCAATGTTGATTTCAAAATCGTCACTCTTCCCAGACAAGGTCCTTACATAAGATAAAGCACTATCATACATATTTTTTATGAGGTTAATGTGTATGACATGTACTTGTTTCTTCTTCAAAACTCTCCACAATATCTCTTGTGGGTCAGAATCATAAGCATTCTCCAAAATCAATAAAGACCATATGGAGATTCTTCCTTTGTAACTCTATAAATCTCCATTATTCTCCTCAGCAAATGGATGGCTTCAATAGTTGAGCGACTTGACATGAATTCGAATTGGTTTTCTTTTACTTTGGAAACTTGCCTCAACCTTCTTTCGATCACACGTTCCCAAAATTTCATAGTGGGGCTCATCGACTTGATACCTTTGTAATTTGAACAATTTTGAATGTCTCCTTTATTCTTATAAAGAAGCACCACGATACTCCTCCTCCAATCTTCAGGCATTTTCTTGCTTCACTAAATAACATTGAATAGATTCATAAGCCAAGTCAAACCACACTCACCTAAAAGTCTCCATACTTATACGAAGATGTCATCCAGTCCTACACATTTCCCATGTCTCATAACCTTCAAAGCCTCCTCTACTTCCTTTCTTTGTATTCGTCTATAACTTGCGCGATTCAAGTAACTTTCACTACTAGCTAGATCACCCAAAGTGATCTCTCTATTTCCTTCCCCAATGAAAAGTTTATGGAAGTATTGCTCCCATCTAGTCTCTATATCCTTCTAAGTAACAAGCATATGATCTTCCTTCATCCATAATGCATCTCACTTGAGAAAGGTCGTTGGCCTTTCTTTCTCTTGCTTTGTCCAACCTGAAAATATCCTTCTCGCTTTCCTTAGAGTCGAGATTTTTATACAAAACTTCATAAGCTTTTGGCTTAGCTTCGCTTACACCATTCTTTACTTCATTCTTCGCTATTTTGTAGTTTATGTCAGTTTCCTCTGTTCTATCCTTAGACATACCTTTAAAGCATGCTTTTTTTAATTTTTAGCTTCTCTTGTACCCCTTCACTCCACCACCAAGCCTTCTTTCGACCTGGAGCTCCTTCCTTTGACTCGTCTAGATCTGTTTAACCACCTTTCAGTATAACACAAAATTAAAAAAAAAGAAAAACATCAAATAACCGCACGTTGAAATTCCTTGTATAAGACCATGCTTGGTACAATGATAAAGAAGGAATAAACTTATTCCGTCTATCCTTCCGAGAGTTAGAGCAATCATCCTTCTAATTACATCTTATGCCTCAAGTAATGGTTACCGTTTGTTTCAGTTTCCACTCTTCCAATTATTTTCATCCCATATCCCTCAAAAACAACCACACATATAATAGGAAATGACTCAAACTTAAACCTTTGAATGCAACATTGTAATTGCACTAACCAAATGAAAATATAAAAAAATACAAGTTTTTATCACATGTGCCCTTATTAACTTCGACAGTATTAGTTACGCTCCTTTTTTTTGTAATATCAGTTGTGCTCCTGACTTCTTACAAAATTCATAGTTCTATCCTTTTGTAATACTAGTTCTCCCTTACTTTACATTAACGGAAGGTCAAAACTGTGAATTTTGTAGCAAATTAAGGACACAACTAATATTATAAAAAAGAGAGGGACATAAGTGATATTGCAGAAGTTAAAAAGGATACAAGTAATAACCCCCCCCCCCCGCCAAAAAAAATCACCCTTGTTCCTAATCCATCGACCTTCTTGCATCCTTCCTTAGCCCACATTAAAGTAGCCTTGATATTCTAGTTAACAAACTTTGTTATCATATAACCTAGAATACCATATTGATAATGATCCAAGCCTACTACCAAACACCCCCAATCCTTCTCTCCTCACTTCTCCACCTCATACTCCCTACCCTCCTCCCTCCCTAACTCCCCCACCCCTTCCGCTCATAAACCCCTCATCTCCAACTCCAACACACCAACCACCAAATGGCCTCCTCTCTCCACCTCTCCTCCTCCTCTTCCTCCTTCCTCCGCCGCCCCCTTCCCATCCCCTCCGCCTCCGCTACCCACCACCGCCACCTCCTCCCCCGCTTCAGCCCCGTCCGCGCTCTCTCCACCGTCCTCACCCAGGACGACCTCAAGAAGATCGCCGCCTCCAAGGCTGTCGAGTACGTTCAGAGCGGCATGGTCCTAGGTCTCGGCACCGGCTCCACCGCCGCCTTCGTCGTATCCGAGATTGGCGACCTCCTCTCCTCCGGTAAGCTCACCAACATCGTCGGCGTCCCTACGTCCAAGCGCACTTACGAGCAAGCGTTGTCTCTCGGCATCCCGCTTTCAACCCTCGATGACCACCCCAGAATCGACCTAGCCATCGACGGCGCCGATGAGGTATGGAGGAAAGTTTTTTTTGGGGGTTCATTGTTCTTGTGGAGAGAGATCCGATCTTGCTCTTAGGCATGTTTTTTTTATATGCAATAGTTTGAATATCAAGCATTGGTTAAACATCAGTTTGTTACTTTACTAGTCAAGGAACGGGGGGTGAATTTGGTGTTGAGGAATAACGGAGGAGTGTGTTGGAGTTGTTCGTTCTTCCCCCAATCGAAGGCGATAGGAAGAATGAGAGGAAATAAATACTACCATATCTATGGGTGGTGGAATTCAATCGAGGATTGTTGCCCAGTGTTGAATTCGGAGAGGTGGAAGTGTGGAGGGTTTCAGTTCTTGTTTATTAATCTAATGTGAGAAGTTTAAGTAGGGAAAGGCCTGTTTTTACCTCTACATATGCACGCCATATATTTATGATGACAATGATAATAAGTAAATGTTGTCTTTGTGTTCTACGATACGTGATGTTCAATGTTGGGATTTTATGAATTTAATTTCTTCCTCCTCTTTTACATGCTTTAACTACGTGTCTTTCTAGCATGCATCTATTTGTTTTTCTTGCAAATATTCCATGGGATCAATTTGCTAACAGGAGCCGTTTAGCAACTTACCAGTGGGTTATGTTTGAGAAAAGCTTTAACAAGCAGCAGTGGGGCGTGGAGTTTGAGGAAATTTGGAAGCTGTGCTTTGCTTCTACTTTGGATAAGAAGCTACAGGGTTGGTTATGATTCATGAAAGCACCGAGTTTGGAGTTTATCCACTAAAAGCTGCGGTTTTACCTCAAACATCAAAAGCTTTCAAAAGTACAGTACATGGCAAGAAATTGTTTTTAAACAGTTTTCTCTGTTTACAAAAGCTCCATTGTCGCATGGCCTTTAAAAAGACAAATTGATGGTTTCCAGGAGGGTTTATATCCTTTATAAAATAAACAGTGATGTCAGACCACTAATTTTTTCTATGGAGCCATTAAGTGGACAGTCTTTTTTCGAAAGAACTTTGTTGCAATGTTCTTTTTCTTGGTATCACTATTAGTACATTCAAGTCTTGATATATTACGAGAGGATTGTACACTTTTAGCCTTATACAATACTTTCGAGACTCCAAATTTCATCCATTAGGGGCAATGGTGAGTGCAGATAAGGGGTGTGATGGGAAAAGGGAGAAGAGGTTTGAGTGAGAGAAAGAAGGGCAAAGGGAAAGAGAAGGAAGGGGAAGGTAGGGAAAGGAGAAAGGGATAAAGGCCACCGAGGTGAGGGGGGAGGTTGAGAGAGTGTGGAGGCAACATCGTCTGTCTGCTACCATGTCACGAGGTAAGAGAGTGTAAGTGTTGCATGTGATTTTGGTTAGGTGTCTCCAGCACGATGTTTTTGACCACTTTGCTTGTGGACGTTTGCTTGAACATCTACTTCCACTAAAGGAAGGTAGGTCATCGATGTTAGAGCTACATGGTGGTTGGGGCATATAGGAAGATGGGGGTGGCAACATTTGGTGGAGGGTAGCAATTTGAAAGGTTATAGTAGGTGTTGAGAAGAACTTGCTAATTTTTATCTGGTCAATGACAATGGGTGTGAGTTGGCCACGACGGAAGTGGAGGCATTGGTTCGATAGTTGATGGGAGTTTTGATTGGAGGAGGTTCTTCTGGAGATGTAGTTGGGCTATCTGAGATTGTTCTGCTCACGAGGGGCATATGCCATAGAAATGACTAACAACTTGTTAGTATGGTAGCGAGGTTGGATTGTGATATCCTTGTTTAGTACCAGCCGAAAGATTTATAATGGCACTCCTCCAAGTGACTTTGTTTAGTGACAATGGTTGATGGGCAACCCAAGTAACCTACCGTAGCTAGATCTCTCTTAGGACTTTGGTTCTATTGATGGGAAGGTTGCACGAGATATTGTCGATAAGCCTCGAGACAGACACATCCACGGGTGGTTGGGGAGGTGAGGTCAAAGTTTGGCCCTATCTTTTCGCCTTTGATTGCTTTCAGGATGGATCTCTTATGTTCTTGGTGGCGGTGTTGGAAGATGAGCACACCGGTGTTGGGGTCGGGTATGTAGAGAGGGCTACTCAATCTCCAGTTATTTGTGGAGGGGCTTTGACTTTTGATAATGGGGGAACCTCGTCCTTCATCTTTAGAAGGGGACGGATCGTCATCGTCAATTGAGGGAAAGTGATGCAAATCGAAATCATGTGAGGGGAAGAAATTTATGGAAGGGAGAGGAAGAAGAAGACATGCATGTTGCATGAAGTTTTGGGGAAGAAACACGAAGATGCGTGGAAAGAGAGGAGGGAGAAGGTGAGATGAAGAAAACTCCAATTTTCAAGATATAACTTGAACTATCTTACAATCCTCCTACTAGCCTCTTTACATAGAGTGGATGTGTTACAAAATAAATAATTAAAATAAAAAGGAAAACCCTCGCCACTCTAACCTACCATTTAAATTTACTCACCTTGAAATAAATTAAAGATCACATAGATCTCACTTATTCAAATAAAATAAAAATGTAAGAACTAAAAAACCTGACGAAGCCTTCTCCTACTATAAACAGGGTCGGCTACCTGGATTCTTGCTCAAATCTATGTTGAAATATTTAACTATATGCTGGTTGTCGACTACCTAATGCAACCCCTACAAGGGGGATTTGAACCCTGGTCTTTCGGGTGGTAAGCACACTGCACAACACTACCACCAGACCATTTAAGTGGATACAAAAATGTAAGAACTCAAATTGGACAAAAATAAGGACGACTAACCCGAATCGTAATTCTCACCTAGATTCCATAATTAGATAGAAATAAATGGTCGACGATCCAAAATTTACCTTAATTTCCAAATGCATGTTGTATTAATTCTTTGCCTCTTTAAAAACTCATTTCTTGATGAGTTGCGTGATCTTTGGGTGTGACATGAGAAATCTGAAGCTAGTTGGTCTCTTTATTTCCCAATAGGAATAGTTCTTGGTCAAATTTCTCTCTCTCTCAACATTTCTTTTGTAATTTTTTTGCACATGGGGTTGAGCTGCAATTTCTGAGGATATTTGATGCATCATGGAACCCAAAATTTTATCAATTAGTCTTTTTAATTTGGGGTTTTAATTTTCCATCCATTTAATAGCTGATGCAGCGTGGAACGAAGAATTAGAGCAAAATTAGGATGCTCGTCCATTTAGTTTTGTCCAATTAGAGTTTTCCATCCATTTAATTAGGGTCTACTTCAATTAAGGTCAGGTTAATTTTATTTCCGATTACTCATTTTATTGCAAATTTAATTTCTATATAAATAAAGAGATCACATGTGATCTCCAATCAATTAAATTAGTCTATTAGAGATATTTAGAGTCACAGTAGAGTATGTTAGGCTTTGATTTTTATTCTCTTTTTATTTTTATAATAACACAACTCTTATATAAAAAGGATGGTAGTCTATGATTTTAGATAGTTGAAGTTAAAATTAGATTGAGATTTATCTCATTTATTTCTCTCCCATCTTTTCTCTCTCCATGTGATCTCCGTAGTTCTTCTTTCTCAAATCTCACGCAACCGACAATGTTTACTCCCTCCACCCTCCAATTTCTTCTCCACTATAATCTTTTTTGTTGCCAGATTTTTTGTTTACATCAATTGGTATCAAAGCATGACCTACAGATCGTCCGTCAAGATATTCGAAGAGTTATCGATCCAAAACATATTATTCAAAGTGTCGTGGAGGATGAAGAAGTGTTGTCCGCGTTGCTCCATATTCAAAAAGTTCGCCGCATACCTTCCGCACCTGAGAGTTGTTGAATCTTTGAGACAACTGTTGGAGCATAAGTTGTAAGCGCCTATTGTGTTGTAGCAGGGTAAATGGATCCTGGAGGAGATCCATTTACCCCACCCAGTTGTTTAGTCCCACATCGTCCAGTGGTGGGACTTGGAGGCTCTGGAGAGGCTATATAAGGAGCCCCAGACCTCCTGTACTCATTGAGAAAAAGCAATGAAGCATATGCCCCGTTGAGGGCTTCTCCCGTGGTTTCATCCCGCTCCTCACGGAGTAGGGTTCCACGTAAAATCCAGCTTGTTCTTTTCGTTATTTATCTTTTCCATGTTTACGCTTCCGCTTCCGATTTTCTAACATGGTATCAGAGCGGGTCGATTCTCGAGGAGTTCTTTGTTCTTTATGTTTTGATTGAGAATTGATTATCAGATTCTTCTCGATTGTTCTCAAAGGTTTATATTTGAAGATCATTGTATGTTCCAGAGAATTTCTCCTATTCAGTTCCGATTATCATGTTGTTCGATAAGGATTAGGGTTTTCTTCACGAAACCCTAATCTTGACCGCCATGCTTCCTGGCATACATCTCCAGATCTCAGGTGGCTGTGAACCGTACTCCTGGCGGCGCAACAGCAAGGGTTCCCACGAACCCAACTCCCTCCGGCTGCCGCATCTTCTGCCTTTGGCGGCGCCGCCATGAAAACTCCAGGCCGCATCTCCTGGAACGGCATCCTGCAACGCAAGAATATCGTCCAGACCATCGTCCAACTGCGTCTCCTCCCTCGCGCAGGCGGCGCGAGGGTTCTCCCTCTGTTGGCGGCCTATCCTTCTCCTTCGACTGGTGGCGCATCTCCTCCAAGAGAGGCCCTCACACAGGCGGCGATCGAAAAAAAAAACCTTGGCAGACGATGCTCCCCGCGCGTGCTCATCTCCTCCTCCTTGCACGCGATGTTCCAGAGATTACGAGCCCCAGTCGCGCGACCTTCATCCCAACCTCAGCCAGGCCACGCTCATCTCCAAGCGGCAGCGTTGTCCCATTCCAGGCCGCGCAAACAGCCGCTGCAGCCCCCCCTTTAGCCCTTCTGCGGAAGTGAGGCGGAGCCCTAGCTCCAGATCTCGCGCCGCCTCCAGATCCGCAACAACGGCGACCTTGAAGATCCTCGAGCGACCTCCAGGTGCGAGGCAGGTGCTCCTCTCCCCACGCGACCCCTCCGCGCGGCCCCTACGGTGCGAATCCTGCGCGCCTTTGGCCCCCTTCTGTGCGCATCGCACGCGAATCCTCCCCTTTCTCTCGTGGCGGCGGCCGATTATTTCATCCAAGAGGGTTCATGTACGGGGAAACCCTAAATAGGGTCTGTGTTAAAAAAAATGATGAAAGGCAGCGAAAAAAAAGAAAAAAAGGGGACGTGCATAAAAAAAAGAGGAAAGAGATTTGCTTAAACAAAAAGGCACGTACATTTAAAAAGCCGTACGCATATTGAAAAAAAAGGAGTTTTCTTTGAAAGAGTCGCATACAAAGAAAAGCCGTATGCAATTTAAAAAAAAATGTTTCAAAAAAAAATTGACGGCTTTAAAAAAAAATATGAAAAGCCGCAAATTTCATGTTTTGTTTTCCCCTTTTATCCTGTCTTCTCCCAACTTTGTCGATGTTCATTTTCCGACAAGTATGGGAGAAAGGGGGAGTACATATGTAGAGTCACAGGTCTTGTATTGCAGATCCAGATTTCAGATGCCAGTCACCAGACCGGTCAGATTGTTCAGACTCTACAGTTGATGATCAGACTCGACGATCTTCTTCCGAGTCCTCAGTTTTCAGACACGCATATGATTGCGGTCATTGTCAGATGAGCATATGTTGCCATCAGTTGTTCGAGGTCCCCATCATTCTTGTTGTTGTCAGGCCAGAGTTTTCATGTGAGCCATAGGGACTCCAGAGCAGAGGACCATTCCCTTGAGGGCAAGGGTTTTCATGTGGTATCATAGGTACACCAGAGCAGTGCACCATTCTCTGAGCCAGATGGGAGAGACCCAGTTCTCCGACGAGGAGACTTCAGGCGCAGTTCAGACTCGATGGTCAGGTTACGAGTCTTCAGTTGACTCACACTCCAGCCCGTTCGTCCTCCTCACCTGCACGGCATGAGAAGCAACGTCCTCGACTGCAGCAATGTGCGCGTTGGGTTGATATTGTCCGTAGTGTCTTGTAGCGTTGAGTTGAGTTTCTGTCTGTTTGTCCAAGCTGAGCATTGCATGCTCCAGCTTGAGGGGGAGTGTTGGAGCATAAGTTGTAAGCGCCTATTGTGTTGTAGCAGGGTAAATGGATCCTGGAGGAGATCCATTTACCCCACCCAGTTGTTTAGTCCCACATCGTCCAGTGGTGGGACTTGGAGGCTCTGGAGAGGCTATATAAGGAGCCCCAGACCTCCTGTACTCATTGAGAAAAAGCAATGAAGCATATGCCCCGTTGAGGGCTTCTCCCGTGGTTTCATCCCACTCCTCATGGAGTAGGGTTCAACGTAAAATCCCGCTTGTTCTTTTCGTTATTTATCTTTTCCATGTTTACGCTTCCGCTTCCGATTTTCTAACAACAACCACTAGAAGAAAATGGTCACATTGTAGCCGTTGTCCAGAACGATTCAGATCTATCACCATTTGTGGAATCTACGCCTCCACTAGTCGTGTCGGCCCCATCACATATCCATGTAGCCCACAACCCCTTTCACCACCATGTCACCTCCGCCTCCTACAACCACACCACCTCTACCTAACCCCACCATCGCCAACACCACCACCACCATCCCCATAACCACCATCCCAACACCCCCATCACCAACGTCCCATCCCCTCCCTTTCACCACTGCCCAAAGCCCCAACACTACCCCACCTTCCCTACCTACGGTTGTGCATTGCCACCACCTCCACTGTTGCAAGCAGCATCACTGGCACCACCCTCCCCACCAGTGGCAATGCCAAATCCCACTCCATCCGAGTCCCCGCACAAAAGGAAACTTCGATGCTAGCACCGTCTGTCGGTGGAAAATAATTACAAGCTGCTGAATTGAAGAACAAATGGCTCAGAATTGGGAAGATTGGCCCGACGAATCCGAATGAATTCTTCCATGTTGCGCTCAAAGACAAAGTCAATCGTCAGGCGATGAGTTTTTAGAAGCGACAGAGAGTTGATGCAACGTGGAACAAAAAACTAGGGTTTTTATCCTTATAATTTTATAAATTAGGCTTTTTAAATTAGGATTTTAATATTTCGTCCATTTAGTTGTTGTTGCAGCGAGGAACAAAGAATTAGTAATAAATGAGGGCGTCTGTCCATTCAATTTTGTCTAAGTAGGATCTTCCATCCATTTCATTAGAGTCTAACTAAATTAGGGTTAGGTTAATTTTACTTTCAGTTAATAAGTTCGTTGTAAATTTTATTTCTACTTAAATAAGGAGATTGCATGTGATCTCCAATCATTAAGTTGATCGGTTAGAGATATTTAGAATCCCCTTAGGATATGTTAGGATTTGATTTTTGTATTTTTTTCTTTTTGTGTAATCCCACCCTCCTATATAGAAGGGATGGTAGTTCGTGATTTTATACAGTTGAAGTTAAAATTAAATTGAGATTTATCTCTTCCCATCTCTCTTCTCCTTCAACGCGATCTCCATGGTTCCTCTTCCTCAAATCTATCGCTACCGGCGAGTCTTCTCTTCCTCCACCCTCCAATTTCTTCTCCGTCGTAATCTTTTCCATGGTCAGATTTTCCGTTTGCATTAGAAACTGACAAGCAGAAGTGAGAAGGTAATATCAAAATGAAATGGGATCCAGAAGAAAACATATCAATCAAAGGTATGATCCCAATGATCATCGAAGATTTTGAATAATGACCGGATTGACTATGTCAGAAAAAACTATATAAAATAAGGTCCTCCAAAGGGAGAGACGAAGCTATCCTACCATACTTCAAATGCTTTTGAGCCCTTGACTCTCCTCCACCAAATACTTTTGAGCCCTTGACTCTCCTAGGAGAGATTGGACACATGCAATATGTAATGCATTTGGGAGCTCTCTCCCTAGGACGTACATCGCACTGGTTGAACTCGGTAAAAATCTATTATCTTTGTGGTTGCTTGTACATTCATCTCTAGTCTTATTCTCTAGTGAGCAATGACAAGTCCTCATATGTAACATGCTCGTTTCAGCTAAGGAACTTACTTACATTCCTCTTCGTGTGGTTCTTATGAAGTATGTGTTGATCCCTTCTCATACCAGTTTCAACCCCTCATTAGAGACTATTCTGGATGCTTCGTTGTCCACAATTGGATTTATTGTTGATGGCCGACCATTTGCATTATGCAAATCTACAAGATCTTGCACTATCCCATATCTCATTATACCCGTGTTGATGGTCTGAGCCCTAATCTGTGCAATTTCTCATTGGCAATGATGAGTATGATTCTATTATAATATCTTGTTTGAAAGCTTTGCAGGATCCATGGTGGAAGCATGCCATGGACGACAAAATGTGAGCACTTATTTCTAGACGAACATGAGATCTTCTTTCTTATCTTACGGATGCCACTATTTTAGCCCACTGATGAGTCTAGGCTGTCAGATATAATCCTAATTGCTTTATGGTGGCCTAATGTTTTACTTAAATGGAATTGGCCTCCTTACTAGATTGCTATTAAAATCCAATTACATATGGTGATCTTGTAGAGGAAGTTTTTATGACAACCTCTTGGCTATGGTGTTGAGGAAAAGTATGTGTGCAAAGTAAACAAAGTCATTGATGGACTTAAACAGAATCACAGAGTTTGGTTTGTTAGTCTTAACAATGAGATTGCTAACAATGGATTTTCCAGATCTATTGCATATCACCCTATCTTTGAGAAATCGGAAATGTCTGTGTATTTGTCATTTTGGCAGTATATGCAGAGTATATGCAGATGATATGATTCTGACGAGGACCACAACTCAAACATTTAAGATATCAATGTCTTCTTACAAAAGACCTTTATTATAAAAGACTTTGGTCGCCTCCATTATTTCCTTTGCATTGATATTACTAGCAATTCCAATGGAATGCTTCTTTCTCAGAGACAATAAAATATTTAAATACGGGAGGATGCATATAGATACTTCCATGAGGTCAAGGCAAACAGTAAAAGAGGATGGAGGGGAAATTCATATATTACTATTACTGGACCCTACATCAATTTTTCTGTTAGTGCTGCGTGCGTATTAGTATATGGATATGCCTTGCTATAGTCACTAGAAGGATGTATGCCCTATTTTTAAGTACCTAAAAGGCTCTCCATATAAAGAGCTTTACTTAAAGAATGATAGACACCTAGATCTCTCGGTCTACTTCGATGCATACTATGCTAGCTCTACTAGTTATGCCACATTATCTGTGGAAATGAGCGTAAAAAAAACATTATCTGTGGAAATTTGGTCCTTCGGTGTAACAAGAAGTAATATTAGAGGCCGAATATCGAGTAACGACTCTTAATGTTTGTGAGATGTCATGAATTGTCTCTCTTACAAATCCTGGTATTCGTATCCTTATTCCTATATACCGTGATAACTACTTTACTATATTACTTCCAATCATGTGTTCCATACACCATGGATTGAGATTTACTTTCGTACTATCTGCAAAGCTGCCATTGAAGGAAAAATTGCTATGCATTATATTTTCAATAAGCTTCAGTGTGTAGATATTTCACCAAAGGACTTCTCAAGAATCTCATGGTTTATACTTTTATTTGTGACAAGCTAGGCATGAGTGACATCTATGCTTTAGTTTTTTTTTGGGGGGGGGGGGGTGGGGTCAGTTATTTTGTTTTTCTATCTTTCCATTTTCTTATTTATTTAGATGCTTCTTATGATTTAACCAACATCTTTCTCCTATAAAAGAAGGGATCATGTTTCATTGTTAAATAAGAAAAAGGATTTTCCTTTTGCATGTTGCCGTCAACTTTGCTCTGCAATGGTTAAGAATCCTTCAGCCATGCAACACTGCTAACTATACAGTGCCTGCCAAAATATTTGCATCAGAAGACTTTTCCTTTAGTTTGAACCGTAGAATATTGGGGGTGGAAAGTTAGCTGCTCAACTACCATGGAATTTAGGAGGGACAAAAAGAAACAAACTATAATCTGCATGATATTTTCCCACCTTTCCTAATCATGAAAAATAATAGTTCACTCTCCACCACATTGAAATTGAAGAGGGATAAATGGAAACAAATTATATTCTGAATTATATTTGCCTCACCTTTCCGGATCATGGAAAATAATAATTTTATCTGAATATATCGTGTATGACAAGGTTCAATTTTTCTATTAACTTCAAAAATATATATATTAAGCAGTGTGCTAATTTGCTTTTGGTTTTTCACAAGCAAATTTACATGTTGGTAATTGTTAAGATGGAGCCGTCACTTATGGGTTTTATTATGTATGTCTGCTAAGGATGATTGTCATTGTTGGCATTCTAACAGGTTGATCCGAATCTGGACTTGGTTAAAGGTCGAGGTGGAGCCCTTCTTCGTGAAAAAATGGTTGAGGCAGTGTCTGAGAAGTTTGTTGTGGTTGTAGATGAAACCAAACTAGTTACAGGTTTAGGTGGCAGCGGCCTGGCTATGCCAGTTGAGGTTGTGCAGTTCTGCTGGAAACACAACTTAACGAGGCTTCAAGATCTATTCAAGGAACTAGATTGTGAGGCCAAGCTCAGGCTAGCTGAAGATGGAAAGCCATATGTCACAGACAATTCCAATTACATTGTGGATCTGTACTTTAAAACACCTATCAAAGATGGGCCGGCAGCTGGCAAGGAGATTTCTGCCTTGGAAGGTGTTGTGGAACATGGCCTTTTCCTAGACATGGCTACTGCAGTTATAATTGCTGGGAAAGATGGTGTGTCCGTGAAGACCAAGTGAGTCTATTCGGTGAAATAGCCAAGTTTTCGTTGTTCTGTTGACCAGTGTAATTGTTTTCATCATGCAATATGCGAGAGCAATGTAGTTGTAAATTATATTCCTTCCCCATTTATCTTGACTTGCCTACGTACAAATAAGATATGAGGAAAAAAGTTATTTGAGCTTTATTATCTTTTGAGTTGTCTAGCTAAACTTGATTTTATACCACATAAATTACCACACACACACACACACACACACACATATATTTGAACTTTGAGATTATAAGTACCTACTATGGAGACCGTGCATATTGTGTTCTTGTGCTGCTTCCGAACCATTGAGAATCAAATTTTCATTAATATTTTTAGGAATCGTTCTTTAAGGCCTGATATGCTGGGACTGCAGTAGTTATGCAACAAGGGATGCCATCCAATTAGTTTGTCAGTTGGGGCTGTTTGATATCTTCTCAATTATGCTCTAAAAAGACTTTGTTTTTGTATCCCTGACGAGAGTGGTGATAAGTTGAGTAATCGAGTAATTAGATCTTGCGAAATGTCTGTATATTATGTTTGGTTTGTGATCTAGTGTTCAGTCCTATATTACAACTTGAGAGAAAGTTGTGTAAGTGGGCCATATAAAAAGAACATGTACCATCGGCTTTATTGAGAACCTTCATGCAAAAATCGGCCGAGTAGTTGGCTCGACCGACTATTGTCTGAGTAGGCCTAGTTGAGTCGGCTAACCCCCAGACCCCCCACCGACTCGACTAGTCGGACGACTTTTACAACAATGATTGAGAAGATCAATGCAAAGAAGTTACCTCTTATGGATTATTAAGTCAAGAATTGAGGAATGGGTACCTGACCATTTATTTCATCAACTTCCCGTTTTATCATGTTCCAATCTTTATTCAGATGTCCACTTGTGCTACCCTTTAGGTTTTATCTGTAAATTAAACAGCTACCCATTTATCATTACAATTATTTAATATTAAAAAATTTTCAATGCCAATATTATGAAAATAATAACAATGCTTTTCTTAGTTTAAGAGGGTGCTCTCAATGAAAATTCTAGAAACGCGCCCAGCATATGCTTTTCAAATGTCATTCCACCTCTGTCTAGTTATTGTCTACATTGAACAGAAAGCAAGAGTAGATAGTCTTCAAGAACACACATTATGTTAACAACTCAACAGATTGTTACTGTTATCTATGGGCTACTCAGGTAGTTATTTTTGATTTGTTCTTTGGTCTCTTATTCAACACCTTCTTGAGAGGTCACACCACAGCCAGATATACCATCAGGAGCAATGGCATCATAACTTCGCATAGTGCAGCAATACCTGCATGACATGCAATTATAACTTAGATTACTATCTTCTCTACAATCAAAGTTTCATTTAACAGTGAAAAACACAAGTTCTATCTCTATGATAATGATCTATTATTTATTTAAGCTTCTAGATATTTGGAATATCTTTAATTTCTGTAACTGCTATTGCTCACCTCTTTTAGGACCACCAGAACGCACAGATGCACTTGAGGGTAGTGTTGAAGATGGTTGTGGAGATGCTGTTCAATTTACGGACACAGTAAAATATACAACAGTGTTGTTTTGGAAACTCTAAGTACCTAGTCCAGCATCTCCAATTAAGTAAAGCAGATTGGTTTAAAAATACTTTATTTCCTGTTTGATAAGTTATTGCTTGCTCACCTCTATCAGAACTACCTGAGGTCTGTGAAGGATCTCTCGCCAGTGAAGTTGTAGAAGACCGGGAAGTTGAATTCCCAAATCCTATTCCTTTTATCTTGCAATCCGGGCCTAGAGCACCTGGATTAACAGTTTTTGTTAAGAAATTAGTATGCATGCTAAAGTAGAGAGAGATGTTTTATGTCAGTGGCCACTTGCATTCAGTATAACAGGGGAACATGGTGATATTCAGGAGATTCTTGTATCCAGGATCACATTCACAGCGGTGTGTGAAGTTTGAGATCTTCACGCATTTGCCAGCACCGCACACCGCCCATGAGCATGCTGCAAGAAGGAAGAAAGAGTAAGATTAACGGCCATACAGAAACCTTCAGTGAGATATAGTGAATATTTACGATCTAATAAGGCAGTCGGGTTGCTGAAATCAATGACGGGCAGAGAGGGAGGGCCTGTGGTATTCTGGGAGCACGTGTGATTAAGTGTACCTGCACCATCATGTAGATTAATGTCACATGAAATTTCTCTATCGAATTTAATTGGATGCCAATTGCCAAAGAAGCATGCAGCATACTATCAGCTGTGCCACAGAAGTATCCTTGCTCAATTTGAGAGGGTGATGGAGGGGCTTACAATTTGGAATCACACAGGGAAGGAATGCGGCTGTTGAAGATGCTTGGTTCCATCCAGACTCGCAAGAGCACGAGTACCCGAAGCTGTAGCTGTAACTGTAACTGCTCCCGTTCGAGCTCTGTGTATGGTTTGAAAAACTCGAGCAGTTTCCCTTGCCACAGTGCACATCATCACAAGTTATATCTGCATGATTTCAGAAAAAAAACCCTTTTATTTTATAGTAAACCTCATCATATGTTGAGAGAAGTTCAGAAACCGGGGATATGTTAGTCCAATGCTCAAAGGAAAAGAGAGTGAAGACTGAGAACATATATGTCTTGGAGTGAAGAATGCATACATGAGATCAACTCCATATTCTATCATGATATAGTCTAGCTACAAGGAATCTAACAAAGCCTCGGTCAACTCAATGATGCCTAATAGCCGCCATCGTGATCTCATCTCTGATGCTAATTTTGCAGGGAATCTATATGTCTCTCTTCTTCAAAGAAGCTATAAAACTTGTAGAACCACCCACATGGGGGAAAGCACTGTGGACCTATCTCTGGAAGAAGCTCATCGAAAGGAGACAAACAAAAAAGTACTGCATCATGCAAAAAAGCAGCGATCCGGCATAACAGAGAAGAGCATTGCCTAGTTGGGTTCAGAATCCTACCGAAAACACGAAACAAAGAAGATAGGCGGGGGAAGAAAAGAAGTCAGAGACATCTTACTAGTGAAATTTTTGAAGAAGGGGGGCATTGGTGGTATGAGATTTGGAGGCATGAAATTTGGAGGCATGAAATTTGGTGGCATGAAAGGCCCTCTGTAACCACCAAACTGAGCACCTGCTGGTTGCATGGAGATGAACAGGGTACTGACCATCACTGCAAAAGCCACTCCCCCTTCTACAAAATCCATCTCTCTCTCTATTCCTCCCCTTCTCTCAAAGAACAGAGCTATTTCCGAATGCCAAAGTAGGAGAAGGTGGTAGTGTTGTTATTGGTTTGTTGGTGTGGAGAGGTATTTATTGTGAATATTTTGAATGCTGATCTCATGTCAACAGGGCATTGAAAACTAGTGATTCACACTTTTTTCACTGTTGGTGGTGGGGGTTGGAATACCTGCTTAATCCATGTGTGTTTCTTCCTCCTGATGCAAGCATAATGGTCAAATTGACTTTTGAGGTAAAAATTTTTCTTGCCAGATCTGTGCCACTTGCCTAATCTATCATTTGTTTATACCTGTCTTAATCCCTATTTTATGCACTGCAAAATTTTCCAGTATAAACCATCTACTCAATGTGTAATCTAGCATTCAATGACTGTGTTTTGGGATCTCTGCCTACTTTGAATAAACATCTCGAAACATGATTATGCAGGCCTCAGAAATCCAGGCGAAGCACTGTTAAGTCGGCTAATCAAGAAGTTCTCTTGTTTGGGTTTGGATTCAGGATGTGGACCTTCAGTGCTGCATGCAGTTCGTCGTTAGCATAGAAGGTTTTGGCGGGCAGGTGTGTGTTTATGCACATGTTAGTGTAGTTACTAATCATGCAAGCCCGTCTTGATAATACTTTCATAAATTAGAAATTCCATAGTATTTAAGATAAGGGACCTCTGTATGTATTGTAGAAACTCTATTGTAGTTTTTACAGAATAAAACACAGAAAAAACTGCTCCAGTGATAACCTGATAGGATGAGTGATTCTAGATTTACATAGTATTATTCTCGTGAAATGGTTATTAATGTGTGCCGACCAAGAATATTATAAGTTGCCGTAGATTATAGAAGAGTATCAGCAAGTGGCAAAAAAACAAAGAGCAAGGCATCAGATTTGAAATGGAGGTGTAGGGTAATCTCTGGTTGTTAATACTAATTGCTGCTCCATCTTCTTCCTCCAAATTGATGGAAACTGTATGGATTAGACAAAGAAGCCCTCCGCGATGTTGTCGGGTGGCTATCGCAAAATAACTACACGTAATCATCCGTAAGCCTGAGTAACATGATGCCATAATAATGGAGATATTCAGACGACAGAAAGGGCAGCGTGTTGGCTCATGGCATCGTGTTTTTTTAAGTCCATATGGTCATTCTAAGATGTCCAACCACATGCATGTGGAGCATAGTAGGTGGGAGATGATGCTTCACAAATATTCTCCTGGAGGTGTTCAGTTCGTTGCAGAGGCATGTGCTTATCCATTCGTAATTTTGGATCTAGTCATCGACAAAATCTCTCTCGACTTGACAGAGAACCTGTGTCTTATTTCAGGGTTCGTCGGACCGGAGTTCACGGAGACCGTTAAACCGCAGAGGTTAACCCCACGGCTATCCAGGTTAACACGTTGGTTCAAATCTGTGTGGACGCGGAATAAGGAATAAGGAATAAAGGAAACAATCGCTGTGAAGATGGATATAAATGACGCAACCATGATGTGATTACGAAGACCGAATGTATCCGTTATTTTTTAAAAATAATAATTGATTCTATTTTTAAATATGAGATCATAAATTGATTGGATGGGTCGTTTTGGCAGATAAGGAGAAGATAATGCAACAAATTACTTAAATTTTTAAGTGTACCATCATTCCCCTATTTAAACGTTATACTAATATTAAAATATGACAATCCTTTCTAAACACCAAAACAAAAAAGTTTAATATTCTTCATAAATACGAAGAAGGATGAAGATGGTTGGTAGAACCACTAATTAACTTAAACATTATCAAATGCAACTTATTGAGAACCATTAATTAACCTCAAGTAATTTATGCCGATGGCATCACAGATTAGACAGAATATTATAAAACATTTGTAAATTATAATCTAATTACAAAATCAAATAGGAACCGATTAGTAACCATTTGATACCCCCAAACCCCCTCCTTATCTCAATTTGAGAATTCAAAACTTGTCTCAAATAATTAGCTTCCCAGTTGAAGCCAATTAAAATTACAAATGGAATTACTATATGTTTGCTAAATGAAACCTATATATACAACACATGATAGGGATGCTATATTAAAAAATTCTTTAGTCAGTTGTTTACTTATAATCAATAAAATTAAATGCTGATAAATGAACCTAATTTTTGATGGCTCCATTATCTTTTAAAGACCGAAAATAGAAGATTCTAAATTAGAATAGAAACTACAAAAATAGAATAACTAATTGCGAATCGAAAAAGATTCATAGCATCCAGAGAAAAAGTATCCTAAGCCAATTCTAAACATCTAAATCAAGTTAAAAATAGATGCATATCAAGATATACATTCGAATTTACAAATTCTAAGAAATTTAGTAATATTAGAATATACGATAGCCTCTAAATTCATCGCATTATTTGCCATAATCGTCCGTAGTTAAAATATATAACGATGATATTATTTGTTGTGAAATCATTTTTTATAATTGAAAGTAACAATGAATGTCATATTCGTTGTTGTATCATTAGCAAGGATCCACGTAGTAAATTTTACCCATTGCTATTTTGGAGATTTTAATTAATCATCGCTAAATTTTGAACTAAATAATTAGCGATGATTAGTAGAAAATTATGTAAAGCGGCACGGATAGGCGTCGCTACATGCACCGTGTCTAATGATATAATAACAAATATGATATTTATCGTTGATTTCATCAATAAGAGATAATTTCATAATTAATAATATATTCGTTATATATTGCAACAACAAACGATATAATGGCATATAAAAAAAACATCGCTAAAGAACCGGTTAAGGGTGCTACCTGAGAAGTGGTATCGCATTTGATGACTAGGGCTCTTAGAGATTGGTGATCTTTGCCTCCACGGCGCCACGAACAGGAGACTGAAGCTCAGCCCGAGCTTGTTGAAGATCTACGGCACTGAATGGTGTCCTCGTGGACTTCGCCTGGAATTCGGTGTTGGAATTAAATGTATTGGAACAGTTTGATGCAGTTTGATGGTCAATATCAAGTTGTATTAATGTATCTCAATTTATGGAATTCAATGTTTCAACCATGTTGGGTGCTGTTTAGTCCCACCTCGTGGATAGATAAAACTGGCACTTAGTTTTTATGTGGGAAGTCCTGAGACTAGTCTAGAAACAGACTAGAGAAAACTTTAGACCACAACACACGCACGCACGCGCGCGCGCCGCGCCGGGCCGGGCCGGGCTCGGGCGTGGCGTGGCAAAGACCGGGTCAATTTTGTAACCACATGTTTGAATTCCAAGGGATACGCTCCATTATCCTCTCACGAAGCGTAACCGCCCGGACGCCTTTAAGTATCTCTTGAATTGCGTGGGTGTAAGTTACGAACATTCAATCCTCATTCTCAGCGTCTCTTCTCTCTCGAGGACGCTCGTTTTCCTCTCCTCTCTCGATCTCGGGCTTCGTCTACGGAGGTGACTTTCGAGGACGCTCAAGCACGGTACGCACCGTCGACGAGCGTGGACCGTCGGACCCTGGGAGCGGCACGTCAAGGCCATGTGCGTCGGTAAAGTGGGGGGCGCTGTCTCTCTAAGGGGAGTCCTACTACAGGACGCTTCGGTTGTGATTTCTAACTCTACTCTTTCTTTGTCGCATTGTTTATCATGATATTGGTTTCCGGATTTTTTCCTTTCTTTAATATACATATGTTCTTAAAACATATATTTTTCTTATTAATGTTAATATGGTTGCATACCTACATCGATCTGTCATGGAAATCTGTTGATAATCGGATTTTTGTATGTATGCTAATGACGATTTTCTCAACATTCGGGTCGTCTACTGCTGTCATGTAACGGAACGGGTCGCGACGACCGGCGGAAGCATGCGATAGAAGATCGTGCAACCGAACCGTTACCGATAACATGCATGGCAATCAACGAGTAGAGATAATATCAAATAAAAAGTCCTTTCAAACTAAGAGTTCCATAAGAGTTCCCTTATTACAACGCTAACTAGGGTATTTTTGTAAAAACTACACTGAGAATTAAAACAACATCTCAACAGTTCCTGTGGACATACATATATCCTCTAAAACTTCACCAGTTGAATCATACCACGTCAGAATCTCGTGGAGTCTGTAGCACGATCTTGAGAATACAGTCAACCATGTTCTTCACCTGAAATTGGCAAATATAAATTTTCATGAGCCTAATGCCCAATATGCATCGGGATCCATGCATGGGTATTCTAACGGTCCTTGATCCGTTATAAATCACGTACTTGGATTTTCATGGATACACATCATTACGTGCCTAGATATTTCCCATGCATGTCTAAGTTTGATCCCTATCATGTATAATTTGGCTTCTTTCAGAAACATGGATATGCATGTATAATATATAAATGACCTAAGTAGATATGACAACCATTTGTTTCAACTTGCGGGGCTTATTTCATGAAATGCATAACAAATTACATACTTCTTAAATCATATAAATCATTTTGCATATTAACCTCCATGACTTTGATGGTTTAACTTTTTTAAATCAGTTCTTGTATAACCTGTAACGATTCATTCTCACATTAAAACATTTCTTATATAATATGTAATGGTTACTTTTATTAACCATTTTCTTGCTGCTCATAATGGTTTACCTTTATAAACCAATTTGTTTTGCATAACTTTCATGTACGTATCTTGTTATACGTTTTCAACCGCTGGCACTTGCGGTCCATGGCATGACAGTGTAGTTACAACTATAGAGGACTTAGCTTTTGTCTCCGTGGTTCCTTGCAACCATACACCCCTTGCGACGTTGCCCCTTGCGGCATTAACATGACAGTGTATGTACAACTGTAGAGTACTTAGCTTTTGCCTCTGTGGTTCCTTGCAATCATACGCCCCTTGCGGCGTTGCCCCTTGGGGTAACATGACCCCTTGTGATCATTCATGTGACTCTTTATGAGTTTGTGCATTAATCTTCTTTAAGGTTGTTCAATCATGAACCATGTTCTTGGACTAATTTTTAAGTAATGGAAATTAACAACATGTCACATTCTGTACATTACCAAACGTCCGTTAATCTCTTTTCTTACTTTTCACCTTAAGACATGATGTGGTGCGACGTAAATCATCAGTTCTTCAACTGGTATGTCTATATCTTCATTTTTTCCCCGTTTCGTGTTGGGTTATTTGATGCATATGGTTTCACTGTAGCTATGGCTAGTTTAGTTCCCATATGTATTATTTTATTAGTAGAATACTGTAGAACTAACTGGATAAATTATAATATTTTTGATATCGATAACTTTATTGGTTTGTTATTTGGAGATTTCCTCAATAAATATAAAGACGTATGTCACAATGTAATGTAAACTTCCTTCGAGATTAGTATTACCTAGATGGAAGTTTGTTTTCCATTTATTTTAATCATCTTCGTAAAATTGTCTTTACCAAATATACTATATATAATCAATTATGATGATCACGCAATACACATATCAGATATTAGCAATGGGCTTGTCGATGAGAGGATGTTATAAATGCTGATTTACTGGAATTCAATGATAACTCCGGGTTTAAAAAAATGATTATAAAGATTCATCCTTCCATTTACTCGTGTATATGTATCACAAGTTAAAACAGTGCATGGAGAACGGCTACCATGCTACAAATTTGAGCGTTTGTTGAGAAGTTTAGTGTATAATAAGCTTATGTGTATGGACCACCTATAAGAGATCGCCTTCAGGTTATAACATGTGTGCTTCTTGACTCGTCCTACTTAGGTTGTTGGTGAATAAAAAGTTCTCTTCATCTATATTATTGCCAGTACACATAAATATACATGAAATAGAATTCCCGTCAAAGATCTCATCTCATGACATCAATGAATTTGAAACGAAATCTTGACCTATGGATCATGAAATGGAGAAATTAAAAAAACCGTTTAATACATAACTTATGAAGTATCCTACGTTAATACCAATCCAATCTTGACATAACATGCATCGACAATAGTACGGATCCTTAATATCCGCACATACAATTAAGGGTCTACTGTAAATCAAATCCGGGTATATATTTGTTAACTAAAAGATCCAAGAAATATACTTAGCGATTTCACTTCGGTATGCCAATACATACATTTCTAGATCGCGTTTCGGACGTAATCCTAAACCGATACATACATTTATAGATCGTAAATCTAAGCCGATACAGTAATAGGTCTTTTTCCGAGCATGGTCATTGGTTATATGAAAAATCCTAAACCGATACACACAATTATAGATCGCAATCCGGGATTGATCATTGTTCATATGTAAAAACCTAATCCGATACATACATTTAAAAATCAAAATCAGGGTATGATCTTTTATCATATATAATTCTAAGCCGATACATACATAAAACCCAAAGCTTGACTCTCCCCATCACGGTAGCCACGGCTCCTTCCTGTTACACGTATCCTTACTCTCCTTCGATTCGACGCCACCAACTCCTTCGACAAAGATGAATTACTCGTGAGATCTCTTTCTCTCTATATCCTTCTCTCTCGATCTCTTTCTCTCTACATCCTTCTCTCTCTTTCAATTGCAATGAGAATTGACGTGAAACCCCATTCTTATAGCATTTTATACCATATTTAGAATGTAATAATGGGCTAATAAATCTCATTAAATTGAGAATCTATTGTGATGGTAATTAGTATAAAAAAAGAAAATGCAATTATTCCTTTTTTTAAAAAAAATCACAGCTGTTACATGTCACCAGAAGGTAGGGGATTTCAGTTGACAGTGGGTCAATAGTTGAAAGAACATGATTGGCTGGAGAGAAATGAAGGGGAAGTGAAGAGGGTAAGGGGCAAATGAGAGCATGCCACATCAGCATTTACCTTGACAAAAGAGGGAAAACAACAAAAGGAATAGAAAGTGGTTCTAAATCGAAAAATGATCTCCATGAGATTAGATCTCAATGAGATCTATATGATCTATTAAAACCTAAAAAGGAAAGTAAATTAATATACACAAGGTATTTATTTTTGAAGACATTTTAATGATTTAAAACATATGTTTCCCTATTTTTTTATGTGATTTTTAACACATAACTATATACAAAAGAAAATTGAATAAAATAAAATACGAATCTTTTTTTTTGAATTTTATTAATAAAGAAAAAGATAAATAAACATCAAGAAAGAAACAATGTGTACAGTATATACAAGGTCTGAGCACAACATTTTCTTTGATTTTTATTTTTTTAGGTTTTGATATTTATGTATTTTATGAAAAATAAAAGAAAGAAAAGAATTGGAAAAGGAATAATAAAAAAGGGTCACCTATATACATAAAATATTCATGCAAATTTAGTAAATCATTACAAATTATAGTTTAGTTCCCAAATCAACATTTTGGAAACAAATTTTGATGTTCATGAAATCACTTTCATTAGAAAGATAATTTTATATTAAACTATGAAAGTGAGTTTGGTGAAATTGGAGTTCATACGGAGCGAGAGCTCAACCAGGAAGTTGGAATTTACAGGTTTTTTACGGTACAAGATCTATGAGTATTTTATGAAGGTGGAATTTATTTTATAGCGCCTTTCCTCAGAATGCTTAATTAGCAAGGAACCTTAGGATTAGTCTCAAAAAGCCTTCGAAGCCAGAACAAGTCCTCTAATTTCTCACTTTTGGGACCATCTCGTGACGTGAAAACCACACTCAGCCCGATCGCTTGTGACTATTTCTCTCTCTCTCTACTTTACTAAATATCAAGATGAAAATAGCTCGGCGTCCTTCTTCAAAAAATCACGTACCTTAATCAAATACCCTAAAAAAGCTTATCACTGACTTTTCAACTATTCAAAAGAATTTTTAAAATTTTTATATATTTTTATACAAGTTAGAAAAGGAATTAAGTCAATATGAGTTAGTATGAATTTATTAAAAATTAATGTAGTTTGAGCTATTTATAGTTGATTATTTACACAATTTTCACTCCTTATTTTTATGATTTTTATTCTAAATTAGTTTGCAGACTTATTTATAAGATAAGTATACATTATTAATCCATTTTTATTGCAAGATGTATTTTGTTAATTTATTGATTTCAGGAGAATTTATTGATGTTTTGTAAAGGTATTCAAGCTAAGATTCAGATATTAAGATGATGAATCGCATATTCACCAAGTACAGAGCCAAACTCGATTCTAGATCACCACGAGAGCTCCATCCCTCCACCTCCAACGATGTGGTTATCGTCTTTGACCCCTCCAAATAGCTCCCTATGCCAAGGAGGAGTGGGAGCTCCAATCCCCCAACTCTACCACTAAATACAACCCCTCCATGGATGACGATTATGACTTCATGCTCTCAATCCACTCCTTCCCTTCCCTTCATGATCATGTCTGACCCACAAAACCTACAATCCCACTACTAGAAATAAAAGCAGTAGCAATGTATGTTGTCTCTCTTATCTCTGACCTCGATCCCTCTTTCCTATTGGAAGGCATATCAGGTTCCATTCCCCTTGACACATTCCATATCCCCTTCACCTCTTCCATCCCCTTTCGTAACCCCACCTTGTTATACCATGAATTCAATATCCTCCTCTCCATTCTGCAACAACAACACCCTTGGTAGTAGTGATATTTCCTAGCCACCTCCCAATTCCACATTCGCAGGCTCACTGAAAACGTGAAGTCATCTGCGACAACAAATGATGAGTCGTCGACAACAATGGAGAAATCGATCAAGGTCACCAAGCAACTCAAGGTTGGGAATTCTGTAAATGTGCATTGGATATTGATGTGGCTCTATCATCTCTCCCCACACCACAGAATGCTCTTACTTCTCTTTGCAAATGTGCATAGGAGTTGTTTCTTGTAATCGAAAACCTCATACAATCCATTGATGAGCATAGGATTACGTTTGTGTTCAATGTGCACAATTGAATTGCTTTGAGTTGGACCACCTCAAGCCCTCCTCGTCATCGCATCGCAATCCATATCGCCCAAACCTCCTCTCATGTTAATCGTGGTCTTGACCTTAGCATTACCGCACCATGATGCTTTGCAATGTGCAGCATCATCGTATCCCTTGCTAGACTTTTGCATGGAATAGAAAGGAAGAGGGAAAAGGAGGAGATGAGAAGGAAGGAGAGAGATGGGAGGAAAATACACCCTTCGATTTTGTTGTGGTTTAATTAAATCAAGATTAACTTAAGAAAGTTGGCTCTACGACAAGGTCCATGATGTTAAATGGAGCATGTTTGTAGGGGTTGTGAGATAATTACGAAGAACATGGGGGCAAGCTGGTAATTGGGAAAGATTATAGGGCTCGTAGTGTAACAATCGGTTGTTATTTTTATTTTCTTGCTAACAACATGTATATTTTATATTTTATTATATTTATCCAATATGTTAGGTGCTTATTTTTAAAAGATTTTTGGCTACAATATGCATTAAATACAAATTATACATTTTTTCATAATTATTGTTGACCTATTTCTTTTTATTTCTTTTTTATTTGGAATGCTTTTGTGATTCTTATTTTTTTGTGAAACAAAAATAAAAAATATATACAAAACAAGAAACATATGAAATAGAGTAAAATATGCCTCCTGTATGAATTATTAAACTTCGAGATATATTATACATATAATATAATAAGGTCTCAAAATCTAATTTTCATAAGTGAACACTATTTATCCCTAATGCGTAGAGAGAAAATAGGGAATTATCTATTATGAGGCTCACAAGACTCTCTTAAATAGAGAGGAAATCAAATTACATAAGAGAGACAAAATAAATAAGGAAATACAAAATAACTCTCTACACTCCCCCTGAAGATGGAGCATAGATGTCAATCATGCTCAGTTTGGAACAACATCTCTGGAATGATCCCTTGGCTAGGGCCTTGGTAACATGTGAACATTGTATTCGAGGTAAAATGATAATAGTACCCTTTTGAAATAAGGGTACATGATGTGAAAGATACTTGGCCTCATACATACTAATGTATGTTGTCCCTTCAGTGCGATGACACATAATGTATATCAATAATATGTGACATTTATTGATGACTATTCGCAATACGGGTTTATCTTCCTATTATGCCACATGTCTGAACCTTTGAAAAGTTCACAGAATTCATGGCTCTGATTGAGAACCAAACCGATAGGAAGATCAAATGAATTTCTACAGATCGAGGTGGAGAGTACCTTTCAGATGAATTCAAGGAATACATTAAAGAGATAGAATTATGTTCAATCTCACTCCTACTGGAACTCCTCAACTAAATAGTGTTACTTTTAAAGAGATATCTACCATGCAGTGAGAGTGGTAAGCCATTACTAATCCTATTATGGAGAACAACACTGAAATGCTGTGAAGAATATTTTCAAGTATCTAAGAAAGATGCAAGATTACAAATTGGTCTATGGATATAGTGATCTCCAAGTCTTAGGATACATAGATTCAGACTTACAATCTGACATTGATGATCGGAAGTTAACTTTGAGGTTCATATTCCTATCAAACAATGGTGTTGTGAGTTGTATAAGCAAGAAGCAGAACGCTACAACTGATTTAACAATAGGAGATAAGTACATTGTTGCATCAGATGATACAAAGGAAACTATGTGTTCGTGAAAGTTCATCTCTGAGTCGGGTATAGTTTCCTTATATACTCCCAACCCGTTACTCTGCAATAACACACGATCCATTGCTCAAGCAAAGGAACCCATGTGACACCAAAAGAGCAAGTACATGGAGAGGGAATACCACATCATACATGAGAAACAAAAATGTGGTGACATCATACTCACCAAGGTTACCTCTGTAGACAACATCACTGATTCCCTTAACAAATCTTTATCCCAAAAGATTTTCAACCAACATGCAATAGATATGGGTTTAAAGATTGTACCTGATTTGTTCTAATGTCTAGTGGGAGATTGTTAGATATGTGAGCCCATACCAAACCATTTCTACAATAAATATCATCGTAAATTATTTATTTATCAATTAGAGTTATTGATTTATTCACTCCTTTTCTGATATTATAAAATGCATGCACTTATTGAGTTCCTATGTACAAATAGGGGTACGTATCTTAGCATCTTGAGAACATATAGTTGTTGGTCTAGTTGTTAAATCATATAGGTTGGTGCTAGGTTGAATATCTAAAGTGTTAGATTGAGGCACACACAGCGAGATAAAGATAACAAAGACCTATGTCATATGCTATCACGATATATGCACAGATCCTTTGACCAAAGACATACGTATCACTATATGTCTGAATATGTACATTTGGCATACCATTAGGTTTATGACCTATTCAAGGTCTATACATCGATGTGTTGGTATGGTATGAATGCATATGAGTGATACGATCCATCAAAGGGACCATACATGTTCACTATTGAACCAAAAGATATGGGCTCACACATGAGATATTAAGATAAATTAAATCCATCAATAGTCATCTTATTTTGGAAACAAAACAAGCTTTGTAGTATGATATGTGTCTTTTTCAAAAGTATATGATCGATGCCAACTCGCAATGATCTTAAATGAGAAACTTAATGATAAATCTCCGAAGAAGATATTTCAAATGAGATCAAAACTTTAGTTTTAATCATAATCTTCTAGTATGTAGTATGTATGTGTATTAGGAATACTTAAGGGTGATGTGACCTTAAATTAATTGTATACCATTGATGAATCCGTTATTCATCATCCCAATATCTTGATCTTAGCAAAATCCTCGAGTAAAATCCCAAATAAATATCCATAAAATCAATAAATTAATAAAATGACTCTTGTAAATAAAACACACTAATTATTATATATTAGATTGTAAAAAATAAATTAACAATAAAAAGCCGCAAAATTAAAGGAGTTTTTCACCTATAAATAGCCTAAAACTTCATGTGTTTTTAATAAATTCATTTCAACTCCTTTTTGGCTAATTCTTTCTCTGAATTGTTTATAAAAATGTATGTAAAAATACAAAAATATAAAATAAATTTCACCTTAAATAAATACTCCTAGATCCCAAAGATAAAAAAGCCTTAAAGTCCAACTTCCCGACCAAATTCCCGCTCCATATGAACTCCAAATTCACAAACTTACTTTTAAAGTTTAAGTTAGAAAATTGTCTTTCCAATGAAAGTCATTTCATTAAAATCGGAGCTCGTTTGCAAAATTTGCGTTTTGGGACCTAGGTGTGTATATTATATATTGTATATATTTTTCTTTCTTCATTTTTTATTTACTCTTCTTAATTACTAAAAAATCCAAAAAAATCTCTTCTGTATTGTATTTTATTTCTAGTATTTTATTGTATTTTTTTATTGTAAATATCCTTATTAAAAATATAAAAAAATAATATTAGAAAAGTAAAAAATGTACATGTTTGTCTTCTTTTGTAAATTCTCCACTATTTCTCCTCTCTTTTATTTTATTGTATTTAAAGTAGCTTACTTTATTTTTTTTCTCTTTATTTATTTCTCATTGTCTACAATAACTTCTCTTTTACCATCAACTTCCATTCAACTCCACCATCTTTCAATAACATCCCATTCCACTCCATCTCATCCACCTTCATTTTTCTCTCTAACTTCTCATTCTCTTCTTTATATTCATCTCTACATCCTCATTTGTTGTCATCCACCATTCTAATATAAAAAGGAGAGAGCTTGGAGTGGTTTATCGGTGACAGCGGCCTATCATCTTCCTCAAGCGATGACCTCCTTCAGGCGAGATCCACGGAGCTCCGCTCCGCGTCACGAGCATCACATCGAGCTCGCATAGCTTCTCCGATTTTGATTTCGCCAATCAGATCGAAGCGACAACAGGAATCCAGCGTAACTGCTCTGCAAATCCGACGAATATTCAGGTTAGTATTCTTTTGTATTTCTCTTGTTATTTTGTATTATCTAATATTTCGTTTCATTGTTATTTCACCGCACCATTATTTTTTAGCACCACCTCCATCATACCATCACCATAATCTCCCTTATTTTTATTCATCAATCACACTTTTCCGTTTTCATTTCCTGTTTGAAAACAAAAAAATATTAAAATCACGTAAAAAAAGCAGGAGCAACATCCACCGCCCCCACCTTCAACGGCTGGAGGCGCCGCCAGCCACGTCCACGGCTCTGCCGCCAGCGACGGAGCTCTGTCGCCCGCGGCATGCGCGCGGCCCTCCGTCCTCCTGCGTGTGGAGGCCCTCCCCACACCGCTGCCAGCCCTCCGTGCTCCAGTGATGAATACTCATTCATCACTCTTTATTCTTATATTTTAGCTACAAAAACCTTTGCAAATGCATGTAGATATGCGTAAATACAAATAATTACCAAAAGCATGCATTGTGTAAAAACCTATAATTAGCATGTTTTTGTGCAAAAATAAAAGAATAAAGATTAAAAAGAAAAAGAGGGAAATTATTAGAATAAATATTGAGCAACCTAACCCAAGGGAGGGCTCAGCATGGGCCTGACCGCATAAAAGCCAAAGTAGAGCGAGATAGGGGCTCATGTGTGTAAATATTTATGTAAATAAAATAAAAAGTATTTTCCTCACAAAAATAGGCTTGTAAATATTTGTATATATTTATAAATATAAAATCAATATAAAAATATAAAAAATTAAAAAGAAACCAAAAATCTCATTCATGTACATGATCACCTTGTACATAGTTCCATCATCCTTATTTATCCTTATAAATAAATAAAATTAATCTCCAAAATTTTTGTAAATATCCTATATTATATAATGTAAATAAATTAAATAAAATCAATTAAAACAAAAAACAAAATAAAAATAAAAATAACAAAATTAAAAACATAAAAATATTGTAAATATAAATGTATATATGTATTTATTTCACCTATGTATATAAATAATTAAAATAAAATAAAAATATCTTTTTATTCCTTATTTTATAATGAAAATAAATAAAATATAAAATAGAAATAAAATTGCACAAAAATAAGAAATTAAAAATCAAAAATCAAAATCCTACATATTGTATATATACCTATATATAACCCTACTATGTATATACCTTATTTTTATTTTGAAAAATTAATTAAAAATCACTAAAAATAGAAAAAAAATAAAATAAAAATATTTCATGTTTTCACTTTTTGCTAAATCGGCCCCTAGCTACCCTAATTTTCACTTCTAAGATTCAGCCACGTGGCCGCTTCCTACTGGTCCTGGGATTGTTGAACGCCCGGTCAACTACCCCCCCCCCCAGGACCACTTCTCACGGGCTTAGGCGCCCAACGCGATTTCCCTAATTTCTAGCGCCTAAACCCAATTGATTCTCACCTAAACCCCGGGTCAGATCCGTCCACGACACATCCGTCACCCTCGCCGGAGCCTTCGCCTTGGGATCCGCGCTCCAGATTGCCCTACCCGCGCGCCTCTTTCCGGACCCTCCATGATATATATTCTCAGCTCCGCCACCTCGAATCTCATCTTTGGTCATTTGATTCCACCCCCAGTGAGCTCCAGTGTGTGCGCGAGAGTGACAGCTCGCGTCCGGTGCTGTCGAAGCGAGGAGAGGAAGAGAGACCACTGATCCGGCGAGCATCGCCGCCTTGCTCTGCCACCTGCAGGAGCATCGAGCCTCGAAGGGAGACGCTCCTCGAGGCGACGACCCAGAGCTGCGCAAGCTCATCCCCAGTCTCCTCGTTCACCCAGGTAGTCCCTTAGCTTGCTTATTTCCTTTAATTTCTAGTTACCCCCAAATTGCCGCTCCGCCGTCCATCGCCGATTCCGTTCGCATCCGACCCCCAATCGATCATCGGGCTTCACCATCGCCCTCGCCTCCTTCCCGCGCACCTTCTCCATATTCCCATCCAACCCAGCTCGCAAAGGAGCTGGGGTTCGAGCTCCACCGTCCCCCCTTCGCCGGAGCTCGCCCACATTGCCCCATTGGTCACCGTCACTTCGCCTAATCGGGTCGAGGCAGTTTGCCCTCGACCCGCGAGTCTCTTGGTCATCTTTGCAGGTACTACCAAGCCCATCTGAGGGCTTAGGTCATTCAGGCCAGGAGCCTCGCCTCCGCCGACCTCGCCGGAGCTTCCCAGAGCTCGGCTGGGCCATCGGAGGCCATCAGCAGCTACGCAGCACCTCGCCGGAGTTTCTCCGATCTTCAGGCGCAGCAGGGGAGGTCAGGAGCACACGCACTGGGCCGGCGAACTTCGCCGGCCACCTATTCTTCCTCGACCTTCAGCCGCCGTCCGATCAGCCCTCCAGCTCCAGTTTGCATCTGGGTCGTCCGTGCTGGAGCAGCAGTCACCGTTCGATCTGAGGAGGAGAGATTTGGACCGTCCGATGCTCGAGGGTTAGCCACCTGCGCCCTACACCATCCGATGCACCACGTGGACTAGCCCCCGCCGTTGGATCACCCCGAGGAGCGTAGCGTTGGAGCCCCCATCGTTCGCCACCGTTAGATGCTACACGTGGCATCCATCCAGCCGCTCCATTAATAAAGGGTAAATTACCCTTAGGCCATTCTGTTTATTTCGTTTCGCATTTAGTCCTGTAATTAGTTAGTATAGTTGTTTAGTTTTTGGGATATTTGCATAGAGACTCTTGTGCTTGCATTTATTTACTGATATGCCCCTGTATGTGGTCTGATACGTGCATCGACACGTAATCTTCTGGGCTTTTTACATTATCTACCCTGTAGTTCTGGTTGTTCCTTAATGAATGAAAGTTTTTAACTATTTGCATTTATACCCCTGTGCGTGATACATTTGAACATGTGCGTGATTTTTTTGGGTTATTTGCAGATAAGCCCCTGGGCTTTTGGTACCTGTTACCAAATAGCCCTCGGAACTTATTTTTCTTACATTTGGATCCCTGAGTGCCCCAGGCACGCGCGACGCGCGTGACTTCCTGGGTTAATTGCACCAGACCCCCAGACTTTCGGGTATTTGCACTTTGGTCCCTATGCACTATGCCCCTTCTTTATTTTTGGTTAAAATAGCAAAACACCTCCAAATCCAACGAAAATTGGACACATGGCTCCTGCCATAGTGTAAAATTTTCGAGGATTTTTGAGGATATTTTTGTTTTCATTTGATATTTTTAAAAAATTCAAAAACATCTATTTTCTTCACTGTCTAACTTTAAAAATCACAAAAAAATATTAAATAGTGTCTAAAAATTACAAAAAAATTGTCCATTGTCTATTTTGTTGTGTTTGATTTTCTAGCCAATTTTGGCTATTTTTCATTACTGAAAACCACTAAAAATTGAAAAAAAACTTAAAAATTATAAAAATTCTAATAATTAAACCAAAAACCCAAAAATAATAAATTAGGTGCCTAAATTTTCTTTGTTTTATTCTCTTTACAGAAAATTACCTCCCAACTAATTTGGGGCCTTTAGATATTTTATCTAGACCCTTTTAGCTCGGCTGGACAGTACTTACTGTTTTAGTCACTTTTTGATTTTTGGAAAATTAAATAAACATCAAAAAATCCTCAAAAATTCACCAAAAACACTAAAAATTATAAAACACATAAAAACATTTTTGTTAGAATTTTTGGTTGCTTTTTAGTGCTTGTAATAAATTGTTGAATTGTGTAGTTTATTTGCTTTTATTATTTCTTTAACACATTAAAAATCTAAAGAAATTATAAAATATTCAAAAACCACCAAAAATATTTCTTTTATTTTCTTTTATCCCTTTTTGACTACTTCGTAGGCCGAGAAGCCAACCCGTGCTCCTTGTGATCGACCCTGGTTGCTATACCAGGTTAATATAATAGCAAGACGCTAGCTTATTTTTGATCGATTTTATCTATCTTGGTGGTCTAATCTTCTTGATTGAGCCTATCTGAGTGATTGAGGTCGCAACGACCGATTAGCTCCTTTACCTTAGTCACTCGGATCGCCCATCAGAATGGCGCCGTTGCCGGGGAGTACAACTTAGTAGTTTTCATTTATTCTCGTTTTTGTTTTCGCGGCTCTTTCAGAGCTCGCAGCTTTTTCGCGGCTTTTTGTTTATATTTTATTTTTGTTTTATTTTGTTTTATTTTCTTTTCTTTTATTTTTATTTTTTGTTTGATTTTTGTTTGTTTATTTTATTTTGCATTTTTGCATATATACCCTCATTTTCATTTGCATTTATTTTCCTTATTATTATTATTTGATTATTTTGGTCTGACCACTTGTCTCTGTTTCTGCGAGGGCCCGAGGACCGCGGAGGCGACTTTCGAGGAGCCGATGCAACCGCAGGACTTGGAGGCGGCCCTTTCTTTACGGAGCCGCAGAGAGAGCGAGAGAGAGAGTTGAGTGGGGAGAGGTTTAGTTAGATTTTTTATTTTTATTCTGATTATTATTGTAATAATACAGTTACTCAGAGACTGGACTTGTGGACTTTATTTGCTTAGCGGGTCTGTTTCGCCGAGCACCGGTGTGCTCGGGGGACCCTTAGGAGTTTTTCGCGGCTTTTCTCGCGGTTTTGTTTTCTTTCTTTTTAGCTGCCTTTTCCGGTGTTACGCGGTTTTTGATCGAGCCCCTAGATTTAGGATTTTATACTTGCTTGTGTCGTAATTAGTAGGGTCCCCACACTTAATTATCAGCTTGTTCCTATAGTACGCTTAATTGGACCTACTAGTAATCAATTAATAAAAATAACTGACTCATTTTCCTTCGTGGCTTACGTGCCGTAGTCTACCCCACAAAGCACTTTCTCCTACCCCCGATTTGTCGGGCAGAGGAGGGGTAGACCAAGACCGGACTTTGGCCTGTAGGACGGTGACTAGTTAGACGGTTCTGCGAGTAGAGCTTGCTCATCTAGGATTCGTTTTTCATCGTGCATCATTTAGGTAGTTTACTTTCTGTCTTTACATTTATGCGCGGATCATATTGCATGTAGAGTGCTGGAGACAGGCACGCCTTTCTGACTTTGCATGCATCACTGATTTATCGTGCATCGGCTTTTTCGTCTTCTCCCCTTGTTTTTGACCTAATAACCAGGAGAACCGGAAAATTCGTTAGGCGTTTGTTTTTATTTGAAAAATATTAAAAAGAGAAACCATAAAATTGGGACTGGCTAAAACTATTGATCCTAAAAGACGCTCACCTTAAAAATTTGTCTTGGGGAGAGCAACCCCCTCTTTGTTTGGTTTGATTGCACGAGAGAGTGACCCGCACCCTAGGTAGAGCCCTCTGGTGCTATTTCCAGCTGACTACTGACTCTTCCGTGCGGGCCAGTCGGTTGGGGTAGTATCGGGTATCCTAAAAGGTCAGTAAGCGCTCTGATATCTTGTGTGTTCACCTAATAAAAATTGACAAGATAATTTGACCGAGCTTTTACGATCTTCATCTCGCGTTGCGTTGGTGAACCGGGGGTTTGCATTTCAATCATAGTTTTCTCCAGATCTCATCCACCCTACTCGCCAGATCAAGATGATGGGTAGACGCTCTCTTAGGCAGCCTCGGGCTGCACCGCTTTTGGGCACGTCTACCCAATCATCTAGGTTGGCCCGCGAGAGCCGAGACCAGTTCTCCGAGCCCGAGTATGATTCCACCCTGTTCCCCCTCGACCCCTTTCTTTCGGTCTTGAGAGATATGAGCCCAGAGGAGAGAATAGCAGATTTGACAGCACCTGAGTATGGCTGCAATTTGATTTTGAGCAGACGTCACTGGCCGATGAGGACCGCTCCAGGACAGAGCACATTGTGATGGACCAGGGAGCGATCAACTCCACCCTGATCGCCTCGTTAGAGACAGTGCAGCAGCAGCTGAGGGATCAGGGAGCTTTCATGATTGAGATGAGGAGAGAGTTGGAGCGACTCAGAGCAGAGAGAGATCAGAGCGAGCCTGAGGACGGACCAGATGCAGAGGCACGAGCCGCAGCAGCCGCCGCAGCGGCAGCCGCCGAGGCAGGAGGACCACCGAGACCGATGCGGGAGTTGCACAACCCCGGATCTACACTGATGCATCATTGGGTAGTGGTGCCATGCTATCGTGGGGGACTTCAAGTTCCCCCCGAACACCCTGCAGATGCTTCCCCATTTTCACGGACTTCCATCGAGGAGCCCCCATCTCCACCTCCAGGAGTTCTTGATGATCTGCAGTACTGTCTACGACCGCCATGTGGACCAGGATACGATTCGGATGATCGCCTTCCCCTTCCCACTAGCAGACAGAGCAGCCACCTGGCTGAAGCATTTGGGGAAGTTTGTTTACACCTGGGAGCAGCTCCGCACCGAGTACTTGAACAAGTACTATCCACTCGGGCGGACGAATGCAGCGAGGGCCCTGATCAGCAACTTCTCCATGCTCCCCAACGAGCAATTTCATGAGGCGTGGGAGAGGTTCCGAGAGCTCACAGACCGATGCCCGCACCATGATATCTCGAAGCCGAACCTTGTGCAGAGCTTCTTCAGCGGGCTGACACCAGAGCTCCAGGGCTTGGTGAATGCTTCTTGTGGCGGGTCATATTTCGCCAAGGATCACGACCAGGTCTGGGCCATCTTCGAGGAGATGGCCGAGAACTATATGGTGATGTCCCAGACCCGGTTGTATACACAGGGCAGACCCCAGCAGAAGCCAGGACCCGTGCAGTACCAGAGGATAGCCGGGTCGATGCCGGTCCATCCAGTTCATCCGCAGTTGCAGCAGCACAGGCAGAGTCGTCCGCTGCGGATATGGGGATCATCAGCGAGAAGTTGGACCACATGGAGCTGATCGAGAAGAAGCAGTGCCAGGGCATCACGCAGATGGAGCAGATGGCACAGACTCTGAGCGACATGAAGACTCAGCTCATGTGTCTCCAGGAGGCACAGACGGCTTCCCAGCCCCGTCTTCAGTCGCGAGGCGATACCGGTGGCAGCAGCAGCTCTGCCCAGCCTCCAGCTCCTTTCAGCAGCCTAGACAGGTTCACCTTGTACAGGCGGAGCCGTACCAGCAGCAGCAGCCCTCTTACCAGTCACCACATCTCCAGACTTGCAGATGGTGGTATACCAGCCGGATCAGCCTCTGGCAGTACTCCCGCCAGCCCCCGTACGATGCAGAGCCGTTGATGGATGTCAACGGGATTTGGTATGACCGTCCCCAGCCTGGGATCCGACGAGACCATCCCGGATTCAGGTGGGGGAATGGAGGTACCCAGCCCCAGCAGCAGCCATCAGGTCAGGGAGGGCAGTATAGCCAGCAGAGGGATCACCAGCAGCAGCAGCCCCAGCCTACCAGCCATTTCAGCATCGTCCTTCGTTCCTCGTCCCTATCAGCAGCAGGGACAGTCTTGGAGACGTGAGCAGCAGGCTCACCAGTCACAGCAGCAGCATCCTTCCTCCTACCCCTCTCAGCAGCAGCAGCACCAGGCCCAGCAGCCTCATCACCAGAGAGGCTACCCGGCGAGCTCCCACGAGAGCCCCGCCTTGGATGACATAGCTCGCATCCTCACGAACCAGCAGGCTACCTTTTTGACGGGAGATGGACGAGTTCCGCCAGGAGATGCGGGACCTGATGAGAGGGAAGGCCGCCATCCCTGCACAGATAAGCCCGAATCCGAACAGCCTGAAGCGAAAATCTGAGCAGGTAGTTTCCACTGAGCATGCCACTCCTAGTGATCCATTTGATGATATGTCTTCAGATCTGTTTGATGCTGATTTTGTTACACTTAGGAGCGGTAGAGCACCAGCAGGCGGCGCCTCATCTGAGCGACGAGTCGAGGATCCACCAGGGGCCAGATGAGGAGGAGGAGAGTGGTACTGAGGCCGCACACGATGATGATGGTGGTACTGATGCCACCAAGGATGCTGATTCCATCGGCGGTTACTGAGGCCGCTGCTTCACCAGTTCGAGGAGGTGGTGCTGATGCCACAAGAGTAGCCGAGCCAGCCCGCGGTACTGAGGCTGCGAGACGTCCAGCAGCAGAGCCCGCCCGTGGTGGTACTGAGGCCACCCGGTGTTTTTTGTAGAGAGAGATGTTGTTTTTCCTCATGCTGATGTATCTCAGAACACTGTTGTGAATAAAGGAAAAGGTTTAGTTTCTTCTGGTCCCACTGTGGTGATTGATGTATGGTGCGGATCTGGTCGTCGAGCCGTCTAGGCCTTTTCCTAGTCCTTCATTTACGAAGGACCTGTGATCCCCTTCCCTAGAGCCCTTCAGATGGGGAAGGGGAAGAAAAGAGAAAATGACCCAAAAAAGAGAGAGCAGGAGGAGTTCAGCCAGAGCATGATCGACAGATTTCACATACAGCTGACCCTTCAGGAGGCTTTGCAGCACATCCCCCTCCTTCAGCGATCTTTGAGAGATAGGACCACAGTTAGGAGGAGGAGGAACCATCATATCAGAGATACATGTGCTGACGAAAGCCACGTGCTTCGCGATCCAGAACCGTCTGCCGGCCAAGAGGCCAGATTCAGGAGCCCCGTATGTCAGATGTCAGATTAGTAGCGGATCGTCTATCAACCTCCTTCCGGCAGCCCTTCTCGACCGCTTCGAGTTGGGCACTCTTTGACAGAGCAGGACAGTCCTTCAGTTTGCTGATCGATCTGTCAAGAGGCCGAAGGGGTTGTTGCCAGGGCCTGCAATTCCCCGTGGACTTCGTAGTGTCGGACATGGAGATCCCTGATTCAGTGGCCGATACCCCCATCATCCTCGGTCGTCAGTTCTTGACCACAACCAAGGCGGTGACTGATCATGATAGCGGGAAGGTATACTTTCGCGTCGAGGGGAGAGAGTGTACAAATAGAGACGGTCGAGGACTACAGAGCCAGAGAGAGAGCATGCTCCAGACCAGCACAGATACAGAGCAGCTGACAGAGGTCGGGCTAGACATCCACCAGGACTGTGATTTTGTGATCACAGATGATGAGGCAGCATGGGCAGACCCGTCAGCACAGGCCATCCTCTCATTTCCAGACACCACTGAGGCAGAGATGACAACAGAGGAGAGCTTGGAGAGCACAACCCTGGTCCAGGATACTACAGAGGCAGCAGAGCCGGTTCTCGACCGCGACACGGTTTCTAGTGATGGTGGTACTGAGGCCACCTTGTGTGACGGTGGTGCTGATGCCACCTTATTTGGATGCAGATCCCTCAGATTCAGAGTCTGATTGGGAAGATTGTGATGATCAGATGCCAGACCTGAGTCCACCTGAGCCTACAGATGAGGAGGAGGTAGGGGCAGAGCAGATCAGAGACAGCACAGTTGAGCAGCCTCCTCCAGATCCAGTTTGCGAGAGCTCGTATTCTTTCTCCCCAGGCAGATTTGGCAGATTTAGCAACATTCACGCACCTTCTTCCGAGGCCAGATTTGCCAGCACCCAGCTGTCCAGAGCTGAAGTCGCTCTCTACTTCATTGAAGTATCGGTTCCTTGCGGGCGAACCTGAGATGTACCCAGTCATCATCTCCGCCGATCTGACTGGAGAGCAAGAATCCCGCTTGATGGGGGTTCTTGAAAAGAACCGCAAGGCAATCGGATGGAGCGTAGCAGATCTCCATGGGATTAGTCCATCAGCCCTCCAGCTCCAGTTTGCATCTGGGTCGTCCGTGCTGGAGCAGCAGTCACCGTTCGATCTGAGGAGGAGAGATTTGGACCGTCCGATGCTCGAGGGATAGCCACCTGCGCCCTACACCGTCCGATGCACCACGTGGACTAGCCCCCGCCGTTGGATCACCCCGAGGAGCGTAGCGTTGGAGCCCCCCTCGTTCGCCACCGTTAGATGCTACACGTGGCATCCATCCAGCCGCTCCATTAATAAAGGATAAATTACCCTTAGGCCCTTCTGTTTATTTCGTTCCGCGTTTAGTCCTGTAATTAGTTAGTATAGTTGTTTATTTTTTGTGGATATTTGCATAGAGACTCTTGTGCTTGCATTTATTTACTGATATGCCCTTGTGTGTGGTCTGACACGTGCATCGATACGTGATCTTTTGGGCTTTTTACATTATCTACCCTGTAGTTCTGGTTGTTCCTTAATGAATGAAAGTTTTAACTATTTGCATTTATACCCCTGTGCGTGATACATTTGAACATGTGCGTGATTTTTTGGGTTATTTGCAGATAAGCCCCTGGGCTTTTGGTACCTGTTACCAAATAGCCCTCGGAACTTATCTTTCTTACATTTGGGTCCCTGAGTGCCCCAGGCACGCGCGACGTGCGTGACTTCCTGGGTTAATTTCACAAGACCCCCCAGACTTTCGGGTATTTGCACTTTGGTCCCTGTGCACATGTGCCCCTTCTTTTATTTTTGGTTAAAATAGCAAAACACCTCCAAATCCAACGAAATATGGACACATGGCTCCTGCCATAGTGTAAAATTTTCGAGGATTTTTTAGGACATTTTTGTTTTCATTTTGTTATTTTTAAAAAATTCAAAAACATCTATTTCTTCACTGTCTAACTTTCAAAATCACAAAAAAATATTAAATAGTGTCTAAAAATTACAAAAAAATTGTCCATTGTCTATTTTGTTGTGTTTGATTTTCTAGCCAATTTTGGCTATTTTTCATTACTGAAAACCATAAAAATTGAAAAACACTTAAAAACTTATAAAAATTCTAATAATTAAACCAAAAACCCAAAAATATATAAATTAGGTGCCTTAAATTTTCCTTGTTTTATTCTCTTTACAGGAAAATTACCTCCCAGCTAATTTGGGGCCTTTAGATATTTTATCTAGACCCTTTTAGCTTGGCTGGACAGTACCTACTGTTTTAGTCACTTTTTGATTTTTAGAAAATTAAATAAACATCAGAAATCCTCAAAAAATTCACCAAAAACACTAAAAAATTATAAAACACATAAAAACATTTTTGTTAGAATTTTTGGTTGCTTTTTAGTGCTTGTAATAAATTGTTGAAGTGTGTAGTTTATTTGCTTTTATTATTTTCTTTAACACATTAAAAAATCCAAAGAAATTATAAAATATTCAAAAACCACCAAAAATATTTCTTTTATTTCTTTATCCCTCTTTGACTACTTCGTAGGCCGAGAGGCCAACCCGTGCTCCTTGTGATCGACCCTGGTCGCTATACCAGGTTAATATAATAGCAAGACCGCTAGCTTATTTTTGATCGTTTTTATCTATCTTGGTGGTCTAATCTTCTTGATTGAGCCTATCTGAGTGATTGAGGTCGCAACGACCGATAGCTCCTTTACCTTAGTCGCTTGGATCGCCCATCCACCTGCGGCAGGCTGCAGGTCCGTCCCCATGCCGCCTCCGCCGCCCTCTCTCAAGTTGCCTTCCGCTACGTGCCTCCGCAACTCTACGCGGGACCTCCGCCATCCCCCTCCTCGTCATCATCACACGCCACGCGTGTGGGCGACGCCGCCCCACCGACCCTCATCATCGTGCCCTATTCGCCAAAGGAATGATGGTCTCCTCTGTTATATTATTTATTATTATATTTTATGAAAATTGCAGAATATTCATTTTTTAAGTTTTATTTCTACAAAAAGGTTTCTTGTACATATTTTGTTATGTTAAGTGTATTTTCTATTTTTGCACACATAACCATGTGTTCTCATTTTAATTTTGGGACCTCAATATTACATCATTCTTTAATGAAAAATGTCTTGATGTTGAGCAACTAATTCTCTACCACTTGGATATTTATTTAGATTTTTATGATCTTTGAGTAATTAATTAAAATTGTTTTAACTGAAATTCTGCATATTTTACCTAATCTGGACACATAAATTCATATCTAACTCACGGTTGCTCGAAAAATTTCACAAAAATCAGGAATGATGCCTTGACATGTGCTTAAAATAATGTCCAAGATTTCACTTTTAATTGGAATCATCCTATAACTTAAACAAATTATATAGTGATTTCGATATTGATTTTTAATTAAATCTACCAGACATCCTTTTCGCAAAATTTCAAGTCTTCTGGATTCCATATGAAAGATAATTCAGTTTCTGTCTAATTTGATAATGTGGATTTATTAAGAATTAATTACTCACTGTCACTCTGTTTTCACTTAAAAATCGATAAAAAGTTCATATTTTGTCAAAAAATTCCAAAAAATTACTGTAGCATCCTTGCATCAGTTTTAATTCTAGTAAAATTTTCATAATTTTTGCATTCTGTTTGTGTGGAAAATTGCTAAAAAAACCCATAAAAGTGTGCATTTTTTAATTATTGCATTTTAATTCCTAAAATTCCAAAAAAAATATGTTTCGTACTCATCTCTGGATTAGGATTGTAGAAAAATTGCAATTAGGCTAAATTTGATTAATTTCGTACTAAAATTAATTTGGCCTAATATTGTATTTTCTTATTGTCTTAAATTCATCCGCATTTGTATTTTCATTTGTTTTTTTGCATTAAAAGAAAATTAAAAAAATATCACGTGGAAACCTAGACCTAAATTTTCAAATTAACCCGAAGTTGTTCCTTTGCCTCCCTGTGTTCGACCCCGGGCTTGCTCGGGATAATAAATTAAGCCGAGACACTCTTCACAGAGATCTTCTCTCGGTTCTGATTGATTCGCTAAGTAGACATACAAAACGTGTGTAAATTATATATCGTGCTCAACGAAACATCAACAATGACACCTCCATTCCAAGGGAGTGATGAAATCGATTTGGATTTTAGTGACTCTTCTTAGTATCCAATCTTAGTCTAAAAATTGGACATATTCTGAATTATATTCAAGTACAATGAGAAGATAGGATACTTTGTCGGATATGATCAAACAACACTGAGAGGTCTTTTATATCTGGATATGAGATTGGTTCTCAATATCCAAGTTATTTTACATGGATAATACAATAATCTTAATATTATCTCCACGTATTTGAGGAGAAGATACACTATTCATGAAAGAGTTCATGGATTATTATGAAGGAAGTAAAAACCAATCATTAGGACAAGAGATAAAATTGGGAAAATTAAATTGGATTTAATTCCATGATAAAATTAATGTGGATAGTGATATCCACAATAAATTTTAAAATAATATGGATATGATCCACATTATTATTTGGAGACTTATTTTCGAATAGGATTCATAACTTATATTGTTATGTGAATTGGATTCGCAATCCTATGTAAAAGTAAATATGATTTTACATTTTATTATGGACCAAAGAATATAATTCATTTTAATCAATGGATTACTTTGTAAATGTTAAAAATTTTTAAATAAATAAATAAATAAATAAATTGATGGAGATAAATAAAAAAGGAAGGGAATTCTCTCTCTCTCTTTTATTTTATCAATTATCTCTCTTTGGAAGAGTGGAGATCAAAATATATGTCCCTCTTTGGTAGTCTCACTCGAAATTTGGGTGTAGAACCATAGATGGATGGTACTTAATCTAAGGAATGGAGGCACACATAGATGACAAATGACCAGCATTCATGCGATAATTTAGTTGGGTCAAGTAGATTAAAATAAAGGTTCAACCAAATTAGCAATTCAGATTTTTAAAATGGGTCGAGTGGAATACCTTGACCCCATCACCCAAATCAAAAATCAATAAACATTATGATTTGAGTCTAATCCGACTTAAAATCCAGATAACCCAACCTATTTCAACTATTTTTTTTGAAAGGGTTGGGTAGGTTATTTGGGTGGAACCAAATAACGTCCAACCATAGTAGGAAGTGTGAAGAGGTTAGGGTGGCATACGAGACCCTCGCACGGTCGTGGATGCCACCTACAACGGCTGAAGGGACCACGTGAGGTGGTAGTTGTCAGTGGCTACGACTATAGGTGACACTGATAGTAGTGGTTCCGCTAGTTGTGACTTAAAATTTTGGCAGCGGCGTGAGCTATTCCTAGGGACGTTGCAGGATGTTTTAGTAGTTGTTGTGGCGACGATGGAGTTGCTGCTAGATGTGGCAAGTGCCGCTAAGATGGTGGAGGGATTCCCATGCGAGAAGCTAGGGGGCGGCAACATGGGATGAGGGTCGGCGATGGGGTAGGGTATTGGGGTAATGGCTCCGAACTAGGACTGCCGATCTGAAACCATGTGGAGAGAAAATAATGACTTGTTTGTTATGAGGGACATATGACTCTCTTATATAGAGGAGAAAACCGTAGATGGCAAATTACATAAGAGAGACGAAATAAATAAGCAGATACAAAATAACTCCCATCATAATGTATTTTTAAGATATAGAGTATTTGTAAATATCAACTTTAAAGGTTGAGTAGAGTTCATTTTGGTTCATATACATGAGATATGGGATAGGGAAGTTTGGTATATTGGAGGGTTGATTATTTGTATATGTACAATGTGATATTTTCACTTATCTTTGTGTTTTTCTATATGTTTTATTAAAATGTTACAAAAAGGATTAGGGTAAATAAGTTCTAAATAAAAAGTGTAAAAAATCATTAAGCTTTGTATTTATTCTGGACAAATGTACAAAATAGTCTACAATAAAAAATCACTTATCTAACCTCAATATTTTGGATTATTTTAGAAATCAGTATTTTATTTAAAATGAAGTTAAAGTTAAGTTCGGGTCTTTCAGCATTTTACAAAGATAGTTGCATGCCCGAAAAGCAGTCTCAAAAGACAAAAACAACGAGCAAGATTACTAAGCCATCTACTACAATGACCCTTTACTTACCATGTCTGTCAGATATGTCACGACAATACAAAAGACTTCAAACGTCGATGCTGACAACCAACGGCACAACGCAAAACTACGACCTCATTTCTTTTACTTGGGTGAGATACACATTTTTAGCAATTGAAATATAATTAAACATTTTTGCATTCCAAAATAGCACTCGAATAGATTCCACTAAATTTGCTTTCCAAACTTAAATCATGACTAACTCGATTAAAAGAAACTTTTTTATTAAAAGATTTTTCTGTTGTAAGTTGAAATATTTCATCCACATGGTGGAATGGTTTGAAAGGGAGAAGGAGAAGTAGGAAATAATCAAATTTAAAAAAACTCGGCACCAAAAAAAATCCGGATTTGTGGCTTCTATATCTTGGAAGAGGAGATGCACCACCACCGATATCCCATGGTGTCCTCCCTCCACCACCACTTCGCCTTCCTTCCTCCTCCCACCCCCTCCCTCCGATGGCGTCGACACCACTCCCATGTCGATGCCCTCTGCTGCCAAAGGAGCCTCCTTTTTGCCCCGGCAACGCTCGCCGCCCCAAACAACTCCTACCCACTTCGCCATTCCCCCGCCCAAGACTATGCTCCACTTCTCGAGCTCTGCGCTTCACGGAAGGCCCTTCTCCAGGGTCAGCAGATCCACGCGCAGCTCCTCGTTAGTGGGTCCATCGGACATGACGGTTTCCTTCACACCAAGCTCTTGTTCATGTATGGCAAATGTGGGTCGATTTTAGATGCATGGAAGCTGTTTGACGAAATGCCTGAAAGAAGCTTGTTTGCCTGGAATGCGTTGATTGGCGCTTCTGTCTCCGCCTGTCAGTATCCGGAGGCCGTTGAGCTTTTCAGAGAATTGAGGAGGGCGGGCATGTGCCCTGATGCATGCACGTTTGCCTCTGTGCTCAAGGCATGTGCCGCACTTGAAGATGTTGCTTGTGGTGGTGAGATTCACGGTAGTGCGATTAAGTCCGGTGCTATCTCCAGCGTCTTTGTTGTGAACGCGCTGGTTGCTATGTATGCAAAGTGCGGGTTGTATCATCAGGCGAGGCGGTTGTTTGATTCTCTTGCTGAGGATCGCGATGTTGTTTCGTGGAATTCGATTATCTCGGCGTGTTTGTGGAAGGTGATTTCTCCGAGGCCCTGCTCTTGTTTAGGGAGATGCAGAGAGCTGAAATATTGATGGATTCGCATACTGTAGTTAGTATCCTTCAGGCCTGCTCCAAGCTCTCGTTTCTGAAGTTGGGCAGAGAGGTCCATGCAGCACTCTTAAAACTTAATCGAAGATTCGAGATCTTTGAAGCCAATGCTCTTCTTGTCATGTATGCACGTTGTGGATGTATTCATAAAGCGATTCGGATATTTAAACGGAATATCTGAAAGAGACAATTTTAGTTGGAATTCTATGCTTTCAGGGTATGTGCAGAATTTGTTCTTTGAAGAGGCTCTTGAGTTCTTTCATGAAATGCAGGATTCAGGGTTTGAAGTCGATCAAGTTTCTGTTATAAGTATGGCAACTGCATTGGGTCGGCTAGGGAATCTGATTGGTGGAAAAGAGATCCATGCTTATGCTGTAAAACATGGATTTGATCTAGAGTTACAAGTTGGGAACACATTAATGGATATGTACACCAAATGCTCTTGTACAGACTATGCAGAAAATGTTTTCAGTCGGATGCCTCAAAAAGATCTGATTTCATGGACAACAGCTTTGGCCCGGTTATGCACAAAAAGGTTTCCACTTGGACGCACTGGATCTATTTAGAGAAGTGCAGAAAGAGGGATTGGAAATCGATGCCTTAATGATTGGGAGCATCTTATTTGCATGTAGAGGTTTGAACTGTATTTCTCACCTAAAGCAAATCCACGGTTATGCTATTAGATTCGGCTTGTTGGATCACATGCTTGAGAATAGTCTTTTAGATGTATATGGAGAGCTTGGGGATGCCAATTATGCTCTGCGAGTTTTTGAAGGTATGGAGAAAAGGGACGTCATATCTTGGACAAGTTTAATAAATTGTTATGTTCAGAATGGGCTCTGGAATGAAGCCATTGAAGTTTTTTGCAACATGGAAAGAGCTGATGTTGAGTATGATGCAGTGGCACTAAACAGCATCCTTGCGGTTGCTTCAGAGTTATCTTCTTTTAGGATTGGAAAAGAGATTCATGGATTTATGGTTAGAAAGGGGTTTGACAAGGATGAGTCTGTCGCTGTTGCCCTTTGTGGACATGTATGCCAGGTGTGGAAACTTAAATTCCTGTTTGAAATTGTTTGACACAGTGGTAGAAAAAGATGTAATGCTCTGGACGGCTGTTATCAATGCTTGTGGGATGCATGGCCAGGGAGAGGATGCAGTTCGGAGGTTCAGGAGTTTGCTTGATTCAGGCCTCTTTCCTGATCATGTAGCATTCTTGTCGGTCCTATATGCTTGTGTTCATTCTGGCCTTGTTGATGAAGGGAAACGGTTCCTAGATATTATGAGAGATGGCTACAAGCTGGAACCTTGGTCCGAACACTATGCTTGCATTGTGGATCTTCTTGGTCGTTCCGGGAGGATCAATGAAGCCTATGAATTCATCAAAGGCATGCCTGTCAGCCAACCTCTGCAGCGTGGTGTGCTCTTCCTTGGAGCTTGTCGTGTTTACTCAAACAATGAGATCGGTGAGGCAGCTGCCAGGGGCCTTCTTGAATTAGAACCTGCAAATGCTGGAAATTATGTTCTCATCTCAAACGCCTTTGCTGCTGCATCAAAATGGGATGACGTTGAAGATATTAGAAGGAGAATGAAGGAAAAGGGTTTAAGGAAAGATCCTGCATGCACTTGGATAGAAATAGGAAATACCGTGCATTCATTCATTGCCAGGGATCGTTCACATCCAGAGGCACAGAGAATATATGCCAAACTTAGTGACATAAGAGAACTGTTGAAAACACACGTTGGTTATATAGGAGATATGAGATTTGTCTTGCACAACGTAGGGGAAGAGGAAAAGCTGAATATGTTGTATGGTCATAGCGAGAGGCTTGCCATTGCCTATGGGCTTATTGTCTTCACCTGAAAAGGCACCTATAAGAATTACCAAGAATCTTCGTGTTTGCGGTGATTGCCATGAATTTACCAAACATGTCTCTCGATTATTTGAGAGGGAATTCATCGTTAGAGATGCTAATCGTTTCATCATTTCAAATATGGTTCATGCAGCTGTGGTGACTTTTGGTAAACTAGAGGACTTGCATTTCTTGTTTGAAGAGATCTGTTAACTTTTTTGGAAGTTCATGCTGAGTGGGGAAGGCAAAATACTGAATTGTTAATACAGAATGCTAAGACTTGCGAGGTCTATTTTGTGTCAGTTCTGTGGCACGTTGATGATGCCAACCTAAATGCGAAAGATGTAGCAGTTGAGCCTGATGGTTCTTATTACATAAAGAAGTTATGTACCTCACCACTGTATGATGAATATGTCAGTGCCTAAACAAGAACTGGTCATCACAGAAGGTGAATGTCAGCTGAGTCGGCTACACAGCGTGCGCATCTCATGGAGTATTTCTCTATTGCTTGTTCAATTCGCTACATCCAGAATGTTGGTGACTGGCAATTGTATGGAGAATTAGATCAGAACCCTCTTTACCAAATGCGTATTTTGCACATCTTTCAATATGACACAAGCTATTTCCACATCCTCTCCCCTCATGTGACAGTGTTCGGTTCCCAACAGACTGGGGATTTGCTTCTAGGATGGCGGAGCTTGCAACTTCGACCTTTTTTGGCAGACTCTTGCAAGGGATCGGGATGCTATCAAGGTTTATAATAGAAGGTGGACACCAATGGCCAAGATTATTGTCATTGTGTGGGAATGATTATGAGGACTTAGCACATGTTTTTTCACTGCCCACTTGAAATGGATGTTTGGGAATGGAAAAACATACCTTGGCTCGATTCTACATCGAAGGCAGCTTTATAGCAGTCTTTGAAAATGGCAGAAGAAGCGAGAGGCATGAACGACCGTTAGATTGTTTGAGGTGATATGGATAATTTGGCTCCTGCATAATGATGTGGTCTCAAAGCATATCCTTGTGAAACAACTAGCATCTAGAAGTTGTGAACCTGATAATGAAATGATTATTTCGAATGGAATTGCCAGAATCCTAACATGCCCCTAGATTTCGGGTGTGATACAAATTAGATTTATACAGAGGTTGGTTCCATGTAGCCAGGCAACTTTCCACATGGGGAAAAGGCATAGTTAATATTGTTGAATAGGTGTATGTCCTCTAGAGAGATATCTTTATGTATTGTTTATCTTCCTTTCATAAATTGCATGGCATGGATGGACTAACAGGATTAAAGTTTATAGTTTTCATCTTTATTAATCTTTCGAAGGGGCCTATTTCTGATTGAAACTAAATTTCTGGTGCATTGTTATTAACATAGTTCCTTCTCAAAATATCAGTGCATCTGTAACCATGCGTCAAATACGATTTGCTAAATTTCTATATGTTATGAGAAGAAAATGTCATTCATTATCTATTCTGTCCTAGCAGTTGCTTATGCATAAGTAACCCTAGCAACAAATAGCAATATGAACTCCTGCGGCAATTCATTCCATGCATTTGAACTTCTACCCCAGCTCTACATTTAATCGGCGACATCTATGTAGTTGTTATTGATGAAAAATTAAATTTGAGATTGAAATAGAAGATCTGAGATTGCACTGACTGAGATATTGGTTTGAGTTGGCATAGCCAGCTTGTCTAGATCTTCCACTTGTTGAATTGATTTCCATTAGCATTGTTGAGTACTTCCATATCGACCGGACAGTCCGACATGTGTCATGCTAGGTGAGAAGTTGACCGGGTATGGAATATGTTGGTGTAGTCCAATCACTTTGGTGCTTTATCATTGTATGGGTTATATAGTCAACTTTTGTCTATTATGGACTGTCTTTCATCATATTATAGGATGAGTTGGATTGTTAACTTGGATCGAGCACATGTTGGCGGGTTTTCTCATCCTTCTTGTCCTTGACACTTCATTTTTACTCGTGAATGCTCTGAGGTATGAGTTCTCAACAAGCGCTCGGATGCTTGGCTCTTGGACCTAAGGTACTTAGATGGTTGTCACATGCTTGATTTTCAGATCCTAGGATCCTAGTTTGATATGGTGTGAGGTTGATACATGACTTCAAGATTTTACCCACTTATCTTGTGTCCCAACTCTTCTTGTTGTTGGTGATGTCAACTAGAAGATAAAAAAATTAGTCAATTCTAGTTGTGTAGCACCCCAAAGATAGATCCACATTTAAAACTCGAAAGTTGTAAGAGTGGTAAAAGTGGTGGGAACATGCAAAGACCTAAAAATCAACTTCTTTGTATACTACTGAGCATATGGATATTAGATCCGATTCGATGAGACGAAACTAATGGAATTTATTTCATCAAAATCGGAGATCGTTTCGAATTGTTATGAATTTTTGAAGTAAAAGAGGTAGGCGTCGGTTAAGCTGTCATTAATTCTTAATCGCTTGACATTAGCATTAATCAATCATGATTACGAAGATTGATGATGATTAATGATATTAATCATGATTAGTAAATATTAATCATATTTTAGTAAGTGTTAAGCACAGTTAAGAATAATTAAACACAATCAGTGCTAATTAATCGTGATTAACGCTAATTAAGCATCTTTAGCAAAACCATGGGCCTTAGAATAGACACGGATAAAACCATGGGTTGGATAGCATATGATTTTAGCGATGACATGGCAGGTGACTGAGACCATTATGCACAATAATTAAATGGTGATTTGTCGCTCCTACTGACTGGACGTTGATTGGGATGACATGTAGGCACCCTAGAGGCCTATAAATCCCCACCCCCAACCCCTTCATTCGTTACGACTTCATTCCGTACACCACCACCACAGGGCTAGGGTTGAGAAGCTGAGAGAAGGGGAGGGAGGGAGGGAAGAAGCGCTAGCGAACCGTTATCGAGGAAGAAGAGGAGAAGGAAAATGAAACACGCCTTTTGTCGACGGCTTCAGGAAAGAGGTAAGTAGATCTTTTAAATTTACTTATCGATCAGTTTCTTTGAAGACTTGTGTTTTATTTTGGGTTTCTCTAAATATAAATGGAATTATGTTGAAATTTTTCTTGGAATATTATCAAATATAAGGGGAGACTCTGCCAAAATTTTCCTTGAGACATCATCTGATATAAGGAGAAACTTTATCGAAATTGTGAGAGAATGCATGTTCTTCGCATTATTCATTTGTTCTTTGCATTCTTCATGTGTTCTTCGTGTTCTTGACTCATAAATAATCATTTCATGAGCTAATAGGCCTCTAGTTGAATACAAATCAAGGTAGATTAACTTACTGAGAAGTTAACACGATCAGGTAACAAAATCATGCCTCTTTGTTGTTGGATTTTCCTATAAAATCAAAGAAATTTCTTAATTTTATGTTCTTCGTTGTTAAGGATTACAACGTGCTTATTCTTATATTTTAAAAATGACTGATTAATGACTAACACCAAAATATTTAATACAATTGAATCGGTGTGGTGATGAATACATGTGAATGTCATGGTTTCTAAAAGCATGATAAGTCAGTTTGTTGAAGATATATATATATATATAGTATATAAAAGTAAATATAAGTGTGTGTACCCAACTTGTGATATTGACAAGCTAAAGAATTATGCATAGAATTGTATCAAGTAAAGCTAACATGGTTTAATTGGATCCAATGGTATATTGTGTTCTACGCTCAGAATGACTTGGGTAGATACTGCAGGTCTGGCATGCAACATGAAGATTTGTCAGAAGAGCATCTATATGGTAGGACAAACCTAGGTGGTACATGGTTCCCAAATATGTTGAGCGCATTGTATATATTATTGACAACTCATAGTACTCAGCTATCATTCAACGGGTTGTCTGGCAGAAGATGTGGTCGTGCCTATGGAGGCACGAGTGGTTTAATGGCAGGTAGGTCACGATTACATGTATTTAAAGCTATTGGTATAGATGATTAAATGTTAGCATGTGCTTTCAAGCTATCCAGTCCTCAAGGATAGTATGCTTCCTTGTTTAACAAGAGAGGGTTTGGAACCCTAAATAAGAAAATAAAAAGGAAACTGCTAGTATAGTATTGAAGGATTGGATGAGACGACGTGTGATGGCATAAGCTCAATAGATCAACGCAACCTCCAATCCCGGACAGTCCACATATTCGAAGTCCATGAGATGTGACGTAAATCACCTAAACTAAGCCTCGACGTGGAATACAAGGAATAGGACTTAAGATAACGAAAAGAACTGGAACTTTTCAGGTATAACAGTTATTGCTAAATTTATCCTTATTGTTTACTTTTCTCTTCTTCGTTGATTAGCGCTCGCTAATCTCTATTTTATGATTTTGAAAACCCAACAGATATCGGTGAGCCATCATAAGAATCTTAGTCAACCAGCCAGCCAAGCATGGCAGCTTATAGTATAAGGTAGTTTGTGGTTCTTTTGAGCTCATTTTGAGCTCTTTTCCTTCAGCTTGATGTACATGCAAAAGAATATGATGAGACAATTGTCTATGTATGCCTTATTTTGTGAATGGAAAATTGTTATATACTTTATGTGTAGCATTTTTATTGCAGTCTATTTCTGAATGTTTGTTGTTCTTATTGGATAAAGGTATTGGTGAATAACTAGATCTGATAAAGGGAGGATCCGACGACCCAGAAACTAGGACGTGACAGATTACGACTTGATAACTCGCCTTAAGCATTTGGGTGGATGTCGACGAATCCGATTGAGCCCGATCTCAACAAGTTGTCAAGACCGAGCCAGTGTTTCTTTGCTAGAACAGTGTGGTTTGGATTGGGATAGAGAGCAAAGGAAGGAGAAAATATGATAGCTACCACTTTCCAGCACTTAAACCAATCCATCCAAAACCAGCATCCTTTTCCCGTTTCATGTAATATCTCGGCTGACAAGATGCAACTACAAACATGATCATACAATGCCAAATCCCATTAGTGCTATCCAGATCTTACAGAACTCCATCCATTTAACAAACACAAGTCTGTTTCTCCTTATAAAGAACATAAAGTTGATATCATTATCATCATGGATGCCTCCATCAAAATTAATTTTCTGGCTGATGTAACCATTTGCTTTGATGCTAACTGGAAATTCCTCACGGCGAAATCCTCCTCCTGTAAAGTGACATCGATTCTGGAAACCGAATCGCATGCCTTGATGCAGTGCAGGGTATTGTATTCCGCAGATACTGTCCAAGGATACATCACTTGTGTATGGTCAGATTTGCCTCCCGTTGGTATAGATACTGTAATGATACTTAACATCCTCCATATAACTTATGTGTGAAAGGGCACTTGATGTTATGTCTGACATGCTTCAAGAACTGAGGAATGTTTCAATCATCCAGTAAGGAGCTGGATAAATCATGCACATATGCTAGGCAATCCTGCCTTTTGTAACCTAAAGTTTTAGGGGATTTTACGCATGCATCCTTCAGAGATTTCGCGGTTGCCCTTATGCCCCTATCTTTTTTTTTCGGATGAGTCTTGTGGCTCTAGCTTATTATTCAGTGTTAACAGCCTTCCTTCAGTTAATTGCTGGTCTGTTAGAATAAATGAGATCATGATTTCTCTTCAGTTAATTGATTGTCTATTAGAATAAATGAGATCATGATTTGTCTTCAGTTAATTGATTGTCCATTAGAATAAATGAGATCATGATTTGTCTAGACTAAGGTATAGTTGCTGAACTTTTGTACCCATGCATTCTTGATCCTATAACCCTACCATCCACCTCCTCCCTCCGCTTCATCGCTTGCCCTCTAGTGGATGGCGATAAGGTGCCTAAAGGTGGCGCATGACAACAATCAACCATGAGGATAATGGTGATGCACATCACTTGATTGGAGGTCAAGGAGACAACTAAGGCGCAATAGGTTGCAAGGGGTTGAACGTGCAGGAGCGAGAGGGGCTCAGTGTGAACGAGGTTGCGAATGGGGCGCTCAGGCAGTGGGGCATTGCAGGGATCGGGCTCGAGCGAACAAGGCTCATGGTAGAGGGGCTTAGGGGATGGGGAGGAGGAAGTGGTGGTTCCAAGGAGGAGGAAAGGAGAAGACGATGAACTCCACTTATGCCATAACACCCGTTTGGGAGATAATGGACAACTAACTAAATTGACATAAGTTTAATAAGTAGTTTTGTTATTGGTTTTACAAGCGTTATTATAAAAAAAAAGGTAGGGGCATCAGTGTAACTGTGAAATCTTGAAAGAGCGTAAGTGTAAAAATCCCATAGATCAAATAGTCCCACAAGTGTCCACTAGTAGGGTGAAGCACTGGGTCGGGCTAGCCGAACCCAACCCTGACCCAGCCCATAAAAACCCGTACCCGGCCCAAACCCGATATACATATGGGCCAGACCCGGACTCCCATATTTCCAAAATTTCAAGCTCGGGCCGAGCCCAACCCGAACCCATGGAGACCCGGGTTGGCCCGACCCGACCCGCCATAGCATTCCCTTGTTGACATGGGGACAATTTGGTATGCTGGACCATCCTTAGCATCCCTCATTTCCAGTTCAGCATCGATATACTATTCGAGAGGCGGAAAAAGAGAGAAAACACCCGTCTGCCATCTCATTTTCTTTATCGAGTAAAATGTAAGTACTATATAATTCAAGTTAAATAGCAGAACCTTCTATATAAATGGTTGTAACCAGTAACCATGAATAAATGTAGAATATATATTAATAAGATTAACTAGGTGCACACCCGTGCTTTGCACGGGCAAGTGATCATTGGATGAACATTATGAAAATAGACATAAATATAACATAGAATATTTATATGCTATAATCTTGAAAACAAGGCTTGGACGGGTATGTAGGTAAAAATAAAAACTTAAAAACATCTATGTAAATTTTTTTACAATATGTATCGCAAAAGGTATATACGTGAGATACACATTTACGATGGATATATAATAGATATTTATGAGAAATCTGAAAAAAAATCATAATTAGATTCATTTATAAAGGGTCATTTGTATAAGGAAATCCATAAATGCACATTATCAAATATGTGATTACAATATATTCACTACCCATGTTATATAGGATAAATACCATATGTGATTAAGTGATGTGTTCACAAAAAATGGACAATAAACTTTAAGTTCTTGATGTGGAAGCAGTTCACGTAGCTTTACATTTGTTCTAAGGAATTAGATACCTAATACAAATGTAGGGCAAGCTCCTACAAATTTACTACATCCTGTGCACATATTATAAATCTTTACCGAGTGTGACATCACATCCATGAATTTAACTTTGGAAATAAAATATTATGATTAGGTATGTACCATAGGTACCGCATCGTATCCACTTTGCTTTCTCATAGAAACTGATTACATAAATAACTATTTTTATATTCTCATAACAAAAGAAAGCATATGTGCCTATGATATAAACAGAACACAGATGGGAATGCATAGATATTGTTACCATATTGTGTAAGAAGTCGAGTCATTACAATAAAATGTGTTTAAAGTGACACTTTTTTTTAATATACGTCAAAAAAATATCCATTGTTAAATACATAAAAATAATATTATTCATTGCAAATTATATCTTATAGTTGAAATAAGCAAGGAATATCATATCTTTTGTTATATTGTTTACGACAATATATATAGAAACGCTTGTCCTATTGCTGTTTTTTCAAAATTTTAATTACTTATCGCTAATGATATAACAAGAAATATGCCATTTGTTGCTAACTTAAGGTATAAAAAATAGTTTCACCATAAATATTATTATGATTATATAGGTAAACTGGAAAAACTTAATAGATTGGAATGAGACCCTTTAGCTTTCATATTGATAGATCAAGTTAGGACAAAGTAATTTGAAACTAATCTCCTCGTAGGAGTGCAGCTTAAGTAATTAGTAACATCAAAAAATGCTTAAGTAATTAATAACATCAAAAAATACTATGAATTGAAAACTCAAGTATAAAAAATACATTCATTTTTAGAAGTTCTTGTATCTTCTCTCCATTTCATCAGCAAAAAGGGTTGGTTCTTTATAGATCAATATATAATCACTTATCTGAATCACCTTTAATTCACCTTAATTAACATCTCTTGCTTTCTCAATTTCAATGGAGGCCCTTCAAGACGGACCATCAAGACATACCTGAAGATCGACACCTTACCTAACATTAACATACTACAACATATCAACCTATGAAACTTATTAGTTTATATGAGAGCTTGGTGCTTGCTTTCAAGAAAAAGACCAGTTTATTAGGTGGGTCTTTGTATAGAGAAAAGTGTGGAAAAACCGCACCTTTGAAAGTCAAGTTGTCGACTTACTTACTAAAAAGAAAGCGAAGAGCAATCTCCTAGAACTCAGCATCCATAGTCATACTACTCACTTCCACTTCATTTCGCTCCTATCTCACATCTCCTATAGTTAGTATGCTCATTCTCGTTCCCTTTCCTAGCTAGAAGGTAATAGATTAGTCATTCTTTTCTCAGCCTGACGCTTCCATTACTATATATTAAGCAGGGGGTCTTGGCCCCCCGTCCATTAATTTTTTACCCATTTAATTCCCATTTTACCCTTTCCAATTCCATCTACGGCATCGCACGTCACCAGTCACCATTTCATTTTTGCCCTCAACATGTCAACGGAATTACACACGCCACCTCCTGCCCTTGCCCCCTTTGCCTCCGTCGATGCCACCTCCCTTCTATGAAACCCTACCTGCTTCCTTGATGCCGTCGACCGCCTCATCGGCCTCAACTCATGGCCCACAGTGATAAGTGAGTCCTTGACTTCGCCCAAGACATCCTCCACAAGTCCATTTCCACTTCATTCGCTCCTATCTCACACCTCCTATAGTTAGTGTTCTCATTCTCGTTCCCTTCCTAGCTTGAAGGTAATAGATTAGTCATTCTTTTCTCAGTCTGATGCTTTCTTCTTTTTAGAAGGGAGTCCAGGGGGTCGTCCCCCTATATGCTGGCCTCGGTCGGCCCGGGCTGGCTTTTTGGGAAGCCTGCTTGCCAAATCCTCTGAAGCTAAGTGCAATAATACTCTTTGTAAATTCACCTTTTGTTCTTTGTAATCCCCCAACAGAGGTCATATTCATTGGTAAGGATTCCTTTCAAAACGTTACCACCGTTTTAAAATTCTTTGTTAATAATAGAGCAATGAAAATGACATTCTTTGCAAATTTAAAGAATTAAGAAACCGTAATATTCATTTTTACGCAAGACTGTCAAATTTCTTCCATGTAGATTAATAATCACTTAATTTCTTATAGAATGGAATTCAAGCCAAGTATAGTTTCATATTACTCTTAAATTTCCTTCCAAATAGATCCCTAATCACTTATTTTTCCTATAGAACGGAATTCAAGCTTAGTCTATTAAAGCTACCGCATATATGTTTAGGCTATTTGGTTTTTTCAGTGTTAATTTGCTCAAGAAGAGTTATAAGCCGCTATTATATTACCTACTTTAGCCGTGGAAGAAGTATGATCCTTCATGTAAACTATAATTAATGTCGAACATGTAATTTTATAGAAATTATAAGGCTTTACTTTCTTAGTTATCTGACACACTTGAACAGCTCGAAGAACAACACTTGAACATGCAAAGTAATAATAATATTAGTTTGTTAAAGCAGGTATATAAGGATTAATCCAAGGGTAAAACATCTTATATATGGGAAACTAAGATAATTGCATTTCATTTAGGTTATACATCAACAGTATGCCAACTTGTCAAGAGCACTTCTCTGCTTTTGCACCGTAATCTGATCTTAACTTGAACCAATCAGATCGTAAGGCACAATCATTACCGGCCGCATGCTTTAGTGTCTAAATCCAAATCTTATGAAATTTGTTGTTGCATTGCAATTTTCATACGATTTCTGAAAGATGAAAAAACGTGATAAAAGTGAAAATAAACAATGGATGAGCTCCCTTGAAGTGGTCGGTCGATTGCTGATTCAGGGCGATTACATACATTTGATATTCAAGGTCGACGGATTGTGGTCAAGCAAGTAGGAAAAGTACGACTGTCTGGATCTGCACGTGTATCATGAACTTAGATCAATAGAATTGGACCAAGTGAACTTTCTTCCTAACTACAATTTCCGTATTTTTTAAAAATATATCTACAACAACAGATTATAGATCGATCGATCCGTGAAAAGAATTTGTAGTAAAACATTCGAGAAGAACACATGAGTAGGATGATGATCCTGGTTGTATACCACACATACGTATGTTCTTGTTGTTGTGTTATTTTCTTGATTATTAGCTTCAACAAATGTCTTTTTCTCTTTCAATTTTAGCGTTATTTTTCCGATAGGATGTAATTCGGTCTTTTCTGGATTTGATGCATCCCTGACCAAAATCAATGATTTTCTTATTTGATGCAACTCTATAGCTTGTTGGGAGAACTCCTCTGGTTTATATGAACAATGTATGTGAAGGTTGTCAAGCTTGTGTGGCTGTAAAGTTAGAGATAAGGTATCCTACAGGCAGCGTAAAGGATGACATCAATTCGAATCAGCTGTCAATTATTGGACTCTCCTTATACGGATCTTTATAACGATGTTGCATTGATCTTCGTGGCTCTGTTCTGTTCAGGTCAACACTTTCTCGATTTCTGTTTCCCTATAAAAACATCGGTTCTTTCTCGGCTGCGTCAGAACTAACAATTTATGCTCCAATGGAGTTTGAAAGATTCTAAATTTCACGTTTAACATCTCTTTTACGAATGGAAATTTGACTCGATAAATAATCGGATATCTGTAATTTTCCTGATATCATTGTTGTGCCTGATGCGCAGGCCATTTTGATCGAATCAACATTCGAGAACATGGAACACGGACATACAAAATCAAGCAATTACAGTGCGGGAAATAGCATGCACATAATGAACATCATTTATTAGGTCTTCTTGTACTGAATGCGACATCGCATAGTTGAATGCTGATTTTACTCGAGGTTTTTATGTTATGTCAATTTTCTTTGGTCGAATAAACAATTAGAATGAAAAAATTCTAATGAAACAATTCAAATGAATTTCTCGCTATGGTTTTATGAATTCAGTAATAATAAATCTAACCTCTGAAGAATAGCATTCAGCTGCATCGTAGGCCGCATATGTCAATAATGACGTCTTAGCGGGTGAGGAGTTGCCGATAGGGATCATCGTCCTCGGAGTGGTAGGGAGGAGGTGCTGGAGGAGAAGCGAGCCATGGGGGCGATGGCGTCGGAGTTGCCGCGGTCCATGGGTCCATGAGATACCTGATTCGTACTTGACACTGGAAATGGACTTGTGGAGGATGTCTTGGGCGAAGTCAAGGACTCACTTATCACTCTGGGCCATGAGTTGAGGCCGATGAGGCGGTCGACAGCATCAAGGAAGCAGGTAGGGTTTCATAGCAGGAAGGTGGCATCGACGGAGGCAAAGGGGGCAAGGACAGGAGGTGGCGTGTGTAATTCCTTTGACATGTTGAGGGCAAAAATGAAATGCTGACTGGTGACATGCGATGCGGTAGATGGAATTGAAAAGGGTAAAACGGGAATTAAAGGGGTAAAAAATTAATGGGCGGGGGGCCAAGACCCCCTGCTTAATATATAGTAATGGATGGATTTGCAAGCACTACGAAAGAAGGGGAGAAGTTTGAAATACATTATATACATAGTAACCAAAATGATATTGCATGCACTATAAATTTGCAGTTAGTATATTAGTGGATTAGATCTGATGGTATGCACTAATAGAGGTCCTGTAAACAAAAGAGGTGTTTGAAATGCTCAACAAAAAATGGGGATGGATAGAGAAACAACGAAAGTGGAATCCGAATGTGGTGGTCAAAAAAGCCCGTAGAGTACAGAATAAAAATGGGGACGAGCCGAACCTGAACCCTGGCCCGGTCCTATGTGTAACATCCATATTCTAACAAACCCGAACTCGTCCGATTTTGGGTCTAATGAACCCAAAAACGTTGTTGGTCAATACTAAACAACATAAAACGACCAATTTATCATGAATCAAAAGTCGTTCGGATGAAATCGACCAAAAATCAGTCCCTTTGTATTGCGTGCCGTGAAAAGCCGCGACGCAAATTCGGAAACCGTGAAATGAACCGAGACCATCATGAGATCCGATTCGACGATACAAGACCAACGGAATCGACCGTTCGTCAATCGGAGGTCGTTTGATATTTTTAAATCGTAAAATTTAACCTCAACCCGAAACCGTATCACGAAAATTTCGGGTATCCAAACCTGATCGAAAGTATATCAACATTATACTCAAATCGACCGTCGTCCTGATACGATCAATTCAAGATATCGCAGGTCAAAATCCGATGCTCGATGCACGAATACGGTTAACCTAAAGAAATATCAAATAAAGAGAGTTTTTGTTTTTTTTTAAAAAAATAATAATAATTCTTTTTAGGAACTGTTGGCTGTACAGCACAGCAGAAGACACTCATTCTCTTTCCTTTCCAAATTCTAAGGCATGAAGCTTCTACGAAGCTTCCCTATTTCCACTTGGCATCAAAGTAATCTTCCTCTTTGGCTATATAAACTCTCCTTTTCTTCTATTAACTCCAACGAGAGCCCCATTCTTCCCAAAATTTTGTTCAAATCTTCTCCAGGCCAGCCCTGGAACTGTTGTTCTTAGCCTTAAATTCCAGTCTATTCCGTACGTAAGTCTCCTGTTCTCCTTATATTTTTTTTAGATTCTGGATTATGCATAGAGATTCATAATTTGACACAAACATTTTTTTTAAAGCAGACTTATTTGGATTTGATAAATATCCCAGTTTGGTTTAGCTAGCATGCCGGTTCTAGGATGCATTGGTTTAAAAATAATGAATCCAGTTTCGATTCTTGAAAAAAAATTGTATTCTTTTAAAACTTTAATCCAAATGTCAACACTAAAAGAAATCGAATCAACAGTCAAAACTCTGCTTATAATTCCAGAATTATATATATATAATCATCCCTTATTATGTTGTCAGTTTCAATATTTATGTCATTATTTTGCCAAGAGAACTATACATTGACTAATAATGAAACACACTAGGAATGAAGAGCTGAGTTTCATACAACAGAAACTGTCCTTAGCACAGATTAACTATTCCCCATCAATCCTACTTTTATATTATATTGCATGTAAATTTTAAATTTAGCCATGCAATTTACTGGGCTAACTATTACTAGAATTTATTGATTGAAAAACAGAATAGGTCAATTAAACCAAGTACGATGTTTTGTGTTCTTTAGTTTCAGAATATAAGTCAAATATGGTGAGTAAAGAGAAACTTAAATATCCAGATCGTCATATCCCAATCTTCTCCCATATCAAGTAAACTTATACAACACAGCCCATGAAGGTCATCAAGAGAAAGTTTCCATATTTACAGATATATGGCAGCAAAGAAAATAGAGATATAATTGTATATATGATTAGTCTAACACGCATGTATGGCAGCAATAAGGGGAATGGGGAAAGGAATGTACCTCTAAATTTTAAATCTCAAAATGAAAATCCAATGCATGCAATGGTTGATCCAAGTGTCTCTGGCTTTGGAGAAGCTTCAAAGTGGAAAAAGGGAGTCTCCAGACTTCCGTTGCAGCAGTAACAAGCTGCTAGAGCTACATGCTAAAAGAGGAGATAAATAATGGAAAAAGGGAAAGACTTATGGGGGAAAAAATATAAGGAGAACAGGAGACTTACGTATGGAATAGACTGGAATTTAAGGCTAAGAACAACAGTTCCAGGGCTGGACTGGAGAAGATTTGAACAAAATTTTGGGAAGAATGGGGCTCTCGTTGGAGTTAATAGAAGAAAAGGAGAGTTTATATAGCCAAAGAGGAAGACTACTTTGATGCCAAGTGGAAATAGGGAAGCTTCGTAGAAGCTTCATGCCTTAGAATTTGGAAAGGAAAGAGAATGAGTGTCTTCTGTTGTGCTGTACAGCCAACAGTTTCTAAAAAAAATTATTATTATTTATTTTTTTTAAAAAAAACAAAAACTCTCTTTATTTGATATTTCTTTAGGTTAACCGTATTCGCGCATCGAGCATCAGATTTTGACCCGCGATATCTTGAATTGATCGTATCAGGACGACGGTCGATTTGAGTATAATGTTGATATACTTTCGATCGGGTTTGGATACCCGAAATTTTCGTGATACGGTTTCGGGTTGAGGTTAAATTTTACGATTTAAAAATATCAAACGACCTCCGATTGACGAACGGTCGATTCCGTTGGTCTTGTATCGTCGAATTGGATCTCATGATGGTCTCGGTTCATTTCGCTGTTTCCGAATTTGTGTCGCGGCTTTTCACGGCACGCAATACGAAGGGACTGATTTTTGGTCAATTTCATCCGAACGACTTTTGATTCATGATAAATTGGTCGTTTTAGGTTGTTTAGTATTGACCGACAATGTTTTTGGGTTCATTAAACCCAAAATCGGACGAGTTCGGATTTCTTAGAATATGGATGTTACAATTATAAAAACCTCAAAGGAAGTCTCGTCCTTGAGACCCGAGTTAAGGTTATTAGGTGTCTTGTTGGAATTTTATATGTCCATAAAAACCTCAAAGGGTTTTGAACCCATAAAAACCTCAAAGAGAAAATAAGCTATATTTTGAACAAATAATTTATTATAAAAGCTTGCTTTGGTTATTACCTCAGAAAAGCTGCGGGTATCGTGCCCGCATGTCAGCTTCGGTCTCCCACGTTGCTTATTTGACGCCGTGTCGGTGCTACAAAACCTTGACCAATGAAATCTCTTTGCTGCGAAGCTTCTTCACAGCACTATCAAGTATCTGGATTGGCTTCTCCTCATAAGTCAGATCTGGCTCTACGTCAAGATTCTCGTAACTGATGACATGCCGAGGGTCGTGGACATATTTCCTCAGATTGGATATGTGGAAAACATCATGAATAGCTGAAAGATGTGGAGGAAGGACTACTCGATAAGCAACCTCCCCCACTCGAGCAAGAATCTCGAACGGTCCAACATATTGTGGCGCCAACTTGCCACGAACACCGAATCTCTGCACTCCCTTCATGGGAGATACTCGCAAAAATACCAAATCTCCAACCTATAATTTATAGGAATGTCATTAGTATGAGATTAAGTTAAATTAATAAAGGAAGAGAAGAAGATTGGATACATGGAATTCCAAATCTCTTCTCCGATGGTCTGCATAACTCTTCTGGCGGCTCTGTGCCGTCAGAAGCCTCTGTCTCACAAGATCAACAGCTCTCGCAGTCTCCTCCAAGAGATCCACGGAAAATAAAGCATGATCACCTACCTCACGCCAACTGAGAGGTGTGAGGCATCTCGGCCCGTATAGAGCTTCGAATGGTGCCATGCCATTACTGGAGTGATAGCTGTTGTTGTACGTGAATTCCACCAAAGGCAAATGGTCCTTCCAGTACCCTTTCCACTCCAAAGTGCATGCGCGAAGTAGATCCTCAAGCGTCTGAATGGTGCGCTCACTCTGCACGTCTGTCTGCGGGTGGTATGCAGAACTCATCTTCAGCTCTGTCTATAGTGCTGACATGAACTGATGCCAATAATGAGATGTAAATCTCGAATCCCTGTCAGACACCACTTCTCGTGGTATACCATGCAGCTTGATAATGTTCTGCACATAGAGCTTGGCCAACCTGGATGGAGTGTAAGTCGTGTTGACAGGTATAAAATGGGCTGACTTGGTCAACCTATCAACAACGACCCATATAGAATCAAGGTCGCTTGGTGTCTTCAGTAGACCTGTGACAAAATCCATAGAAATGCTCTCTCACTTCCACTCGGGAATGGGGAGAGACTGCAGTAATCCTGGTGGTCTCCTGTGCTCAGCCTTGACCATTTGACAGGTCATGCATCTGCTAACATGTAGTGCCACATCGCGCTTCATTCCATCCCACCAAAAATATCGACGTAGATCACGGTACATCTTCGTGCTACCTGGATGGATAGATAACCGTGAACTGTGTGCCTCATCCAGAATGTCTCTGCGAAGCTGCTCGTCATTGGGTACAACGACCCGTCCCGCCTTCCATAAAATAGACTCTGCTACGACAAAATCATCAAATTCATCCTTGATGGTGCGCATGTATCTATCTCGGATCCAAGGATCTGTCTTCTGGCCCACTACAATACGATCCCAAAGGCTGCTGTATCGTGGAGGCACGGCGGTAGAAATGGATGCGCTCTCCTGAGGATGTCAATCGCTCAAAGCTGCAAGCGTATCCCACGTGTATAGCCAGTTCACCGTACCATCAGCATGCGCTCTCCTGCTAAGTGCATCAGCCACCACGTTTCCCTTACCGGGATGGTAAGAGATCGTGCAATCATAATCCTTCAGCAGTTCGAGCCATCTGCGCTGCCTCATGTTCAACTCCTTCTGATCAAAATGTACTTTAGGCTCTTGTGATCCGTGAAAATCTCGAAGTTCACCCCATATAGATAGTGGCGCCAGATCTTCAAGGCGAAGACAACTGCCGCCAACTCCAAGTCATGTGTGGGGTAGTTCCGCTCGTGCGGTCTCAACTGCCGTGATGCATAAGCAATCACCTGTCCTCTCTGCATCAATACTGCTCCCAGACCTTCCCCAGATGCATCTGTGTAGACTGCATAGTCCTGAGTGCCTGAAGGAAGAGCAAGAATAGGTGTTGTAGTCAATCTTTCCTTCAGTGTCTGGAAGGCCTGCTCACATGAATCGTCCCAAATAAATGGGACTCCCTTATGCGTCAGTCGTGTCAGAGGACGAACAATGCATGAAAATCCGCTGACAAAGCGTCTGTAATAGCCTGCTAATCCGAGGAAACTCCGAATCTGCGTAACTGTCTTGGGCTGCTCCCAAGACATAACTGCATCTATCTTCGCAGGATCAACTGCAATGCCTGCTCCAGAAAAGATATGCCCAAGATCAAGTCGAACTCATCAAGCTGCAGAAGTAGACAATCTGCGATCATCTCCTGACCGCCAATCAGTATGGGCAAGTGCCTGACTATCAGTGAAATAATGAATAACTGGCCACCTGGCCCTCGGATGTGATACGGAGAAGAGAGAGTCTCTGCGACTCTACCTAAAGAAGCAAGTAGCCTCGAAGCAAGAAAAGAGTGTGTCGCGCCGAAATCGAATAAAACATGGAAAGGTCGGCCCAAGACTGAGACCATACCTTTCACCACAGTAGCCGCTGAACGTGCCTGCTCCTCAGTAACGGCATGTAACTGTCCCTGCCTGGCTGATGCAGCACTAGATCCCGCCACACTCTGCGTCTGTCTCTGCTGTTGTCGCCTAAAATTGGAGTTCCTACCACGGAAACTCCCTGAATGTTGCGTCTGAGGCTGTGACTGTGTAGGCTGTGGCTGAGGCTCGCCAGAAGCCTGTGGGCACTGTGCTCGGTAATGTCCCCACTCGTGACATCGATAGCATCTGACTGGCCTGGTAGGTGGAGTAGCTGTGCCTGTGCTCCGAGCTGGTCCGGCTAGTGGTCGGTCTACTCGCTGCGACCCAGATGGTCGAGCGGACTCTGTGCCACACCCGGCGAGTGCTCCTCCTAGAGTAGTCGATGGAGAAGAGCGAACACTGCCTGTGAAGGACGAACCTGTGGGTCGGAATCGTCTGTCTGACCTCTGCTGCTGAAATGGTCGACGTATCGGTTGATGAGCGGCCCGAGCGAACGAGGTAAAGGTACTAATTAGGTCGTTGCGACCTCTATCACTCAGAGTCACTCAATCAAGAAAAATCAGACCACTCGAGCAAATAAATCAATCAAGCACAAAAGAAAGCGGCCTAGCTATGAGATTAACCTGGTATAGCACCCAGGGTCGAACACAAGGAGCACGGGTTGGCCAGAGGCCTACGAAGTAGTAAAAATAAAATAAAATAAAATACAAGGATTTTTAGTGGTTTTTAATAGTTTTTATATTTTTTTGGATTTTTAATATAATGAGAAAATAAAAGAAAGCAAATAAAAGCACACTTGAGCAATTTATTTAAAACACCAAAAATCAAGCAAAAATTCAAGAAAAATTGTTTTTATGTTTTTTAGTTTTTAAGTGTTTTTGGTGAATTTTTGGGATTTTTACAAGGTGTATTTTATTTTCTAAAAATCAAACAGTGCTAAAAAGACAAGGTCCTGTCCAGCCAGGCCCAAAACCCAAAGATAAAATATCTACGGATCTCAGAGGGGCCTGGAGGTAATTTTCCTGTATACTAGATGAAATAAGGAAAATTAGGGCACCAAAATTATTGTTTTTGGGTTTTTAATTTATTTACTATAATTTTTATGAGTTTTTAGGTGTTTTTAGATTTTTAGGGTTTTTACTCAATGAAAAATAGCCAAAATTGGCTAGAAATTCAAACAACACACAAGAAACAGAACCTAATTTTTTTTAGAATTTTTGGGGGTGTTTTTATATTTTTTTGGGAGTTTTAAACCTAGACAGTAGCTAAAATAGATGTTTTTGAATTTTTAAAAATAGCAAATAAAATCAAAAATGTCCTCAAAAATTCTCAAAAATCCTACAACATGGCAGGAGCCATGTGTCAAATTTTCATCGAATTTGGAGGTGGTTTGATATTTTATTCAAAAATCAAAAGGGGGCACTGTGCACAGGGACTTAAGTGCAAATACCCGAAGATCTGGGGGTCCAGGTGCAAATAACCCAGCAAGTCACGTGCTTGGCGCGTGCCTGGGGCACTCAGGGACCTTCTGGTAATAAAAACCAAGTCCTAGGACCTTTTGGTAACTCGTACCAAAAAGTCCAGGGACGGTTATGCAATTAACCCACTAAAAACACGCACATGCGCAAATAAAACACTCACAGGGGCATATATGCAATTACCAAAAAGTTTTCATTCAATAAAGAACATACAGAACTACAGGACTAAAGTTGCAATTACACCAAATAAAGCACGTGGCGAAGCACGTGACAGACACTCACAGAGGCATAACTGCAATTAAACTAAGGTACCAGGTCCCAAATGCAAATATCCCAACGTAAATAAAAGACACAAAATATTTACAGGACTAAATCTAAAATTATAAACTAAGAGGGGGCCTAAGGTAATTTACCCTTTTATTAATGTCGAGGGACGGATGCGCGACACGTGGCAGATCGAACGGTTGAGTTGACGCGCCGCACACCAAAGGGGACCCTCGAATCGATCCGATGGCTGTAATGCTCCCACGTGTCAGATCCAACAGCTCTGGTGCGTTGTGGGGCTGCGAAGGAGTCCGGGCTCGGATCGGATGGTCGAGGTGCAACCACGTGCTCGATCGGATGGCTGAGATGGGTTGTGGCTTCACCTCGCTGGCTCAACGGTGATGATCAACCCTCTGGAGATCCGACGGACCGGGCGACTCCGTGGATGAACGAGCGAGATCTAAACTGGAGCTCGAGTCCGATCTGACGGTGGACGACGATCCTGGAAGAACTGGCGGCCGGCGAACTTCGCCGGCCCTTTGCGTGTGCGTAAGGCCTCGTCCGATGCTCCGAAGGTGCGGGGAAACTTCGCCGTGAAGCCCCGCACACGATGCTCTGCTCCGATGAAGGCGAGAAGCTCCTGAAAGCTCCGGCGACGTCGACGACCTGGAGCAGCTGTGCTCTGAAGTTCCGACCTCCAGATGAGGTCGATAGGCCTGGATACCTGCACAAGAAGAAAGAGGGGTCGAGGGCAAACTGCCTCGACCCGTCAGAGCGAGCGGAAGGTGGCTGGTGCGGTGAAATGGAAGCTCTCCGGCGAGCAGCGGAGGGAGGAGAGCCGGTACCCTGCTCCGGGGCGAGCCAGGGGGAATGAAGGGGTGAAGCAGGTGGAGAGGGGTTAGGTGAAGGTGGTGGCGTGGTCGGATGGTCAGATGGATAGACGGAAACGGCTAGCGGCGGCGGCGGAGCTAAACTACTGAAATGCGGAAAATCGAAAACTAAGCTAATCTATGGCCTAACTAAGCTACCTGATGGCTGCTGTCGACTGGGCTGAAGCTCGGCGAGCTTCTGGTCATTGCCTGCAAGGGGGCGTCGCTTCCCCGAGGCTGAGCGCGCTCGTGACGGCGCACGGCGGTGATTACCACCGGATCAGTGACTCCCGGCTGCCCGGGCCTCGCTGCGACTCCAAGGATCCACGGCTGTCACTCAGGGATGATGGAGGAGCTCACAGGCGCCGAGGGGAAGATCAAAGATGGCGTGAATAGGTCGCCGGTCACGACTTTAAATATGGTGGAGGGTCCGAGAAGAAGGAGGTCGGGCGGGTGGCACGGAACTCGGATCATCCAAACCCACCCCGGGCGAGGGTCCTGGATGGTCTGAGGTTAATCGGAGCCCGGGGTTTGGGTAAATGGCGGCCGGGTCAGGCGGGTGGAAAATGGTGAAATCGGGTCGGGCGCGACACACCCGGCTCTGGTGGTCCTGGGGGGAGAGTTGACCGGGGGTCAACAATCCCCCGTGGACCAATCAGAGCCCGCCAGGCAAATAAAACTTAATTTATTTATTTAGGCTAGAAAAATGATCGAATTAGCAAAAACTTAAAACACAAAATATTTTTATTTTATTTTTTTCTATTTTTTGGTGATTTTTAATTAATTTTTTGGACATAAAAATAAGATATTTACATAGTATAGCTATACATAGGTATATATACAATATAGGGTTTTTAATTTTGATTTTTAATTAGTTATTTTTATACATTTTTATTTCTATTTTATATTTTATTTATTTATAGAATAAAATGAGGAATAAAAGGCTATTTTTATTTTATATACATAGAGGAAATAAATAGTTATGTACAACTATATACATGGCATATATACAAGATATTTTTGTAATTTTAATTTTTGTTATTTTTATTTGATTTTTGTTTTGTTTCTTTTTATTTATTTTATTTAAAATATATCATAGAATATTTACAAAGAGTTTTAAAAATAAATAAATTTATTTACAAGGTGAAATAAATAAAGGATCATGATCTATGTACATGGTGAAAAGATATTTTTGGATTTTTGACTTTTAATTAATTTTTTTTATTTTGTTTTTAATATCTTCTAAATATATACACAATATATACAAGCATATTTTTGGGTGAGGAAAATATAATTTTATTTATTTACATAAATATTTACACATGAGCCCCTATCTCCCTCTACTTTGGCTTTTATGCGGTCATGCCCATGCTGAGCCCTCCCTTGGGTTAGGTTGCTCAATATTTATTCTAAATATTTCCCTCTTTTTCTTTTTCTTCTTTATTCTTTTATTTTTGCACAAAAACATGCTAATTATAAGTATTTACACAATGCATGCTTTTGCTAATTATTCCTATTTACACATATCTACATGCATTTGCATAGGTTTTTGTAGCTAAAATATAAGAATAAAGAGTGATGAATGGGTATTCATCACCCCCCTATACTATACTTTGCTAGTCCCTTAGCAAACACTTATTTGAAAAAGAAGTGAAAAAGAAAGAAAGAAAAAGAAAAAGAGAATGTACATGGATCAAGGTTGATTATTAAACTTGCCTTCATTAAATTGGGGTATGGAGCTTAATCAGATCTTTGGATTATTAATGTGTCGGAACCTTGTTTAGACTTAAGCTTAAAACCTAACAGCCTCTAAGTTCCACTATTCTATAACCAAGACTCCTCAATGCTCCAGATCAGAACAAGTCATCAATCACAAACCCTGAAGACCATGAATCTTTTCTTGTCCTGTGAAAGTGAGGTCTAAGCTCTCCACCTCAGAAATGGCAACTTGACAACCCTCCCCAACAAGGTAACTCTATGACCTCAATCTGGCCACTCTTTCCTCGAGGAGCGGGGTATTCCCTTCTAAGTTCAAGTACAACCGGCTCAAGAAGAGGGGGAAGAAGAGAATGGGTCAAGGCCAGTGTAGCCAAGTACCCTTGGGAGCTTGACCAGTGTAGCCAAGTCTCCCTGCTGCAAGCTACAACAGGTGGATCATGAAACCAAGCTTTGCTTATTGCACTTATATACATACTCCGGTGGGATTATCATTTTCTCTCAGACCCACCATTTTTTTGGAGTTCTTTTCTTTTTGCACATTTTTTTTTCGAGTGCATCTATACAATATATACATGTGCAGCATATATACAAGGAGTTTTTCCTCTTGAGCCAGTAGACTATCCCTCTTTTGAAGCTTTATTGCAACCCACAACTCCCGTCGTTAGACTTCATGGCAACCAGACCAAGTTGAGACGCACTTCCTTCAATATAAGAAGAAGAGAGGTTCCGCCTAGAAGTACTACCCTCATATGCTACCCCAAGTCAAGGAAGACTGCCTCCTCACCACCTCATCCGTAGAGAGCTCGGTGCATAGTGCGGTTGTCCAAGTAAAGCCATAATCTATATGAGTCATGTGTTGTTGTTAAGTGCTCTACTTAGGCTCATTGAGATGACATGTGATCATAGCCTAGTGGACTCAAAGAATTAAGTCACCATGGACCTGAAAAGCCTTAAACCTAAGCCCTGTAAGGTTCCTCTTAGAATTAGGTGGATTAAGATCTTAATCCAGCTCCATTTCTCAATTTGATTCCAGGCTAGTTTAAATGTCAACTATCATCCAAGAAAAACTATATACATATGTACAAAAAGATGCATATTTACACAATATTTTACAATCATGCAGAATTTTTGAAAAATGTTTTGAAATCATGAATGATGATGCATGAAGTGCAAGTTTTGCAAAAAGATTTTTACACACATTTACACAAGATTTTTGCAAACTTTTTGATTTTCAAAACATTTTGGAAAAATTTTGTACTATATACATAATTTTGATACAAAAATATTTACACAAGCTTTACACACAAAAGATTTTTGAAATCATTTTTACAAAAATAATTTGTACACTAGCTATGTATGTGCAAATAAAAGAAGATTATGTACATGAAAATTTTTTAAATTTTGTGGTTTTTAGCCATTTTTATTTATTAACACACTCACACAAAGTACGAGTTATGGCTAAAGTATATATGAAATATATACACACCCCCCTATACTTAGCTCGAACGATGTCCTCAGAGTCAAGAGCGATGAAGAAGACATAACTCGTGCTATGTATAGGGAAGTGAAAAGAAAGGCTATACAAAAGAAGAAATGAAAGGTCAAGAGGGACTCGGGTCTTCCCCCTATACTTAGGATCAAATAATCCTAAGTATAGCAGGCTGTACACGAAGGGAAAAACCGAGTGGAGGATGTACAGGGTCTACCCTCCCTATACTTAGGGTGAAATGCCCCTAAGTATAGGCAACAAAACAGGGGTAGCAAAACACAAAGAAAATGACGAATATCTACAAGATGGAGGGCATTACTCCCCCTATACTTAAGGTGGAGAACCTTAAGTATAGGCAACAATAGGAGTGATGGAACAGAACGAAAAACAACCCGGTGTTTTCACCCCCCTATACTTAGGATGAGCAATATCCTAAGTATAGCAAAAATAATCCTAAGCGAGACCTGGGGTGAAAACAAGAACGGAAGAAAGAAGGATAAAAATAAGACGAAACACATATATACAAAAGAGTACAATGTTGAGGTGCCTCTCAACAAGCTCTAGTTTTTACGCCCCTAGCTGGGCGCAAAGGCTAGGACAACGCAGTATCAAGGTTCAGGACGGCATCGGTAAGGCGAATGCCGTACTGTCGTCGCAGTCTCGATGTGAGATCAACGACGAACGCAACAGTGTAAAGTAAGACACCCAGGTATGCAATCAGGCGGGTGTCTGCTACCGGCCAAGGATATGGAAATAAGTGATCGGGATCCGGTAGCACAAAGGAAATCATCGGCTCTGGTTCAGACTGGAGTGGAAGTGTGGAGCCGAAGAAATCAAACGTGGAGAAGGATGGATCAGTCATGGAATCCTCCACGTCAATCACCGTCTCAAAAAGATGTGGAAGGTTAAGATCAGGAGACTCTCTAAGAAGACTGATATCCGATGAATGAAATGGAAGAAGATCAGGCAGATCATCGAATATCTCCAGGATGGGCTCATCCTCGCGAGGGTCGTCGAGGTGAGAAGAATCAGAATCAGAATGATCTAAAGACTCGGTTTCGTGTTCCGCCAGATCGGAAACACTCTCAGTAGGTGAAACCGAGTACTCATCGAGTGTGGCATTCTCCCGCAGATAACCCTCGGGGAGAGATGCAGGATCAGAAGTGAGAAGAAGAGGATCAGGATCTAGATGGGCATCTGCGCTGCTATCAAGTATCCACTCAGTGCACCAGGCTGCATCATCATCTGAAGTGTAAGTCTCGGCAATCTGGAAGCAGGAGAAGGTACTAGTCAACACTGCGGAAGCCGGAAAAGTGTCTGCAGCTGATCCTCGCTCTGCGGCTAGGCTGGCTGTCAGCTGGTCCTCAGGAAGTGTATCTATCTCAACAAAGTGGAGGACCAAAGGCTCGAAGACGGGACTCTCTGTGTTTGTACTCTCAAAGTGGTGTCCCTCATCGAGCTGTGGCTGCTGGGCTGAGTCCTGGTGACTGTCTGCATCCGAGAAGTGTCTCTGCAGGAAGATAACTGACTCCTCCGGGACTGGAAACTGAAGTGTCTGGGTCAATGGCTGCAAAAGCTGGGGCTCCTCCGGCTCCTGGAGTATCAGAAGATCTGATATCCAAGACTCATCAACAGGGAACCCTGGGGCTGACTCGAACTCCAACTGGAAGACCAACGGGAACTCAAGTAGACTCTGGGTCCGAACCTCTGCTATGACAGGCATCTCCTCTGTCAATGGTGCGGCATCATCCAAATCCTCGGGCTGGTGTGTAGAAACTGTCTCATCATGCAAAGTGACACACCGCACTGGTACTGCATCATCCGCATGTGCTGTCCCGACCATGGCATCTCGCGAAGAAGATCTCTGTGACAGTAACCTCGAGATGGTATCCAGGAAGTGAATGTCGGAACTGCGGTGTGAACCGCCACATGTGGTAATCACCAGTGCTATCTGCTCTGCGGTCATCCTCCGCATGGAGATCTCTATCAAGTCTGTAAGTGGAAGTCCGTGCTCAGGAAATCTCCTCAAGAGGTCAAGAAACCTCGGCCATGCCTCGTGCAATGGCTCCTGGGGGTCAACTGAAAAGTCCATGATCAAAGACCGCATAAACTCTGCTCTACGTGGAGGGAAGTATCTCTGTAGAAACTCTCGGCGTAGCTCTCCCCACGTCTCGAATGTCCTCCCCAATCGTCGGTGCCATCTCATGGCTCTGTTGTGAAGCGTGAATGGGAAGGTCCTGCTCATCAGCTCCTCTGCAGTGACGTCTGAATATCTCTGTGCTCTGCAAAACTCCTCGAAAGCTGACAGGTGAAGATAAGGCTCCTCGTGCGCCTCTCCTGAAAACGTCGGCAGTCGCTGAACGTAATCCAAATCCAAGACGAATGGACCTAATGTAGAAGCTGACTGAGCTCCATGTGCTATCTGCTCCTCCATCTCTCCGGAATAGGATATGTCTGCTAATCTCCACTGCTCTCTCTGGTCATCAACGGAGTGCGCTCTCAACTCAGCAATAGCATCGTCCGGGTCTCGCATCTGCTCTAGCTGGTATCCTCGGACGTCTAGCACAGCATGCCCAGAGTGATGAGATGAAAGGGAGGGAGGGAGCGGGAGGTTGGTCGGAGATCCGACCTCCCTAGAAGGTGGACTGGAGTGATGGTCAGAAAACGGAGAAGAAGCCGTAAGAGTCGGCTCGTAGTGAGGGGAATCCATCATCCAGGGATAAAGAAGAAGCAAGTGGAATGAAGGGAGGTGAGGGAGGGTGATGAGAAAGGATCGAAGGGATCTGGCAATCAAACAAGATGAACAAGCAAACCCCAAATTCACCTACGCACACAGAGCTGAAGACCGAAGGGATCGGTCAATTATCTTGTCAATTTTATTTAGGTGATCATCCAGTCTATCAGAGCGATTACGTGAAGTCAATAGGTATCCAAATCTTTCTCAACCGACTGTCCCGTACTGAAAGCCGGTAATCAGTCAAGAAAGGATCGGAGGCTCTATCCTAATGTGCGGATCACTCTCTCGCTCATCCAAACCAAACAAGGAGGGGGTTACTCTCCCCAAGACAGATTTTTAGTGAAGTGTCTTTTAGGTCAAGTATGATTAGCAGCCCCGGTTTTATTGTTTTTGTTTTTTAGATATTTTTCAATAAAAAGAAACGACTAACGAATTTTTCGGTTCTCCTGGTTATTAAGTCCAAAACAGAGGGGAGAAGACGAAAAAGCCGATGCACGAGAAATCAATGATGCATGCAAAGTCAGAAATGCGTACCTTGCTCCAGCTCTCTACATGCAATATGATCCGCGCATAAAATAAAAGACAGAAATAAAACTAAGCTAAATGATGCAGCGGGAAGCCGAGTCCTAGACGAGCAACTTCTAGCGAAGAACCGTCTAACCGGTCACCGACCTCCAAGCCAAAGGGTCCGGTCTTGGCCCGTCCCTCCCCTGCCCGACAATCGGGGGTAGGAGTAAGCGCTTTACAAGACGAGCTACGGCACGTAGGCTACGGAGGCTAGCGAGTCGGTTATTTTTATTATTTATTTTAAGTAGGTCCAATTACGGTCTATAGGAACAGATATGTCATTAAGGTGTGTGGATCCTACTTAATTACGTCACAATCACCAGAAAGTCCTAAATCTAGGGGCTCGAGCAAAAACCGCAAAAAACCGGAAAATGACAGTAAGAAAGAAAAATAAAACCGCGTAAAAACCGCGAAAAACCGCGAGGTCCTAATGGGTCCCCCGAGCACACCGGTGCTCGGCGAAACAGACCCGCTACGGTCACAAGTCCAAAAGTGTCCAAGTCCTGTCCCTGTCTTATTACAATAATAATAATAAATGAAATAAAGTCCTAAGCTATCCTCACCCACTCAACTCTCCCTCTCGCTCTCTCCTGCGGCTTCGTAGAGAAAGAAGCCGCCTCCAAGTTCCTCGGCTGCTCAGGCTCCTCGAAAGTCGCCTCCGCGGTCCTCGGGCCCTCGCAAGACAGAGAAAAGAGTGGTCAGACCAGTAAAAATAATCAAATGAAAAGAAAAAGAAATAAAAATACAAGTCAGGGTATATATGCAAAAATGAAAAATAAAATAAACACACAATATAAAACAAAAAAAATAAAAGAAAATCAAAATAAAACAAAATAAAACAAAAAGAAACTAGATACAAAAGCCGCGAAAAGCCGCGGACTCCGAAGAGCCGCGAAAAACCACGAAAACAAAAACGAAAATAAAGACAAAAATACTACTAAGCCGTGCTCCCCGGCAACGGCGCCATTCTGATGAGCGGCCCGAGCGAACGAGGTAAAGGTACTAATTAGGTCGTCGCGACCTCTATCACTCAGAGTCACTCAATCAAGAAAAATCAGACCACTCGAGCAAATAAATCAATCAAGCACAAAAGAAAGCGGCCTAGCTATGAGATTAACCTGATATAGCACCCAGGGTCGAACACAAGGAGCACGGGTTGGCCAGAGGCCTACGAAGTAGTAAAAATAAAATAAAATAAAATACAAGGATTTTTAGTGGTTTTTAATAGTTTTTATATTTTTTTGGATTTTTAATATAATGAGAAAATAAAAGAAAGCAAATAAAAGCACACTTGAGCAATTTATTTAAAACACCAAAAATCAAGCAAAAATTCAAAAAAAATTGTTTTTATGTTTTTTAGGTTTTTAAGTGTTTTTGGTGAATTTTTGGGATTTTTACAAGGTGTATTTTATTTTCTAAAAATCAAACAGTGCTAAAAAGACAAGGTCCTGTCCAGCCAGGCCCAAAACCCAAAGATAAAATATCTAAGGATCTCAGAGGGGCCTGGAGGTAATTTTCCTGTATACTAGATGAAATAAGGAAAATTAGGGCACCAAAATTATTGTTTTTGGGTTTTAAATTTATTTACTATAATTTGTATGAGTTTTTAGGTGTTTTTAGATTTTTAGGGTTTTTACTCAATGAAAAATAGCCAAAATTGGCTAGAAATTCAAACAATACACAAGAAACAGAACTTAATTTTTTTTAGAATTTTTGGGGGTGTTTTTATATTTTTTTGGGAATTTTAAACCTAGACAGTAGCTAAAATAGATGTTTTTGAATTTTTAAAAATAGCAAATAAAATCAAAAATGTCCTCAAAAATTCTCAAAAATCCTACAACATGGCAGGAGCCATGTGTCAAATTTTCATCGAATTTGGAGGTGGTTTGATATTTTATTCAAAAATCAAAAGGGGGCACTGTGCACAGGGACTTAAGTGCAAATACCCGAAGATCTGGGGGTCCAGGTGCAAATAACCCAGCAAGTCACGCGCGCGTGCCTGGGGCACTCAGGGACCTTCTGGTAATAAAAACCAAGTCCTAGGACCTTTTGGTAACTCGTACCAAAAAGTCCAGGGACGGTTATGCAATTAACCCACTAAAAACACGCACATGCGCAAATAAAACACTCACAGGGGCATATATGCAATTACCAAAAAGTTTTCATTCAATAAAGAACATCCAGAACTACAGGACTAAAGTTGCAATTACACCAAATAAAGCACGTGGCGAAGCACGTGACAGACACTCACAGAGGCATAACTGCAATTAAACTAAGGTACCAGGTCCCAAATACAAATATCCCAACGTAAATAAAAGACACAAAATATTTACAGGACTAAATCTAAAAACATAAACTAAGAGGGGGCCTACGGTAATTTACCCTTTTATTAATGTCGAGGGACGGATGCGCGACACGTGGCAGATCGAACGGTTGAGTTGACGCGCCGCACACCAAAGGGGACCCTCGAATCGATCCGATGGCTGTAATGCTCCCACGTGTCAGATCCAACGGCTCTGGTGCGTTGTGGGGCTGCGAAGGAGTCCGGGCTCGGATCGGATGGTCGAGGTGCAACCACGTGCTCGATCGGATGGCTGAGATGGGTTGTGGCTTCACCTCGCTGGCTCAACGGTGATGATCAACCCTCTGGAGATCCGACGGACCGGGCGACTCCATGGATGAACGAGCGAGATCTAAACTGGAGCTCGAGGCCGATCTGACGGTGGACGACGATCCTGGAAGAACTGGCGGCCGGCGAACTTCGCCGGCCCTCTGCGTGTGCGTAAGGCCTCGTCCGATGCTCCGAAGGTGCGGGGAAACTTCGCCGTGAAGCCCCGCACACGATGCTCTGCTCCGATGAAGGTGAGAAGCTCCTGAAAGCTCCGGCGACGTCGACGACCTGGAGCAGCTGTGCTATGAAGTTCCGACCTCCAGATGAGGTCGATAGGCCTGGATACCTGCACAAGAAGAAAGAGGGGTCGAGGGCAAACTGCCTCGACCCGTCAGAGCGAGCGGAAGGTGGCTGGTGCGGTGAAATGGAAGCTCTCCAGCGAGCGGCGGAGAGAGGAGAGCCGGTACCCTGCTCCGGGGCGAGCCAGGGGGAATGAAGGGGTGAAGCAGGTGGAGAGGGGTCAGGTGAAGGTGGTGGCGTGGTCGGATGGTCAGATGGATAGACGGAAACGGCTAGCGGCGGCGGCGGAGCTAAACTACTGAAATGCGGAAAATCGAAAACTAAGCTAATCTATGGCCTAACTAAGCTACCTGATGGCTGCTGTCGACTGGGCTGAAGCTCGGCGAGCTTCTGGTCATTGCCTGCAAGGGGGCGTCGCTTCCCCGAGGCTGAGCGCGCTCGTGGCGGCGCACGGCGGCGATTACCACCGGATCAGTGACTCCCGGCTGCCCGGGCCTCGCTGCGACTCCAAGGATCCACGGCTGTCACTCAGGGATGATGGAGGAGCTCACAGGCGCCGAGGGGAAGATCAAAGATGGCGTGAATAGGTCGCCGGTCACGACTTTAAATATGGTGGAGGGTCCGAGAAGAAGGAGGTCGGGCGGGTGGCACGGAACTCGGATCCTCCAAACCCACCCCGGGCGAGGGTCCTGGATGGTCTGAGGTTAATCGGAGCCCGGGGTTTGGGTAAATGGCGGTCGGGTCAGGCGGGTGGAAAATGGTGAAATCGGGTCGGGCGCGACACACCCGGCTCTGGTGGTCCTGGGGGGAGAGTTGACCGGGGGTCAACAATCCCCCGTGGACCAATCAGAGCCCGCCAGGCAAATAAAACTTAATTTATTTATTTAGGCTAGAAAAATGATCGAATTAGCAAAAACTTAAAACACAAAATATTTTTATTTTATTTTTTTCTATTTTTTGGTGATTTTTAATTAATTTTTTGGACATAAAAATAAGGTATTTACATAGTATAGCTATACATAGGTATATATACAATATAGGGTTTTTAATTTTGATTTTTAATTAGTTATTTTTATACATTTTTATTTCTATTTTATATTTTATTTATTTATAGAATAAAATGAGGAATAAAAGGCTATTTTTATTTTATATACATAGAGGAAATAAATAGTTATGTACAACTATATACATGGCATATATACAAGATATTTTTGTAATTTTAATTTTTGTTATTTTTATTTGATTTTTGTTTTGTTTCTTTTTATTTATTTTATTTAAAATATATCATAGAATATTTACAAAGAGTTTTAAAAATAAATAAATTTATTTACAAGGTGAAATAAATAAAGGATCATGATCTATGTACATGGTGAAAAGATATTTTTGGATTTTTGACTTTTAATTAATTTTTTTATTTTGTTTTTAATATCTTCTAAATATATACACAATATATACAAGCATATTTTTGGGTGAGGAAAATATAATTTTATTTATTTACATAAATATTTACACATGAGCCCCTATCTCCCTCTACTTTGGCTTTTATGCGGTCAGGCCCATGCTGAGCCCTCCCTTGGGTTAGGTTGCTCAATATTTATTCTAAATATTTCCCTCTTTTTCTTTTTCTTCTTTATTCTTTTATTTTTGCACAAAAACATGCTAATTATAAGTATTTACACAATGCATGCTTTTGCTAATTATTCCTATTTACACATATCTACATGCATTTGCATAGGTTTTTGTAGCTAAAATATAAGAATAAAGAGTGATGAATGGGTATTCATCATCGGTCCAAAAGATCGTCGCGGTCTAGGCGCTGCTCCAGACGAGCTCCCGAAACGTTTCCCTCTAATGTCCTCGAATTTCTCCGCAGCATCGGTAGCTTCGGAGATGGATGTGATATGTAGTCCGGCCAGCTTCTCCTGCACCTCCTCTCGCATGCCGCCAATGAACTTCTCCAGATTCTCTTCTGGAAATGCGCCAGCTGCTCGTGTATGTCGTGACAGCTCTGTGTATCTGATAAAGTAATCCCTGGCTGTCATCTGTCCCTGACGGAGCTCGGTAAACAGTCGGCGTTGGGACTCCTTCCACTTCGCAGAAAAGAAGTGGGCTCTAAACCTCGTCTCAAAATCATTCCAAGTAGGCTCTCGGCCTAACTCGGACGCTACGGCCTCCCACCATCTCTCGGCAAAATCCGTCAATGAATACTCCATGAATGATAGCCACGTGTCTCGTGGCGCGCGAATCATCCTGAGCACCTTCGTCACCCGCTTCAGCCACTGTTCAGCAACATCTGGTGTACCTGTACCCTCAAACAAGGGTATGTTGGCGCGCTGATAAGAAGTGAAGACCGACTGGTGCCTACGAATGGCTGAATACTCGTGTGCACCCTCGTCTGCTAAGTCCACAGGGTCCTGCTCCCTGTCAAAGTCTGGATCCTCATGAGCTACATGCTCTGGTGCCTCCTCAAGTGTTGGCAAAATAATGACATAAATATTGAAACTGACAACATAATAAGGGATGATTATATATATATATAATTCTGGAATTATAAGCAGAGTTTTGACTGTTGATTCGATTTCTTTTAGTGTTGACATTTGGATTAAAGTTTTAAAAGAATACAATTTTTTTTCAAGAATCGAAACTGGATTCATTATTTTTAAACCAATGCATCCTAGAACCGGCATGCTAGCTAAACCAAATTGGGATATTTATCAAATCCAAATAAGTCTGCTTTAAAAAAAATGTGTGTGTCAAATTATGAATCTCTATGCATAATCCAGAATCTAAAAAAAATAAATTATAATCATAACATTGAAGATATTTATCAATAAATTTTTATGTGATTCTGGAAACAAATTCCTTGTGGTTATGCTTCTTGAATATTAATTTAATAATGTTGCTTTAAAGCCGCTTTTTCATAATTGAGCACTTAAATGCAAGTTAGTATATGTATACACATATATGTAATATTCATACATTAATACATGACATCTGATATATTAAATAAATAATTATTAATAAGTTATGATAAGATATCTATATCTATAAAGATAACCATAGGAAAGGTTGAGAAACATATTGTTTGAACTTATGACGTTTCATCTGGTGCTAATATCCAATTATCCTGGATTTGTTTGTCTCATAGATTGGTCATTTATATAATATGTAAATGATACAGTTAGCCTCTATGTTCCGTGGACCACTATGTATGCATTATTCAAAACTTGTATCCACATTCATGTATGACATCCAATTTACCAAATATATAAAATTTTAATGATAAGATATCCAAATTTTAAGGATGACCATAGGAATGATTGAAAGAGGACTGGGTAATCAAATAAGTTAGAGTATGGGTAAACCAAGCAATGACTAATAAGTAAGAGATGTTTGGTACCGTAGACTAGTCATTTGAAATCAACAAACACTTATTTCAAACATTGGGTCTTGGTCTAGGATCTTCCAATTTCAGTAAAATATGTAATTTGGATCAAGGACTCAGTCGGTAGATCATATGGTTGGAATAACCCTTTAACCTGACAAGGGAAGTTGACTCGGATATATGGTCTGATGAGCATCAGCAATGACTTTTAATTAAATGTGCCGGTCATGTAGAACCTTACACCTGACCGTGCGAGGGCGCGGTGACCCTCAACTGGACGGAGGAAAGGAAGCCCAGTTACGGCAGCGGCCGCCAAGTGCGCGGGTCTAGGATCCCAGTCCCTTTCCGGTTTTTACGTGAGCTCGCAGTGTTTTTACGCCTCGTTGGGATCCAGACTTTAGACCAGTTCCGTTGACCCTGTCTTTTAGGATACCCAAGCGGGGGATCCTTGGTTTTCAGTTTTTACGTACGAGCTCGTCCGCCCGTACTAATCGGGCAGTTTTCTAGAGCGACTTTTCTAGGGAGTCTCTCTCACCCGTCTCAGTGGCGTAGTTGGGGAAAAGACCTATCCCTCTATTGGACCGCGCTTCCAATTAGAGGGTGAGATGGAAGAGCCATTTGTAGGCTTCTTCACCGCTTGAGTTTTCTTCGCCAACAGACTTGGCGAATCTATATCTAGATCATTCATATCTACATCTACATCATCTGGAGTTATATCTGAATCAATTGAAGTCAAGAATTGGAGAGGTTATGATCAAAAGTTGAAATTTGCTAGAAATTGATATATATGTCTACACTCATATACTCATGAATATTCAACTATAACATAAATATGTCTTATGTGGGAAATATTAGGTTATGGGGAAATCATTAGAAACACATTACAAACAATTTGAGAACCCTTTTTACTTATGCAAGTAGTGGTAAAATGTGCTTATTCCACCTTTCTACTTGCTCTCTTTTGCACCTTTAATTATTTGTTATTTATTTTAAAATACGGGTTTGTATTCACGTTAGTGACTCCTCTTCTTCCTTGCACGTATGGCAGGCAAAGGGCCTGCAGCTCAGTAGCTATACATGCTTCCTGGAGATAGAGTATACACTAGACGGTATGAATTACTTGCCTCAGTTTTTGTTCAGATGGTGATGTAAATGCTATCTCTTTTGTATCACTTGGGATATATGTTGTAATATGGAAGATGCTTGTGCAAGTTGTAAAGATATATGAATATTAATAAAAAGGAATTTTGGTGCCATTTGTCTCTCTTTTACTTTGTTGTTATGCTGTGGATGTGAATGTCATGTGGATAATTAGCCGTGCGAAAAATTTTCCCTGCTTTTCTGTAACTTCATGCGATCTCATGTGAATAATAGTGCGAGTGTGTGATTAACGGGTACCCGGATCCTGAGAGGGGTTCACACTATGGGCCGGGTCCAGGCCTTTAGTTAGCGCAAAAACTCGGGCCTCGACCCGGCCCAAAGCCCAAGAAAAATTGGAGGGTCCGAGCTGGGCTTTCTCAGGTTGGGTCGGGTTGAGTCCAACGCTCCACCCTATCCACTAGTACCCATGACACGTTCGCATAATTCGGGTACCGGTTAAAATTAGATACCTTTGGAATGGGATGTTAACATGTGACCCAATAGTGATGAGCCAAAGGGGGTCAATGACCAGACAGTTCAGGTACCAGCTCCATGAACAACTAAAGATGAATAATTTACATTGATATAAAAGAAACATAAAAGCCAAATGAACAAATTAGTTTCCATGCAATAGAGTTTCCATGCAATAGCAGAAGTGATAGGATAATAAAAACTATGGGATTTGAACACTTGCATCTCTTCAAGTTCTACATCTAACCCATAACCACAACATTTATGCAATTACACTTTAGTCCATGTATCTTGCATGATTAATAGTTGTGCCCTTCTATTAGTTGATCATCTATAAAATAAACCAGACTATGATTTGTTCAAAATAAGGTCTTTATTACACTTGTGTCCCTCCGCCACTTCTCCCTTTGCGCCTCAACCTCTTCTATTTGGGAAGTTGCATATAATGGAGGAAGAAGAAAAAGAATATGTTGACACCTTGAATGCATACTTCTTTTTAACTAATCATACTTATGCCCATAATTTAACATTCCCAAGGACACAAGTGTCATTGCAAAAAAAACGGCAAAAGCACAACTATTATTGGCGAAGCTTGGAGGGGAACGAGATTAACAATTCCAAGACCTTTTGACCAGAATCACTGCAGAAATCGCAGGGTCATATTTCACCATTTGAATGGTCGTACCTTTAACAAAAAAAACCTCCCACAAAGATCTTGAACTTGATTTGGGAGTTGAATCAGCAGGTATCATGGTAAACTATAAAGAGCATTTGCAACAAGTGCGCAGCCTCTACACCAAAAAGAAACTGACCGGAGTCTGTCTTCGTCCGTCTTAAGTCTGGCTAAGGGCCCAAGGCTCGCACTCAGCCTTATCGTCTTTCCAGTAAACCTGCATAAGTTATCTTATGTATATCTGATTGGTTAGACTAAAGATGCACATCCTAAGACAGTATATATAAGTAAAATCCATCTCTGAAACACGGTGCAGTATAGGAAGAGGAAAGTCAAGCATGAGAGGCCAATCCAAAAAAGATAATCCTCAATTGTCAGGGCAGAAAATGATGCAGTACTGAACCTGCAATCCCGCAACTGTATAAACTGTTCCCTAGCAAGTACTGATACAACAAATAAAACACCTTGGGACTGGGAAGATTTGAACTGTACAGCTCGAATTCCATTGCCTTCGATAAGACCAACTTTAGCTTAATCCTGAACATCAGCCATAGGGCATGGATATATGAGTTCATAAATCGATGTTGCCTTTTCATTTCAATGCTGCATTTTCCTCCCTGCGGCCAATCTTACCAAGTGTGAGAGATGCTGTATTGTTTTCCAGTTATGGCGCACTTAGGTTCCTGATATCCTCCACATCCCCGAGTTGTTTGAAGTCTTCTGTCACTTTGGCATCCTCAACCTCCCCAAGTGGTTTGAAGTGTTCGACTAACTTGTAACCTGAATGTATATTTCCTGAAAACGTTCTATGCTTATTAAGAAAGAAAATTATATATATTTGAGCTACTCATGCTCTGTTCAACACTAAATAGAGTAAGAACAGCAGAAAAAGGTAAAATCCTTGAATTTGTTTCATGTCTCAGTTTTGTCCTCAAACAGCATCTCATCTTGTACATTAGTCTCGCTTCTGGTGGCATCCTCAGTGCCTACATCAGGAAAGCCTTCTGTATCCGATCCAGTGCCAGTAATTGGGTTTTCTGCACCTGCCGTACTATTCTCCGTGGCATTGACCACTGTCTGCTGAGTTTCCATCATACCGGAGAGCGCCAATCTTGGGGACCACTCAAGAACGTCGTCAATGATGTTTGAAACACGTTTTTGATACCTGAGAAGAATTGGTTGATGTTAACTGTGATATATAAATATGGTAATTGTAAATCCAGATTAATTAAAACGAATCGAGGTATCTAAACAAATTCTCATATTCGGAACGCCATGATTGTCTCATAAGCAAACCCAGGAACCGAGGTATTTCACCCAGTAACTACACTGTACACAGGCATGCTACCACTAGACAGAACACTATCACATCTTACATGGTCGAGGATTCAATGAAGCATTATCCATGTAATATGCTAGCAAAGAAGTGCTACTTTCAAATAATGCAACTACGGCAATCTCAGTGTACAACTAAACTTACAAGTCAAACTAGTTAAGACCCAAGTAGATTTTAAACACAAATGACATCCAGAACATAAATAGAACCCGACGATTCCATGCAGTCACCTTACTATACAACAAACATGGCCTCAGTTATTTAGAATGTGCACCCAGTAGAGCTTAAAAAGGGTACACATCCGTTGAAAATAAGTAAAAACTTCTCATGCATTCTCACAACGATTTTACAATACCTTCCCCTTGAGTTACCTCATAACAATTTCAATAAGAAAGTGGTCGTGTGTCTAGATTGGACAATTAAAACTTAAGAGAGATTTCCTTAGCCTTGGAAGAAGATTCCTAATACTATAGTGGTCATGTGAACCATTCGTCTCGATTGGACAACTAAAACATGAGAGAAATTTCCTTGGCCTTGGAAGAAGATTCGTAATAATATCTTAATCCCTCTAAACTTGCAAAAGCTTGATATTTCACATCTGAGGATAATTCATCTATAAAAATGTCCATCACACATAAAACTTGACAATCAGCAACAACTCCATCTCAAAAACCATGCGTTGCCATTGACTGCCATTAGTTGTGGCAGACAACTAGGGATAAAAATGAACTTGGATATATTCATATTCGTTCATATTCATTTTAAAGAGGATATGAATATCCTCATGTAGGTCCAGCAAATATGGATATAGACATTCAAAACCTGCATCCAACGAATATGATACGAATATGGAATGCCGTATTCTGAAATATGATGAATACCAATACGACTATTAACATTGAAAAATAAATGGATGTGGCTCCTTTGTTATATTATATATAAATAGATAAATATAGGTTAATTTCTAGGATGTATTTTTATTTATTTAGACGACAATCAAGTAATTAAAAAAATTAACAGTGTTAAAGAACCAAGCTCTATCAAGTTCTTCCTTCGAAGTTCACTACCTAGTGCGGCCATCTACTCTGCTTCCTTTATCAAGTCCATACATTGATAGTTGTAATCTATTGTTATCAGAGTTTATGTGCTCACTATTATATTAGGTGTGTTTTTAATATCAATTATCTTAAGTAAAACATTTTAGGAATGTTAGTGGTTCGTGGATAATCTGAATCCATTTGTCAAATATTCATATGCAGGTGAATATTTGATTAGCATCCTTATCCATATTTAAATGATATGATGCTCATATATATATAGGTAAAATGTGGCAGCCCCTGGGAGTAGCCAACTTGGCTACTCCCACCCCTATTTTTCCCTCATTTTTTATTTCTTTGGAAAATAAAAATTTGTATATTCATCACTATATCCCTCTAACATTCTATTAAAATTTCATCAGAAACAGACTCCTACGGCCTCCATCCAGACGCCATTTTTTTAACGGTCGCATGATTTTTTAAATCGACCCTGTTTGGATGGAGGCCGTAGTAGTCTCTGTTTCTGAGAAATTTTAATAGAATTTTAGAGGGATATAATGATGAATTTACAAATTTTTATTTTCCAAAGAAATAAAAAAAATGAGGGAAAAATAAGGGTGGGAGTAGCCAAGTTGGCTACTCCCTGGGGGCAGCCCCATTTAACCCTATATATATAGGGGTTGATGGGGTTGCCCCCTAGGGGCAGCCAACATGGCTGCCCCGCCTCATTTTTTGGTGAATTTTTTTATTTTTTTTGAAAAATATCATCATGTATATTCATTCATATATCCCCCCTACATGCCATTCGAATTTCGTCAGAAACAGAGACTCCTACGGCCTCCATCCAGACATGGTCGATTTAAAAAATCCTGCGACCGTTGAAAAAATGACGTCTAGATGGAGGCCGTAGGAGTCTCTGTTTCTGACGAAATTCGAATGACATATAGGAGGGATATAGGGATGAATATACATGGTGATATTTTTCCAAAAAAATGAAAAAAAATTGCGAAAAATGGGATGGGGGCAGCCCCATTTTTCCCATATATATAGAGAGAGAGGGGGGGGTGATCCTGTGAGAGCCAAAAACTGTGAGAGCATGAGTTGTGAATCTGGACCACTAAATGTGCCCATCTCTCTACTCCAATCAATCAGGAGAGAGATGACAAAAACTATTAGTTCCAGAATCACTGCTTTCATGCTATCACAGTTTTGTCTCTCACAGGATCAACCCACACACACACACATATATGGGGAAAATGGGGTTGCCCCCTAGGAGGAGCTAACTTAGCTCCCCGTCCCATTTTACCCATTTTTTATATTTTTTTTGAAAATTTCTTCCGTGAATATTCATCACTATATCATATATTATGCCATTCAAATTTCGTGTGAAACAGAGACTTCTACGGCCTCCATCCAGATAGGGTTGATTACAATAATTCCGCGACCGTTAAAAAAATGAGGTGGGGGAGATAAGTTAGCCCCCCTAGGAGGCAACCCCATTTAACCCTATATATATTCATGCATTTGTATTCGTATAAAAACTTGACATAAAAAATATTTCTATTCAAAATTGAAAAAGGGAATGGATATAGCTTAAACAACATAATCAAATTATCAAAGAAAGTGTGTATCTACGAGTTATATTTACGCCAAGGTTTGAAATATCAATATCGTATCAATCGGTCTGGCAAGGATATATCGATAATGTCAATGGAAATCTTGGATTTGACTCAAAAAAACATGATTTTCTCACAAATTAAGATCATCCTAGTCCTTAAACCAATAAATAACATACAAATACACACTTATATATAAGAGTGAGTTGTATTTAGCACATCAATACACATTATATTAAACATATCGCACATCACTATTGTTAATGTTGATTGATGACTGCTGACTGCTTAGAGGTGGAAAGGAAATGATGAAATTCGAACGATAATAACTTGTAGACATAAAGGGGTCGTAGATAGCATGTTAGCTTTATATTACATAGCATATAAAGTATAAACAAAATGCTGAGATATATCGAAAATCAAAACAAACAAACAAATGAGCATAATAACATATAGTTTCTAAAGAACAAAAATTATAATAACCGTATTTTCAAATGAAAGAAGATGAATTAAAATAGAATAGAAACAAAACTGACGAACTGGACTAAAGAAAAATAAATATCGATTGAAGTATGTCGTGGATATGTGATTGTGTATCACTGTATTACTAATACTTACTAAATATCAACTATTAAATAATTAATATAGTAAGAAGGGGTCCTTCCAATAGGATGTGTCCTTGAGTTCAGGAAAGTTACCTTTTTGTAAAAAAACACCATCACTTAGTAGAATAAGTACAAAAGTGCACATTATAACATACAAACTGCATATTGCAAAATACAAAGATCAAAACTGCACATATTAATACAAACTATATATTTATTCTACTGAAGTGCAGGTGTTTTCTACAAAAAAAGAGGGTAGCCTTCTTGAACTTAGGAAGGATGCATTCTATTGGAAGTTTCTCCTATAGTAATATGTAATAATATATGTATGCAGACTTGATCAACCAATTGCCAAAAAGGGGGCGAAGCCCTCCGTCTAAAATGGGTGTCTAGGGTGAGCAGGTGTGCTCCCCATGTATGAGATAATATAAGTATGCAGACTTGATCAGCCAATTGCCAAAAAGGGGGCGAAGCCCTCCGTCTAAAATGGGTGTCTAGGGTGAGCAGGTGTGCTCCCCATGTATGAGCACGGGGGCTACGTTGATCCAAAATAAAATATATAAATCATAATGTGCAGCTACAAAAGTAAAATATCAAATAAGTCGACAAAAAGTTAGAAATAGAGATATTGAGCAATATCAATCCAATATCGATGGTATTGGTCGATATCATGGAAAGTTTGTACTGAAAACTTTAGTTTTTGACCAATATGAGATGAAATACCAATATCTCGTTGATATCTCACGAGATATCGATCAATATCGTGTAAATGGGTATACATGGTAATATCGAAATCCCCTCCTTGTCGATAATGATATATCGATGATATATCATTTATATCATGATATCTAGTACCATGTTTTACTCTAATTATCATGATTAAGGTTATAACGTTGCCTTATTATATTTTTAGTTTTGAAAATTGTATTTGAATTTATATTTTATTTATATAAGAGTATTTATAATCATATCTCAATAGAAACCTCATCTCATACTTGATAACTACTTTCCTATCCAGAAAGGTATATATCATTTGGAATTCCCTTTATCCAAAAAAAGAATGTCGTTAAGAGTCTTAGGATTGGCCATGACAAATAATAACCGCCATGTTTCAACTTTAGATTTCGACGTACCAGTAGTTACCAGGGGAGATTGCTATGATCGTGATTGTATCCATATCGAAGAGATGTGACAAAGCATTCAGATCATCGTGTGACAAAGCATTCAGATCATCGTGCAATGTCTGGAGCAAATTCCGAGGGGCATGATCAAAGTCGATACCGTAAGTTATGCCCTCCATCAAGATCCCGAATGAAACTATCCACAGAATTGTGTGCCGTGTGAAACATAGGTCATCGTCGTTCTTAACTGAGACTCAGGTTAAGCTCTGTCTCGGAAGCAGGGGCTAGGAGTCAAGCATCCCAAGGCTGACGCATCTCATTGGGCATGGAGAAGCATTAGGAACCCCAATTTCTTCAAGGCGGTTTCTTTTAGATCAGAACCATGTCGAGCACATAGTTCAACTCAAGCAAGGAAGAACCTATCCTAAGTGGGCGAATATGCATGCTGATTCTACTCCTTGATCCCAACTACTACTCACCTTTTCTCTTCTTTTGTTTGTCCGCCAAAGATCTGAACAACTAAGAGAGAGCCCTTGCAATGCACGTGTAGGAAAATTTTGTGGCAAAACAAAGTGGTCTGGAAAAGACTGCTCCCTGAGAACAAGATTGGAGGAAAAGAGCAAGTCCTTCATGTAGGCAATATTACAAAGGAGATGAAAAGGGGTAATATAGAGAAATAATATAATAAGTAGGATATGAAACTCAAAGGTAGTGTTTGGTTCGTGGGTTATCCAGGGGTGGATAACCCGGTTTTGTGTTTGTGTGTTTGGTTGGTGGGTTAAGGGTTGGGAGGGTTTGTGTGATGTGATTGTATTGGAATTTGAAAAAGTAGGTGATTGTTGTGATGCGATTGTATTGAAGTTTGGAATAGTGAGTAGAAGTTGAGTATTTTATGATTTTTAGATGATATGATGGTATAATATATATTTTTCTTTGATGGGAAGGGAGTGGGCCCCACTAGTGGGTTAAAAGTCGGGGTTTTGGAGGGTTACCCGCCCAAAGTGGGGGGTAACCCCCTAACCGAACGGGGCCAAAGGGTTTTTATCATTTGTGCCTCTCTAACTTTTGGAATATCAGTTATACCCATCCTTTTTTGGAATATCAGTAGCTCCTACCTTCTTACACCGTTAACATTTGTATCCTTTTGTTAGTTCGGATGTCAATGAGCTGAACTAGATCATGGTTTATTCAAACAATAGTGTGGTTAAGAGGGTATAACTGGCATAACCAACCCCCCCCCTCCTCCGTCGCCACCCAACCTTGACCTCCTACGCCACCACCCCTCCTTTAGAACTGGCCAGTGGGCCAGAGGCCTGCCTGCCCAACCCGCTCATGGATCGGACTTGGGTCAAGAGAAATCATGAATGGAGTGGCACAACCCATTCTTTGGCCCACCCATCAACTGAGCGGGACGTGGACATGTGCCCCAAAACCCGGCCCAGCTCGGCCCATGAATATAAAAATATGTATTTAAAAATTACATTTTACATACATTAAATTTAATATATTTCAAGTTTTATCTTACACTATCAATATTACATCAAATTTTATAGTTTACATGTCAAGTAACACATATATGGTTACCTAGATTTGGAAAAAATAGATGATGCATAAAACATCATTATCTCTATAAATTAGATTAAAAAATTAAGAAAAAAATTCTTTGCAATCGGGTCATGGGCCAACCCCGACCAGCCCAGACCTGGGCCACGTTTGGGCCTTGAAGTATAGCCCATGGACCGGCCCGATCTGGGCCCTGGATAGGGGGTTTAAGAACCTCGACCCGTTCGGCCCGGTTCGCACTTTGGCCAAGTCTATCCTCCTCCCCCCAACTCCTCCTCCTTCGGCTATAGAACTCATATTGATGTCGCTTGAGCGATGAAGCTCCTGAAGATGATGGCGACAAGTCAGGCGTAGAAATTGGTACTGATGAAGATAGAGAGAGGCGATGGACTCGAGGTAGAGGTGCTTCTAATATGCATCATAAGATCTTCAGGTTTGATGAACACCAGATGGATGAAACCTTAGGTCAACAGAGGTGGTCCAATTGGGCGGCGAGGGGTCAGCTATGGTTGACTTTTTGATTCTTCTCCCCCAATCCCATGCCTCATGAGACCTTGATTCTTACAACAAATGAACTTTAAAAAATATAATCTATCCTCGATTGCAAAGAGCCAATCAAGAATCAAATTAGGTTAGATACACAATTACAATATAAAGTGTTCGTCTCAGACAAACCTTCAATTGTTCTTTCAATCCCCAATCAACAACAACAGAAGCCGGAGCACACAACTCTCGGCTTCTGATCACTTCAATTTCTTGAAACCTTAATATGCACATGCAAGTGCTTCGTTTTGAATGCTTCTCAATAAAGATTCAGTTCAAGAAGATAGTTATATTCCTAGTAGCAGAACTTAAATACATAGAAACACATATTCAGTCTTGAAACCCCAATCATTCATTATCTTCCCATGAGACCTATCTTCCCATGAAGCCAAACAACGAAGCATAGGAGAGAGGCCTTCGTCTCTTCAAAATCGAACCCTATTCTTCAATTTATGATGCTCCCTTTATTCTTCATTATCTTCTCATGAGACCTATCTTCCCATCAAGCCAAACAACGAAACATAGGAGAGAGGCCTTCATCTCTTCAAAATCGAACCTTATTCTTCAATTTCTGATGCTCCCTTTGTTCTTGAATCTCATGTAATTCTACGGTAGAGGAAGAGAAGGATGTTCCATTCTAAGAAGCCTACAATGAATTTGCACGAGAGGCCTATGTACGTCCGAGAAGACTCATTCTTGTCATCACAACAGATCCCAAGCCACCTCTTCATTGGACGATCAAGTTCCATGAGCGGTTCGTCGATGCAGTCACTGCGGTTTGATGATGCGACCAAGTGGCTCGGGTTGGGGCAAGTGGCGGGGTCGGAGTCGGGGGCGATTAGAGCGGAAATAGTTGGAGTAAAGGTAGAAGTCGAGGAAGATACAATCAGTTGTGGAGATGGAGGTGGGTCAAGGGAGGGGTCGAGTCGGGGATCGAGGGGAAAAAGGAAGGTGGAGGCGAAGATTGAAGGTAGGAGGATGGCGCGGCGGGATAGAGGGACAGGGGAGTGGGATTAGGGAGGAGGGGGGCCGATGCAGCGGTGGAGTTGGAGAGGGAAGTGGGTGGATGAGGAGGCCATGGAGATGGAGATGTGAGGAGAGCATGGTTATCAGGGGGACAAGGGTGTGGGTAGGGGAGATGGGGTGGGAGGGCTCGGGGCAGAGGAGGTGGTGGTATAGGTTTACAAGGAGGAAGATAAAGAAGGTTTTTAAAAAAAGACATCTATCCTAGGCATTATTTCTAATCTCGTGTCCGAAAGTTAATGTCAATTTGGGGGCGCTAATGGATGGCAACTGACCCAAGGGGCATAAGTGATAAAATTGCAAAAAGGTAGGGGTACAACTGGTATTTCAAAAAAGGGAGTTCCATAACTGATATAGCAGAAAATAGTTGATAGAAAAGGGAGATCTCGTGGAGCATGTCATTCAAACAGGGACGAAAAAGGAGATGGGTGCAAGCTCACATTTTGCCTTAATTTAGGAAACGTCTCTAAGATTAGAACTTCATCAGCATGAAAGACATCGGCAATAAACAAACATTTAATGCTGAGAGAGGCATCAACAAGGTATGAAATGACAATAAGTAGCAAAATGTAAACCCATGATGCTAACAGGATTTCAAGTCTGACCATGTTGTTACTTATGTACATTTAATCCCCTCTCTAGAGGCATGCAGATCCCCATATACACAGGGAGAACACAAATTCAGCAATAGTGTAAATGTAGCATATATATGCTAGACACTGACAAGGTTGAATGAAGTAGCTGATTCTGGATCCAGATCCAAGTCTAAGTAATAAGCACTAAATGACAATGGTGTAATGCTAACGCCTTTCCCTGCATCTTCCGATTCCCCTCTCAACGTTCCCCAACTATAAAATTTATAAAAATGCAACTTTGAGACACGTCAGAAATTAGACATTGAGGTGACATGAGTGGATTTCATCCCAACCCGCCAATCTCATTTGCCTGTAGGGAAGGTACATGCTCGATCACGCAAAGCCATGCCCATGAGAAGACATCAAGCTGCCACCTCATCATTAAACCTATTAAGTAGGCTTTATGAGACTCACGTTACAATTTTCCATAACAAAAGAAATCAAACGACGCAGTCTGAAAGTTCAACAATAGGAGATTGTAATAATTTATAAAATTGTGTCCTCAAAAGAAATCAAACGATGCAGTCTGAAAGTTAAACACTAGGAGATTGTAATAATTTATAAAATTGAGTCCTCTTGTTACGTTGGACATCAACCACAATCTCTAAAATTAGTATATTATAAATTATCTGAATTTCATTAAGTGCAGGAATCAATATATTGGAATTTATTTTTTATTTGTCTTAATCTCATCTTACCCCATGTAATGAAACACATCCTCCCCAATGTAAAGCGGTTAGTATGCAATACTTCAACGAGACATCGACAAGTTATGAAATTTGAAATTGAGATTGCCCATCCAGGCTCTCCTTTTAATGTGATTGGAGGACTATTTTCCTCCAGTAATCAATCTTTACATTTCGGCTTTTAAAAAGAAAAAGGGAATTTTGGAGTTTGATCCGCATCCTTTCCTGTTATTTCTACTATGCACCTCCATGCTTCCCCTCCAAGATCCAGCACAACAAAGGTGTTTTCACTTCTTCTCACTCTTCCATCACTTTCGCGAGCTTTGTTCTTCATTTGAATCAAAAACAAAGAAAATCCTAAATGCTTTCTAATTAACTAACAAATAAATGGCTGTCTTTTTAGAAAATGAATGGCAATCATCCCACATGTTATTCAACAGACACAGACAATTTATACCCCTATTATCGACGCAGTGACAAATTGCATCAAAAATAAATCAACGCAACATCATATCCGAAGCATATGGCTTTGCATTGTGCACCACGTTTTCCACAAGATATCTCTCTCAGAAAATCACAAAATCTCTCCTTCCAAGGGTCCATAAAACTCCCAGCAGCCTACTCAGTCTGGGTACTTTTGTACATACTATTACTGTTAGAGTATTTGATGTATGCGTCAGTTATGAGGGAGATGGGTAAATGGATCCCTCCAGGATTCATTTACCCCATCCAACAGTTTTGTCCCACATCGTCTAGTGGTTGGACTTGGAGGCCTTGTGGAGGCTATATAAGAAGCCCCAGGCCTCCTGTATCAGATGAGAAAAAGCAATGCATAACACGCCCCTTTGAGGGCTTCTCCCGTGGTTTCATCCCGCTCCTCACGGAGTAGGGTTCCACGTAAAATCATGGTGTTCCATATTTATCCTTTCTTGTTATTATGCTCTGTTTTATCATTCCGTTTCCGCTTCTATTTTCTAACATGGTATCAGAGCGGGTTCGATTCTCGAGGAATCGTTATTGAAGTTTTTTTTGTCATTCGAGATTCGGTTTTGAAAAGAAAAATTATTTCAATATATAAGAGTTGTGTATCAGTTCTTTGGCTTGTTTTTCCAGGGTTTCGTTGGAAACCCTAGTTTTGTTTGTTCTTGAAGATCTGGCGGCACAAGATCCAGTCCAACAGGCAGTGGCGGGCAGCAAACTCCTGGCGGCGACATAGGTCACAGCCGCATCAAGTCACAACACGCGAGCGCTGGCGGTAACCCCAAGCCATCGCTCTTCCAACTCACAGGTGCAAACAACAAGACCACCACCCGCGACGACGCAGGAACCATCACGACGGCGAGACCCTACGCGCGGATGCCCTTCCAGGCGGTAACTTCTTCTCCAGGCAGCGATCCCGCGATCTCAAGGGCATGCCGCTAGCAGCCTAGACGGCACCCCGCGCTACCTCCAGACCTTGCGCGACATCCAGGCGCCTCGCGCGCTCCTGCGGCATCACCGCACCTCCCTTGCCCAAGCAGCGAATGAATGGCCCCTCTCCTCCAGCCGCATCAGGGGGCAGAGCCATGCACCTCTCCTCGTGCCCCCCCCTCGGGCGGCGCAGCCCCACGCGGGCTCCTCCAGGCCCACCCCCCCTACCCCTGGCGATTCTCGGCGGGAACCCACATCGCACGCAAGTCTCCAGGCGCCCGCGCGCGCGCCTCCACAAGCTCCAGGCGGAACTGTCGTTGGCGGCGCAGACCAGACCGGCGGCTTCGCCGCTCTTGCTCCTTCAGGTCGTGCAACATGAGGCGGCACCTCCTCCCAGGTGGCCCAGGCAGGCCGATCCTCCATTTCTCCAGGCGGCGACGTCGAGCAGAAGACCCCATGGGGGCGGCGGTCATTGAAGAAGGAAAAGAAAGGGGTTCCCATTACGGGGAACCCTAATCGGGGCTTAATGTTAAAAAAAACATAGTGAGACCAAAAAAGGGGTTGCGGCAGTATTGTTAAAAAAATGCGAGAGTGGGATTCGGCCCAAATGGGCCTGCTGTGAATTAAAAAAAGTGGCTGATTTAGGCCCTTTGGGCCGAGAAAAAAATGAAAAAAAAAGAGGCGCGTACAAAGAAAAAGTCGTACGCCAACAAAAAAATGCAAGAAATACCGAAAAAAAATGCCAGGGCTTAAAAAAAATTTGGACAGTTTAAAAAAAGCCGCAAGTGATGTTTTATTGCGCCTATTGATCTTGTCTTCTCCCAACTTGATCGATGTTGATTTTTCCGACAAGTATGGGAGAAAGGGGAAGTATATATATAGAGTCACAGGTCTAGATCCAGATTCCAGATTCAGATTTCAGTCTCCAGACCAACTAGATGATCAAACTCTACGGTTCCAATTTCAGACTCGACGATTGATACTGAGTCTCCAGTTTCAGACACGCATATGTTTGCGGTCATTTTCAGATGAGCATATGTTGCCATCATTTGTTCGTGGTCCCCATCATTCTTTTTGTTGTCAGGCCAGAGTTTTCATGTGAGCCATAGTATTTCCAGAGTAGAGGACCATTCCCTATGCCATGTGGGCAAGGGTTTTCATGTGGTATCATAGGTACACCATAGTAGTGCACCATTCTCTGAGCCAAATGGGAGAGACCCGGTTCTCCGACGAGGAGACTTATTTCATACTCCATTCTCCAACGACCGTGGACTCCGACGAGGATTGCACAGCCACAGCCCTTTTTCAGTTAGGCCCTTTTTCAGAGATGGTGCAGTTGTCCACATATTGTGGCAGGTCAGAGTACTCCGACGAGGAGACTCATTTTCAATTGCAGTGACTCTGACAGGCGCAGTACAGAGCACATGCTCTACGACGAGGAGATTCAGAAGACTCACACTCCAGCCCGTCCGTCCTCCTCACCTGCACGACATGAGAAGCAACGTCCTCTACTGCAGCAATTTGCGTGTTGGGTTGATATTGTCCGTAGTGTCCTGTAGCATTGAGTTGAGTTTCTTTCTGTTTGTCCAAGCTGAGTGTTACATGCTCCAGCTTGAGGGGGAGTGTTAGAGTATTTGATGTATGCGTCAGTTACGAGGGAGATGGGTAAATGGCTCCCTTCAGGATCCATTTACCCCATCCAACAGTTTTGTCCCACATCGTCTAGTGGTGGGAATTAGAGGCCCTGTGGAGGCTATATAAGGAGCCCCAGGCATCCTGTATCAGATGAGAAAAAGCAATGCATAACACGCCCCTTTGAGGGCTTCTCCCGTGTTTTCATCCCGCTCCTCACGGAGTAAGGTTCCACGTAAAATCATGGTGTTCCATGTTTATCCTTTCTTGTTATTATGCTCGGTTTTATCATTCCGTTTCCGCTTCTATTTTCTAACAATTACCACCATCGGCCCTTCTGGATCTAAAGCTCGCCCAATAAGTGCCCGACCAGCTCACATCCTACCCATGTGATCTCCATTGTCCCCACATGAAAGCTGAAATAAATGAATATGCAGTCCACGTTCTCCCCAATACCCAAAACTGGTCATGTTTTATCGAGACCAACTCCCCACATGCTTTTAATCATTATTGCAACTAGCCTCTTCAGTCCCATCAACCATGGATGCAACCTCACTTTCAGGACCACCTTGGGCTTCCATACCAGTTGAAAATCCAAAGCAAACACCGGATCGAGGATTGGTGCACTCTCTCATCACATTATAGGGTTGGAAATGGAGTCAACCTCCATACACTCCAAAATATCAGGCACTTAGTCCACTGCTACCACTCCATCAAGCATCCTGATGAGTCAAGAAAGAGTATAAACCCTCTCATCAGAGAGCAGCTATTTATATATCATCCCAGTACCGTGCAACCACCTACTACATGCCCTCCTAGAGCACAACCAATTTCAGAAGTCTCTTAGTCAACACACGTTACCTTGACCACAGAAGTGGATACCAAATTGACAGCTCGTGTATCAAACCCTTCCAAAATATCAGAGTTCCCCATGGTATACTAAAATTCTCCTCCAAGGAAAGGCATTTGCCATAGCAAACCTCTACCACAAAGATCTCAATAAAGTTTCATTGAAATGTCATAATTTCTTAACACCTTCGTCACAAAGAACCCTAAAACCACCTGCATGACATCCAGATCGACCATTTTTCAGAACTCCATATATAGATGGATGCTCTATACAGAGTCAACTGGTTTATCTAGTAGTTTTCTTACTAATTGGTGGCTTTAAGTACAGATTATATGTTGGTAAATTTCATGAGGTTCATATAATATGTAATGATTAATGGAGTCTTGTTTAATGATTAGTACTCAAGATAAGTCTTATTACTAGCATTTCAGAAACACATTTTTCTAATTCTGTTTTTTCTCCTCCCGAAATTTGATGCGTAGCTAATCATCTGTGTAGTTGTCATTCACCAACCAAAAAATAATTGCATTATTGACCATTTTCAATATCTTCTTCATATTCATTTATCGAAGGATATGATAAAAAATTCCAACACCCGCCCCAATGGTCCGGTGATTCGAGAGCAAGAAGAGTTTGGCAGCAGTGAAAAAATTATGTGGCAGAAGTAGGGGTGTTCCGAGGGCCACCAGCACTTGTAAGGTGAGATCTGAGGGTGGTTGGGTAAAGGTGAGCCATCGGCGTCGGCGGCAAGGCCCTCAGTGTTTCTGTTGCGGGAAGATCGGGCACAGGGTGAAGTCTTGTCCTAAGTTGGCCAGGTGCTTTGCCTATAAGGGTTTGGGTGACTGCAGATATGTGTGTCCGGTGGCTCAACCAATTACTTATCCGTTGCGAAGGTTGCATCCGCTGAAGCATTCGCCTATTCGGAACCCTATAAGGCATGGGTTTCGAAGAGGACATCAAGAGTGTCTTATGCAGCGATGGTGAAGGGAGAGCCCTTCTGTCCAAAGTTAGAGAAGGTGTCGAGGGGCGGCTTGCTCGTTGGGTCATTTGTGGCAGGTGTTGAAGATGTGCTTCTCACGAGGTCCGGTGTCATCTCTAAACCTGGGAATTCATTTGAAGATGATGTGGTTTCATCGGGTGATGTTCTGTGTGCATCTGAGGTCTCACGGGAGTTGAGTTGCATCGTTGGCTGGAGATTCACTCGGACGGAGACTATCTTCTAGAGATTGCCTTATTTCCCAAATGGGGAGAAGTTGGAGTTGCAGCATAGGACCCTTCGAGTTCTAGGTGTTCCCCTACTTTCTCAAACAGTCGACTCACTGAAGCTCGCGCTCCTAGATCGGATGTCAACAAGAGCTAGTTGTGGTGGTTAGTTGGTGGGGTGTCCCCTCGATGTTTGTTTGGTCCATGCATGTGGGACATGTGATCTTCCGAATAACAGCTGAGGAGATGCTACCTCCCACTCAACCAGGGAAGTTGGTGGATGGGGCTTTCGATTAGCGAGGGACCTAAGTATCGGAGGAAGAGGGTCTCATTTTACCGGAGGGGGATCCTGGTGGAGACTGGAGAGGTAACACCGACAGTGACATTGGAGAGGCCCGCAGAAATCTGGAGTGATCTTGGTCCTGAATGGTTTGATTCCTCCAATTTTCAGGGGTTCGCTTTCTAACACTCGAACATGGTTGTGATTCAGGTTTGATTCCTCCAATCAAATTGTCTTCAGGGGTTCGCTTTCTAACACTCGAACATGGTTGTGCTCTGAGCTTTTATTGCATTTAGTGGGGTCATTTTCTGTGCGAAGCATTTCTATGTAGAGAACGCAATTCATCTAGCCAAGACTACTCCCCTCGAGTCCTGGCTCTTGTAACTGTTTCTTTTAAGGGATATTTACCCAGCAGACCCTGAAATCTTTCGAAATTACCTCTACGACTTTTGAAACATCATAATTCCTTCCACGACCCCGTAATCTTGCTCCGTCTTACCCCACGAACCCTGCCGTTAAATTGACACATCTTGAGTTAACTTCATTGAGTTAAAAACGAGTTAATCTAACCAATCCGTGATCGGACGGCTAGAATCAACCAAAAGCCTCTTCCATCTCTCCTCCCTCATCGAGGGCATTTTCCTGGCCGGAGGAGGTGTGCGTGAGGGAGCGTGGCACTTCGGCTCGACCTGAGCTGGGACTGGGCTGGAGGAAGTTCATGGAAGGGAGGAGGTTGGCGACGGCCTGGAGGGAGGTGGGGGGCTTCGAGAAGGAGAGGTGGACGGGTGGGTGGGGGAGGGGGGGACTTCGAGCGGCTGCCGGAAGGGGGGGGAGGATCAAGCCCGGTGGGGGAGGAGGGGACTTCGAGCGGCTGTGCTGGGGGCTCCGGGGGTCTTCGAGCACTGGGAGCTTCGAGCACCGCGCACTGGGAGCTTCAAGCGCCGAGAGCTTCGAGCGCCGGGGGTCTTCGAGCGCTGGGAGCAATGGGGGTCTTCGAGCGCCGGGGGTCTCCGGGAGCTCGAGGCGCCGGGAGCTTCGATCGCTGGGGGCTCCGGGGGAAAGGGCGCTTCGAGCGCTGGGGGCTCCGGGGGTCTTCGAGCACTGGGAGCTTCAAGCGCCGGGAGCTTCGAGCACTGGGAGCTTCAAGCGCTGGGGGGGGGGGGGGGGTCTTCGAGCACCGCGCGCCGGGAGGGGGGCTCCAGCGGCAGGGGGCAAGGAGGTGGGGAGCTTCGAGCGGCCGCCGGGAGGAGGGCCAGGAGGTGTTGGGTGGTGGGGAAAGGAGGCGGCGGGAGGAGGGGGTGCCGAGGGTGAGGGCAGAGTCGGGAACAAGGAGGAGGAGGAGGCGGAGGTCGGGGAGGAGGGCCATGGAGGGAGGAGGTGTTGGGTGTTGGGTGGTGGGGAAAAGGAGGAGGGTAGAGGGAGTGGCAGTGAAGGTAAATTCGACAAATAAAATAGGCATAAGATAAAAGAATTTAACGGAATCTAGTTAGTTTTAACGGGTAAATGGATGGGGGTTAACCACAGGGTTTATTGGGTAAGGGTTAGCAAGATTACGGGGTCGTGGGAGGAATTACGATGTTTCAAAGGTCGTAGAGGTAATTTCGAAAGATTTGAGGGTCTGCTGGGTAAACATCCCTTCTTTTAATATGGTTAGGGCAAGCACATTAATGTGGTTTCCCCTTTTTTGAACCAAAAAATGGGAAACACGCTACGATGTCCATCCCAAATATATTAAAAAGGAAGATTCAAAAAGACTTACAGAAGCCATGACTCGAGGAGTCCTGGCATAAGAAATTACATTATCCACATAAAAGCGATGAGAACAAAAAACCACACAACTCCGAGCTAGCCACAAAGCCCAAATAACCGCTAGTGGAAGAAGGTGCTCATGTCTAGGTCTATGCTTTGCTAAATGAAGAGATTCCCAGAAAGTATCTGAGTTGTGTAGGTTCTGTTCACCCAATCTGAACCTAGCTCAGACTAAATAGGGGAGGATATTCCGTAGCTGAAAAAAAGATGGTATATCGTCTCAATCTCCTCATCACATAAGGGGCATCGATTTGATACACCTGCAAAGATCCTTGCCCTGCGGTCTCATGTCAAGATGCGCCTTCGTCTCAAGAGCCACAAGAAATGTTAATTATGCTTAGAAGCTTTAGGCCCCAAATTAAATTGCAATCACGAATCAGAGAGTTCACGACAGGAGGAGAAGGTATTTCCAACGCTCTGTACGCACATTTCACCATAAACATTTTGTCCTTCCATGTCCAGTGGTCTCTACCATTGGTTGGGCTATCTATATCGCTCAAGGTGTCTCTAGTCGTTGGTCTGTAAAATATGTACAGAACGAGGGCATCCAACTCCTATCAATCCAATAGTCTTTGACCCTTGCTTCCTGACCCGTTGCAAAAGCAAAAAGTCGTGGATAAAGTGCCGCCAACTTGCCATTACCAATTCAATTATCTCACCAGAAAGTGAAAGAGCCACCATTGCCCGTAACGTGGCAAAAAAATCATGGAACCTCGACAAAACCAGTCTAATTTCATTCCAAAAGGCTGGATGGAAGGAACGAAGGAAAGACGGAAAGGTTATCTTGCACTTGGATGCCACATATACAACGAACAAGTCTGCAGCAAAGGTCTTCGTCTCTGCCCCCAAATCCTGCTAACCTACTTCATAAATAGAGCCTTATTTAATGTCTTAAGAGCCTTATACATAAGAAGTGAGCCATACCCCTCGATAGGTATTTATGTAGTTTGTTTATGTTAACCCAACCTCGGGCTCTCTCTATAAAGAGAGGCCTAGATGTCACTATTCAATATACCAAGTATTACGCTTGACAATGTAAATTAATTATTGAAATTACATGTAAATCCTTGTCATAATAGTAACTTAAGCATAGTCATGTAAAGTTGCCTAGTTTTACGTCATTGGTTCCATGTTGCAGAAGTTGGTATTTGGTATCCAGTAGAACATGTCATTGAATTAAGAATAACTGGTACTCAAGCGACTATCAGGAATTATTTGATTTCATATTTTTTATTTTAAACATAAAAAATATTTACAATACATATATTCTTTTATTTTTATAAATATATGGTCATCAACTGACAAGAATCCAAAATAAAAATACTAATCACCAAGATATATATGTGGAATTTTGATATTTGTAATGATACCATGATAAATGGCAACCCTTAAGAATAAAAAAAATCCTGTAAGTCAACTGAATAGTCGGACCGACTAGAGGTTTATTCAATTACCCCCCCCCCCAACCCGTACCTCATAGTCAGACCGACTATTCGGTATAGTCAGTTGACTACTGTAACACTGTCATGGTTTCTTTAACCTTATTAATACCACATACCTATTAATGTTGTTACTAAGAAGGTAAGTAAATACGTAACGTGAAGTAGATCTAATGATATAAACTTTCTTCAAAGGAGTAAGAAGGTAATGACCAAAGAGTAAGAAGATGCTTCTTCATTAACTTTTTACGTAGTCGGTAACTCCGTTTGATGCCATCAAGTATATGTAAAATTATACCATTTGTCACCACTTATGTCAGCACTCATAAATTCAAAGGTTTTTATCACTTGTGCCCCTCTGAGATATCGCAATTTCAGTTATGCCCCTATCTTTTTGGTAATATCAGTTGTGTCCCTCACTTCTTTCTCCGTTATCACTTGTGCTCTTCCGTCAGATTGATCGTCAATGAGTTGACTTAACCATGGTTTTTTCAAACCTTGGTGCAGTTAAGAGGGGTATTATTGTCCAGACTTCTTCTTCATCTTCTTCCTCCTCCATTTGTTCTTCTTCCTTTCTCTTCATATTTCTTCTCTCTTAGTTACACCTTCATGCATCCATCAAATCTCTAAATTTTTTGTATTTTCACGGATATATCACTTATTACGGATCAAATGGTGAATTTTATTGATTTTTTTGGTGAATTTTCATGAATCAACTAGTCAAAAATTTATCTTAGCATCACAAATATTGAAAGTCCTCCATTGGCCGTTGGCCGAAAAAGCTCGGGATGATCAACATCCAAATCTTTTTTTTATTTTAAAAACCCAGCCGCTTCGTAACTTCTCAACAGGGATGGGACGCCGCAGTAGGAGATCGTGCGGGAAGCGCGGGGCCGCAGGCGGATCGGTTGGAGGAGTGGCGGTCGTCGCTTCGCGTGGCGTGCGCGCGGGGAGGCACTGCTGGCGCGCCGCCAAGGGACGCGGAGGGACGGTTGGCACGGACGGTGGCGCCACGCCCTGGAGCGCGGAGCAAGGAGGTACCGCGGCGGGAGGCTGGGCGGTGGTGGTCGCGGAGGAGCGTCGCGCGCTGCTTGGCAAGGCCACCGGCTACGCGCGGCGGAGCGCGAGGGCGGAGGCGGCGCGGCGCGCTGCGAGCTACTCGTTGGGACGGAGGCTTTGGCGGGCGGTGGAGGAGGCAGTGTCGAGGTCGAAGGAGCGGATGAGGGACTGGACGTGGTTGTGGAGGTTGAGGCGGGGGCCGATGAGGTTTGAGGTGGAGTCAGGGAGGCGGGGGGCGTTGGGATCGCGAGGAGGGCGGGGTGCGGAGGGGTCGCAGCGGAGGGCATGGAGCGGAGGCTCTATGCGGAGGCGCCATTTGCGGTGGCGGCACTCGGCGGCAGCTTCTTCGGTGGAGGAGAAGGCGAAGGTGCGTGCGGAGGAGATGGGGAGGAAAGGGGATGGATGGAGGAGGGTGGAGGTGCGGAGGAGAAGGAGGTGGCGTAGGGGGCGGGGGCTCTCCAGGAAGGGAGGAAGTGGAAGAGGAAGAGGAAGAGGAAGAAGATGGGAGAGGAGGAAGAGAAGGGAGGAAGAAGACGGGGGAGGAGGAGGACTTTTCAATCCCTTTTTTTAATTTAATTCCATTTGTGTCCTTGAAGTTAACGGTCGTTTGTGTAGGGAATGGACGGTCACTAACCCGAGGGGCACAAGTGATAGATTAGCAAGAAGTGAAGGGCACAATTGATATTCCCAAAAAGATAGGGGCATAACTGATATTGTTATATCTCGGAGGGGCACAAGTGATAAAAATCTTAAATTCAAATAAATAGGTATAAAGTAGTATATATTAGTATACTCAACTTGACATCACGATATGTCAACTCACCAACATAATCTAAAGACAAGACACTACACTTGATAGAGAAAGTTGATACATGAACAAGATTTTTTTTGGATTTTGATCTTACAACTAAAGTATGGTAGCAAGAGTTCATTGATTTTATTGAACTTAGTACCGAGAATATAACCTCTATTGCATGTTTCGTTTTTTCATATGTCAAAAGCATTCTCTCTATCCTCTCAATGGACACCTTCTCATGTGATTCCGAAACTACGACTATGCCTTATGAACACATTTTCCCTTCATCTCAACTTCCAACCATTATTTTAAAAAGTGTGTCTCAAGGTAGTGAGGCATAAGTCTGAAGGTATTTTTTAACAAAAACACCCCGATGATTAAGCCTCGCCCAAAAGTTGTGAGGCATAAGCCTCAGGGTGATGGTGAGGCAGTAAGGCGTATGGGGTGGTGAGGCAATGGTGAGGCGCAAGCCTCGGCCATCTGACTGAAGAAGCTTCTCATCCTTGCACTATAATAGAAGTTCCTAGTCTAATCTCCAATATTTAAACTATTGTGTAGTGTAAATGGAGGTGTGAATAACTCACATAACTGAGTCTAAGTTTTGATTCTTTTGAACGAGATCAACACTTCTAATCATTATTACATTTTTTTGAAGATCAAAAGAGGGGGCAGCACGCTATGGTGCCCTCCCCAATGTATTAATAAAACTTAAGAAAAGGAAAAAGCAAAAAAACAAGAAAAGACATCACAGAAGTGACCAGGCTTCCACAAAAGCCTTTGATTGATACAACACATTCTCAGAATAAAACCTTTGACCCGAGAACACCAGGGCATTTCTAGCCATGGAAGGATATATCGATATCGATATCGTTTTGATATCGTGTCGATATCGATATATCGACGATATATCGTCGATATATCGCCGATATATCGCTATATGTAGGAATCTTTCTGAAGAAAATGTCTGAAATCGGATATATCCATATATCGATTTCGATATCGGTCCCATGTCGATATTGATATATCAGCGATATATCGCCGATATATCGGGATACGGCCTTCCATGTTTCTAGCCAGCCAAATACTCCAAAGCAAAGAGACTGGACCCAATATCTCCGCCCGCGGTCGGTGATGGATGGAACGAAGGGAGTCCCAGAAGGTGTCGAAGGACGATGAGCTGACCCAATCAAGGCCCAGGTCACTCCAAGAACCGGCCGTGCAAGAACAAGTGAAGAACAGATGGTCCATCGACTCCGTGCCAGCCCCGCACAGGTAGCAGGACTCAGAGGAAGACCCAAAGAACCTCACGCACCGGTCCCGAGTCATTAAGCGTTTGCGCCTGAAGAGCCACAAGAAGAAACCAATCCGCTCAGGGAGGCGGAGCCCCCATATCATAGAACAATCCTTAACGAGAGCCTCAGTGGGAGCGAGCGGAGGCCTGCGAATGACCGCACAACCAGTGTTCAGGAAAGCGGCCGAGTAAACCGCATACTCGACTGCATACTCATACTCGGTAGCATTGCCGCTCTGATGCAGTGTGACCCCAAATTATGGGGCCACATCTATTTAATCAAATAAATATCAATTTTATTTACGTTTTTTAGCGGTCGTATTGGTCTAGTTAAATAATCGAGATCGCCTGTGATCTCAACGTTTATTTCGTAGATTTTAATTATAATTGTTGGTCAATTAATTAGTTAGAGTCTAATTAAAGTCATTAAAGGTCAATTTAAAGTTGTTAGAGTCCGATTAGGAAAGTTGGTTGTCAATTTAATTGAGTTTACTATTTTTGTAAACCCTCTCTCCTATATAAAGAGAGGGTAGGCCCTTGTTTTTAGTAAGTCAATGATTATGAAAATTTGAGAGTTACTCTCTATCCCTCTTTCTCCCTTTCTCCCTCCACGCGATCTCCGCGGTTCTCCTTCTTCAATCCCTCGTTACCGACGAGTGTTCTTCTTCTCAACCTCTCCTCTGCTCCACCGATATTCCACCGTCAATTATTTTATTTTATCGTCGACGCCGGAGGCCGTTTGCATCATTTGGTATCAGAGCATGGCATTTAGATCGTCCTCACGATCTAACGATCCGTCACGGCGCTCGCATCGACATCATCGTTCGTCCGAACAAACACGACGAGCCATCTCCACCATCGACGCCACCTTCACAGAGACGGGGGACATGATACGTGATTTGCAGGCCAACCTCCAATCCATGTCTCGGAACCTAATGGCCTACTTTGAGGCCTACCGCGACGCCCAATCGAAGCCGCCATCCGTTGAAGCCGCTATCGCGAGTTTGGACGAGGAAAACCTCGCGAAAGAAGAAAAAATGACTGTTGTAGAAGAAAAAAATGCTGAAACGGCCGCTGTCCAGCACCTTCCAGGCTCGATCTCGCCACCAGAATTGCTTCCATCGGCCCTTCTGACCGTCCCGGCGTCGCCCAAACTACCCCAGGTAATCCTCCAGCCTTCCTCCTCACCCACAACCCCCGTCCCGGACCCTTCCGCACCACCAATACCACCCGCTGCCCTTGCTGTCTCCACCCCAACCCAGCCCCCAACCGCGCGGGCACCCTCCCCCACCCACGTAAAGCCGACAACGCCGCCATCTAGCCCCCAGCGCCCGCACGCCCCCCTCCAACTCGCCGCCATCGCCCCAACCCTGCACCCGCATCCACATCGCCTCCTTCCCCCTCTGCCTCCCGCAAATCTCCCCAGCCCCCCCCTCCTCCTCCGCCACTTCCGCGCGCCCCCACCCCTGCTACCGTCTTCCCCACCCGCAGCGCCTCCCCTCTGTGCACCGTCCCTCACCACCAGACCCCATGAGCCCTCCCTCGCCATTTCCCCATTCCCCCTCCGACCCCCCTTCGCCTCACCCGAAAACACAGCGGGACCCCACCCTCTCCGCACCTCGCGTCACGCGCGCCAACCCCGCGTCGTCACCACGCCGCCGCTGCCTCGACTGCGCGGCCTCCTTCCTCTTGCCAGCCACCCCCGCGACAACCACGCGCGCCGCCTTTTCGCCGCACCCCCGCGCCAAGGGCCTGTCGAACCCCATCTCCCCGCCAAACCGCACCGGCCCCGCCCGCGAGACCACCGCCCCCGCCTGTCCCAGCGAGAGATCGTCGCCGCCAACTTAACGGGGAAGCCCTGCTGCCCTCCCGCGCATAAAAGGAAGGGCCGAACCCTAACCCAATCGAGATTAACGGAGCAGGGATCCCAGGAATTGGGGAATTGGTTATTTGGGAAAATTTACAAGATGAAATTTCCAAAAATATTTATTTGCAAGAAGGTCCGAGGCTATAGAAATGTGAGGAAAATTGAAGGGGTACGAAAATTGCAGTGGTACCCTCCACTTGGGAAAAACTATAAACGTAATGTTGAAGATGATCCCATGGGAGGAAATTGAAGCCCCAATTCAAGGATAATTTCTCCAACTATACACCTACGTCATGCAATTCGTCAGGAGCCGAATTTTTAAAGCGGTAGAGAGTTGATGCAGCGTGACCCCAAATTATGGGGCCACATCTATTTAATCAAATAAATATCAATTTTATTTACGTTTTTTAGCGGTCGTATTGGTCTAGTTAAATAATCGAGATCGCCTGTGATCTCAACGTTTATTTCGTAGATTTTAATTATAATTGTTGGTCAATTAATTAGTTAGAGTCTAATTAAAGTCATTAAAGGTCAATTTAAAGTTGTTAGAGTCCGATTAGGAAAGTTGGTTGTCAATTTAATTGAGTTTACTATTTTTGTAAACCCTCTCTCCTATATAAAGAGAGGGTAGGCCCTTGTTTTTAGTAAGTCAATGATTATGAAAATTTGAGAGTTATCTCTCTATCCCTCTTTCTCCCTTTCTCCCTCCACGCGATCTCCGCGGTTCTCCTTCTTCAATCCCTCGTTACCGACGAGTGTTCTTCTTCTCAACCTCTCCTCTGCTCCACCGATATTCCACCGTCAATTATTTTATTTTATCGTCGACGCCGGAGGCCGTTTGCATCACGCTCCGAGTATGATGAAACGGTCATGTATGCAGGTTGACCCGCATACTCGGCCAAGTATATCCCCTATGCGGTTGCTTACTCGGTCGTCTTTCTAATGGAAATTTTTTTTACTGAACCTAAACCCAAATAACCCCACCCGTATAATAACATAAAACCACATACTCCCTGCATAAAACCGCATACTCTCTCGCATAAACTGCATTTTCCCCGCATACTCTCCCGACTGATGATATTAACATAATATTAAATTTTATTTATATTTTTTAATAATAATAAATATTAATCCGCATAAAACCGCATACTCCCCTCATACTCTCCCACATACCGCATACTCTCTATGCAGTGACCCCTCCGACTGAATACCGCATACCACCTTCCTGAACATTGCAATCAACACAACATTGCTTCTACTTTATAACATCTAGCAACAACGCACATTAAGCAAGCACATTTCCTTAAATACATATGGGAATATGTGATCATCTAATTCTCTGACATTGTTCTTACTTTGGATTGTTTTTAAATTTTATTTCCTGCATTGATTCTTGATACAATTACATCTATGAATAAGAATCAACTCTTTCAATATGTACTTTGAACTAAATAGTAAGTTTATTAGTCGAAACTATGAAAATATGAGGTGCGGTATAAAAATATCAAAAAAAACAACCAAATCAATAACCGTAATAATGATAAATAACTGATGGCACAAGGTCTTGACCCTGATACCCCCACTTCCTTATACAACTCGAACCAACTATTCTACCAGCACCTCTCTATCATCGTAGTGGTATGTAAAATACATACATATATACATACACATTTTACAAACATGTTTCCTAAGTTAATGGGCCAAGTTGACATGCCAAGCGGCATTTTACTCGAGATCAACGTATTATGGAAACGATCTCAAATTCTTGGTCCGCGCCTAATTAAATTAATGAACTTCTGTCACAAGTCTTTCACGAGTTGAACCAGAGCTTTTAGTATAACCCCAGTAATCCAGTTGAAATAACAGAAGAAAGAACTTGTGTGATCTAACCTGGCCCTAGCAGCTTCATCAGGAGCATGATGGCGAAGCAGCAGTATGGCAATCACAGCAACAACTCCGTAAGTAATCCTTGAGGACCAACTTGGTTTTTCTCCCTCTTCTTTCTTGGGCCAAAACCGAACCAACTCTCTGAACGTTGTCTCTTCAGCATTAATATTTGGGAAGAACCATACACGCTTTCCAAGGATGATCCACAGTGCGCCAAAAACCATCGCCCTCACTGCAAGCATGTCCAACATATTAATTTAGTGGTATTGGCTAGTTTTCCTGGTATTGCCCAAGAAATAAAAAAAGGAAGAAAAACCAGCATGTACTTGGTCCTTCATACAGCAACATATATAATGTCAAAGCCGAACTTACACACAAGAAGGGTCATGATGAACATTAAAGCTCCAGCACAGAAGTAAAGCACCACAATTTTGCACTGATATGGATAGACGGGAAAGAGGCATATTGCTAGTGCAAACAAAGGCCAACTATAGGATAGTATCGCCTGCCACAGAGTCACCCTCTTCTCATACATCCATGCAAAAAAGGAATCATTATCAGAAAATACTTGGTCCTGCATCCACAAATTCGGTCAGTTGAATAATCCTCAGTATTTTTCCTTTCGCAAATAATAAGACAAACAGGCATTTCTAGATTTAAAGAATCATAATAAATGGGCATAAAGTTCAACAAATGACTGTTCCCCATCCTCCATCAATCCTAAGTTTCTCATACATGATATTATTAATCAGATGGTAGTGTTACAGCCGATCATCTATAGGGACTGAGAATTTCATCTTGGATTTAATGGTGTGGCTTGTATCACCTCACAAGCCTTTTAGCTTCTCCCATTTCATTTGAAGCCCCCCCCCCCCACATACTCCAACTTAATCAAATTGTGAAATGCATTCTCGGTAGGTAGCCCATCAGACGTGTCACGCATAAAACATTTATAGTCCTTGGAAAATAAAAGTCAATACTCCCACAAGATCATCTCCCAATGTCACAGCGAGAAGCCCCTCTCAAGCCAAATTTGACTGCAACAATCCAACTGGCGTGAATTCTTCAAATCATTCATTGGACTGTTGAGATAATTACTATTTTTAGTATGGTCCTTTATGTAATTTCCTTTTTTTGTTTCATCTTCTTGTAATTTACCCAAGGGTTCTTTCCTATATAAGGGAACCCTTGGGCCTCTCATAATATATCCCAGTATGCTTCTTTAACTTGGTATCAGAGCGACAGTCCTATTAGAGACCGGAGTTCCTCGTATCATCCCTAACCCTACCCCGACACCTATACCCCCTCTCCTGACCCGTGCGCCTCGCGCGCCCCGTCTCCCTGCGACTCCCAGCGCCTCCCCCCCCCCCCCCCCCCGCGCCCCGGTCCATCCCGTGGCTTGAGACCTCGCCGTCCCACGCCTCAGGCCGCCCCGTGCCTCACGCGGTTCTGCGCACCCCTAGCCTCCCTACGCCCCCGCGTGCCCAGGCGCCCCTGACCCGACTTCCAGACCTCCAGGGGATCTGCGCCCCTGACGGTTCCCTTATATAGCATACTGGGATATATTATGAGAGGCCCAAGGGTTCCCTTATATAGGAGAAGAACCCTTGGGTAAATTACAAAAAGATGAAACATAAAAAAGAAAATAAAGGACCATACTAAAAAAAGTAAGTATCTCAATACTCCCCCTCAAGCTAAAGCGTAGATGTCAATAAGACTCAGCTTGGAACAACATCTCTGATAAGGTCCTCTTGCTAGAGCCTTTGTAACTATATCTACTGTCTGGTCTCCAGAACTGACATGCGTAGTAGTGATAATACCTTTCTGAATCATGTCACGAGTGTAGTGGCAATCTACCTCTATGTGCTTCGTCCTTTCATTAAAAGCTGGGTTATTTGCAATGAAGAGAGCAGCTTGATTATCACATTGGAGGTGCATGGGAAGAGAACTTTTATGGTCAGGTCAGTGAGAACGGATCTGACCCAAATCATCTCTGTACTAGCCTGTGCCATGGCCCTGTATTCCAATTCAGCACTTGATCTAGCAACCACAGTCTGCTTCTTACTCTTCCATGAAACCAGAGACTTCCCTATGAACACAGCAAATCCAGACGTAGACTTTCTATCCTTTGGACATCCAACATAGTCTGCATCTGCGTATGTTGTCACTGAGAGAGATGTGCCTCTGCTGAAAAGAAGTCCAGTACCAGGTGAAGTCTTCAAATATCTCAAATCATATGGACTGCATCCATATGTGCCTGTCTGGGCTGCTCCATAAACTGGCTCACTTTGCTAATGGCAAATGCTATGTCGGGCCTGGTAATAGTTACATATAGTAGCTTGCCAACAAGCTCTCTGTATCTTCTCTTGTCGACCTCCTCAGTATCATCATCATAGAACTTCATGCTTGGGTCAAGCAGAGTAGTGGCAGGTCTACAATCTGCCATGCCAGTTTCTGAAAGAAGATCTATAACATATTTTCTCTGGGTCATTACAAGACCCCGTTGATTCCTGGCAAACTCTATTCCGAGGAAGTAACGTAAATGTCCAAGGTCCTTGGTCACAAACTGTTGACCTAGGAAGTCCTTGGCATCCTGAATACCCTGCTTGTCATCCCCTGTAATAATAATGTCATCAACGTAAACAAGAATGTGTAATACCTCTCTGGGTCTTCTGTATGAACAAGGAGTGATCGGCTGTTGATCTCACAAACCATTGCTGCTCTATCAAGTCCGAGAGCTTTTGGAACCATGCTCTTGGACTTTGCTTGAGACCATAGATAGTCTTGTGTAACCTGCAAACCTTCTGACACTCCCCCTCAGCAGCAAACCCAGGTGGTTGCTGCATGTAGACCTCCTCTTGTAGGTCACCATAGAGAAATGCATTCTTAACATCAAGCTGAAAAAGAGGCCAACCTCGTATCACAGCAACAGCAAGGAGAATGTGTAGAGTAGAATGTCTGGCAACTGGGGAGAAAGTATCGTGATAGCCCACCCCATATGTCTGAGTAAATCCTCGTGCCACAAGTCTCGCCTTATAGCGATCCACACTGCCATCCGCACGGTGTTTCACAGTGAACATCCATTTGCATCCCACGACTGATGTATCAATAGGAGCAGAAACAATACTCCCCGTACCACGTGATTGTAGTGCAACCATCTCCTCCTCCATGGCTAACCTCCACTGACTATCTTTGAGAGTCTCCTGATATGTCTGTGGTATCTGCACGGCTGATAGTGTTAGCGAAAATCTCCTGAAATCCTCTGACAACCTGCTCAAAGAAATTTGGGCTGCAAGAGGGTAAGTAGCACACGCCCGTTTCTGCTTTCGCAGAGCAATCGGTACGCTAAGATCATCTGCTACGTCCTAGGCATGTATATTTCTCTCTTGAGAGGGTGTATGCTCCTCTTGTTGTACAGTTAACTCAGTAGTGCCATCAGTAGAAATATTATGCTCATTACATACCTGAGGCGTGCTGGATGATGGGCAAGGCCTGTGAGCAAGGCGAACAGAGCGAGGTCTGCGAGGAACAACATGAGGTAAGAACTGAACCAATGGAGGTGGTGGTGGCGGAGGAGGTGGTGGTGGCGGAGGAGGAAGAGGTGAAGGTGAAGAACCAACTGTAGGAGGTGGTGGTATGTATATCTCATCATCAGAGTCAGATGGAGTATGTCACCTGTAGGAGAAAAATACATGACCGACTCAAAGAAAGTAAAGTCAGCACTAACAAAATATTTTTGGCTTAGTGGATCAAAGTAGCGATGCCCCTTTTGGGTACGAGAGTAGCTGACAAATACACACTTGACAGCTCTAGGAGAGAGCTTGTCACGCCCTGGAGAGACATCATGAACAAAGGCAACAGATCCAAACACACGAGGTGTAAGAGAGAAGAGATCTTTCTCGGGAAATGCAATCGAGTAAGGAATCTTCTCTCCTAACACGGATGAGGGCATACGATTTACCAGATTGCAAGCAGTAAGGACAGCATCACCTCAGTAAGAATGAGGAGCACAACTCTGTATCAACAATGTTCTGATCACATCAAGTAAGTGATGGTGTTTGCACTCGGCAACACCGTTCTGCTGGGAAGTGTAGACACATGAGGTCTGGTGAACAATGCCACGGGATCTAAGGAACTCGAAAAGATGTAAGGTGCAAAATTCCAAGGCATTATCAGAACGAATATACTTGACATTGACAGAAAAAAATATTCTTTTTTTCATTAATAAAATACTTGATAGTGGATCCAGCCTCAGACTTATTCTTCAATAAGAAGACCCAAGAAAGTCTAGAAAAACCATCGACCGCTACAAGATAAAAATGGTGTCCTTGAAGATCAGTAACACGACTAGGACCCCAAATGTCTAAATGAAGGAGCTCAAATAGCTGAGAACTGCTCCGACTCTGACGGGATGGAAAAAATGAACGGTGATGCTTCCCAAGTTGGCATGCTTCACATTGAAAGGAGGATCTCGTATAAATATGAGGGAAAACATGACATAACTTATGCAGAGGAAGATGTCCAAACCTAAGGTGCCACAAGTAAGGAGAGACAGGTCCAGTAGGTATAATAGAAACATTAGCATGAGGAGGTTGGACCAGTCTGCAGAGTCCCCGCTGCTCACGGCCACTTCCAATCACCATGCCCGTGAGTATGTCATGAAACACAAGAGATGAAGGGTCAAAGATAGCACGACAATGCATATCCTTAGTGATCTGACTAATAGAAAGTAAATTCATTTGAAACGCGAGAGCATATAAAACATTTTTCAGATGCATGGACGGTGTAAACTGCACCTCCCCCTATCCTGTAACAGGTAAGTGGTCAACGTTAGCAATGACGACCCATCTGTCGGGTGGTATAGCTAGCCCTGTAGGACTTCAGTTGCGTTTTGTCTTCGCACAAGTGGTAAGAAGCACCAGAGTCCATAATCCATTCTGTCATGTATGTATTCGTACTACCAGTAAAGGCATAGGTGATACCTGAGGAGCTCGAAGAGGCTCTGGCTGCTGCAGCGGTATCTGTGGTGGTGTCAGCACTAGGAGTCATCATCTTCCGAATACGAGAGACAATATAATCCAGGCGAGGATCGGCCTGGGGAGCTGAAGTCTCTGCAGACAATCTGCTCTGTTGCTCGACCAGAAACATGATATCCATGCTTCTGATAGCATGTATCCTCTGCATGTCCAGGCTTGCGGCAGTAAGTGCAGGGACCACGGTAGCGTCCACCGCCTCTTCCTCGAGGTGTACATCCTCTGGACTGGATCGCCCCGCTTTGACCACGAGAAGCGGCCATCGCTGAGGAGTGCGAAGACGTGGCTGTCGACAGAATGATGAGCCGGCTGAGACGACTATAGGCCTCCTCGATAGGAGGAATGGTTGCTTCAGTAAGAAGATGAGTACGTGCAGCATCATATTCTCTATCAAGTCCAGCCATGAAAACTCCAACCATCGTGGAGTTCCTATACGTCTTCTGCTGCTCAATAGACGTCGTAATGGGCATGTAGCTATGGAGCTTTTCAAACATGCCTCGCAGCGAAGAATAATAAACATGCAGAGGGTGGTCATTCTGCTTGGTATTGTAGATATAAACTATAGTTAAAGGATCTTGGTCTCATTTTTTGCTTGTGCATAGGTGGATGCCAAAGTATCATACATTGCCTTGGTAGTGGGCTGGAATAAGAATATCATTTGCTATCTCTGTAGTAAGAGTCCCACAAAACCAAACACGCGTATATGCATCATCTTGCTTCCAAGAAGCGTTTGTCCCAGTCTTATCCGTTGGCTCTGGATCTTTCAGGATGTGCTCCTTATTGTTGCATTGCATGAGGGTGAGAAAATGCATGAACCATAACTCATAATTGGTCACATCCATCTTAACGATAGGAACCGGACCCTTAAAGGCTCCGGATGAGAAGATGTCACCCTTGTTGTCTGACATTATGAGAAAATAGCCAAATAACGGAGTTCAACTGGGAAGTAGACCGATGGATCTACAAAATCATACGGAGTATTGGTTGGTCGTGTAGACTCATGCAACCATCTTTATTAATTCTCATCTCTTGCCAAAAAACGTAACTTAGAGATTCAAAATCACTTTCTCTGATAGAAATCCGATCTCAGAACTACATGTAGATATGCTCGGAGGCGTATTCAGGGGGGCATGACACAGGGGGCCTGGACGCAGCTACACCAGGGCGCGTAGAGTCTAATCGCGCAGAGAGGTCCTGATCGCGTAGCGAGGGTCTGATCGTGCGGCCACACCAGGACGCGGCTACACCGTGGAGAGGTCCTGGGCGCGCAGAGATCCTGATTTCGTAGGGAAAATGGCCGCGCAAGGGGCCTAGTCGCCTAGTCGCGCAGATGCCCTGGAAGTTGGGTCAGGGGCGCAGATGCCCTGGAGGTCTGGAAGTCGGATCAGGGGCGCGGGGCGCCTGGGCGCGCGGGGGCATAGGGAGGCCGGGGGTGGCATAGGGAGGCCGGGGGTGCGCAGAACTGCGTGAGGCGCGGGGCAGTCTGAGGCATGGGACGGCGAGGTCTCAAGCCACAAGATGGCCCGGGGCACGAGGGGGCGGCAGGGGGAGGCACTGGGGCGCTGGAGTCGCAGGGAGACGGGGCGCGCGAGGCGCACGGGTCGGGAGAGGGGGTACAGGTGTCAGGGTAGGGTTAGGGATGATATGAGGAACTCCGGTCTCTAAAAGGATTGTCGCTCCGATACCAAGTTAAAGAAGCATACTGGGATATATTATGAGAGGCCCAAGGGTTCCCTTATATAGGAGAAGAACCCTTTGGTAAATTACAAAAAGATGAAACAGAAAAAAGAAAATTACATAAAGGACTATACTAAAAATAGTAATTATCTCAACACGTTTGAAGGCATGGAACATTTCCTAACGTCTTCAAAGTACAGGCATATAGAGAATTATGAATGCGAGAGCTAATTCAATGATAAAATTCTGATGCCGAATATACTTACACGGTACAGCTCTAAATGCGCAGGCCATGAAGATAGTTTCTTCTTCCCAGGACGTAGAGTTTTAACCACTCGATCGCATCGCACCAGAAGCTGCTTCTTTAGTAAAACATTCACGATATCCCCGGCCTCCATATCCTTATTCGACCCCAGAATCTGTTTTATCTCAGGATGATTGCCTACGAAGGCAACGAAATCCTTCCCTCTGAAGTATTCCACCCTCGTCTCCTGCATAACAGCCCATCTCGATTCGAGTTGCTTGTTGTCCCGGACCTTGTCGGCAAACAATCGGAACAAATCCTTTGGTTTAGCAGGCTTCTGCAAGAGACCCAAATCGAAACAATTACACATTTCCATCCTCATTACGTTCGGAATAAATTAATTATAAAAAACGAAGCTTTTCGAAACCATGAACTCAAAGTCAAACTAATCCGAGCCAAAAAAAAATCAATTCTACCGCATCAAAATCCGATCTTTTTCAGTTGGAGTGCATCAGCAAAGCCAACGGGACATCTTTCAGATCCTCTTTACGCGAGACCTCCGGATGATCGAATTTCGACTCGCGGGGCTCGAAATATTCGCGGATCAGGAAATTGCAAACGGAAACCCTAACAGAGCGCGGAGAATGGGGGAGGAGATGGGAAGAAAGACCTTGGAAGAGGAGGAATCGGGGGGATCTCTGGTGCCATTTTGGGCAGAGCCGCGACGGACCTTCTTCTTCTCCGTCGCCGATTTGGTCATCCTTCTCTCCCTCTCCATCTCTCCGCCTCTTCCCCTAAATCGGATCAGTCGACGTCAGCTCACGTGATGCTCACGAGTATTAGGTACGGGGATCGGCGGGGATCGGCTGGAGGAACGGAGGGTGGTGAAATTGCAATTAAACTCCGAGGAAGAGATGCTCACGAGAATTTAGGTATGGGATTTTTACCCGGCAGATACTATAAACTTTTTAAATTACTTCTATGATCTTTTGCACAACGTAATTACCCCATCGATCATGTAAATTATCCCAACAACCCTCACGAGTTTCAAACATATTAACCGGAGGGTTCGTGGGGTAAGAGTTGGCAAGTTTACGGGGTCGAGGGGGAATTAGGTTGCTTCAAAGGTCGTGGAGGTAATTGGCATAGTTTATAGGGTCTGCCGGGTAAAAATTTCTTTATTCGGATTTGAGGAATGGATGAAAATGAATACAAATATATTGGTATTTGTCTATATTCGTTAAATAGGGAATGTGGATATTATTTTCTTATATTTGGTGAATACAAATATGAATATGAATACAAATATTCAACATTCGTTGAATACGAATATAATATCTTCAATTTTGACGAATACGAATGTGAATACAAATGTTCGGATTTTTTAGGATACGAATACGAATATTCGTTTTTTGAAGGGTACAAATATGGATACAAATACGATATGAATACGAATGTTCAAATTCTGGATGATGCGAATACTTACATGGTACGCAAAGAAGTAAGTTTGGTAAGATTTCTTTTATTATTTAGTTATATATTTACTTTTTCTTTTATTGTTTATTTAGCTATTTTATATATATTCATTATTAAAATATTTAATATACATTTTATATATTGGAAAACTTAAATACTTATAGCTTTTAAGTAAATTTGGACATGTATAATATTAGTATATTAATTTGTATTTATTTGTCAAATATTTATATATGAATTATCCATATTTATTTTGTATTCGTATTCATATATTTAAGGATATGATTTTATATTTTACACATTCGTGTGATATTCATATTCGTGTTCGAACTTTAGAAAGGATAAGGATATGGTAACACGTATATTCGTATCCGTATCCGATCGTTTTCATCCTACCTACAGCTATCAACGCCACCCTCCACAAAAAGAATCATATCATCCGCATAGTGAAGAATGGAGATGGATAAATCCTCCCTCGAGTAGCCACAACAGGATCCCCCAGAGACTGCATGGTTGACCATGACCTTCAGGGCATCGGTCGCATAGGGATGAAAACGATACAAATATATTTGTATCCGTCTGTATGTCCATTAAATAGAGGATATGGATGCCATTTTATCGCATCTAGTAAATACGAATGCGAATACGGATACAAATGTTCAACATTCACCGAATGCGAAATAGAGTATATGGATGTCATTTTTAAATGCAAATCTACTAAGTGACAAAATAATGCTAATGCATACAAAAATGACAAGATGCACATACAAATCATAACTCAAGCAGTCACAAATGCTTCTGATTTAATTAATAAATAACTTGATTAATTAAAAATAAATGCATCCGATAAAAGGCCGAATTAAAAGTTCAATGTAATTACTTAAATCAGTGTGCCACTTTTCGCTTTTTAAGCATAGAATATGATCAACATACAATCACACCTCAAATAAAGATCTCATCATGAAGTAATTTTTTTGATAAATTAATTGATGTTTCTAATCATGTTAAAGAGATTCAATGTTAACCAAGGTGTTAAAGTGGAGCAACAAATACGGTGAAGATCAATTTTAAGCATAATTAAAGGGCTAAAAAATTGACTTTTATTATCTGAAATTTAATACATGAGAAATAGATCAAATCAATAAATTAATAATACCACATTAAAGAGAATTGAACCATCGTTAAAATAAGGCTGATTTCAATAAATTTGGATTTAGAGAACTCAAGCTATTCAAAAATCAATACATGATTATTTTTGCAATAAAAACTTAATTAAAAACTTCATAAAATGGTACAAACAAGGACATAAGTGCAAATATATAAGATGCTAGGGCCAATTAGTAAATATCACAAGAGCAGAAGGCTTATCTTGTGAATAGATAAAACCGACAGGGCCTTCATGTAAAATTCCTAGCCGTACGTTCTGATGGCACATGATGTCTGGACTAGACTGCAAATGTAAAAAAACTCAGCAGGTACATCTGCAAGTTTTGCCATTCCACGTATTGTGTGCACGTGATCTGGATGTTCAGGTTGCGCCTCTAGTCCAGACCACGTGGCCACTGATGGTGTCTTGACTCAGGTTCAGATGCTCCAAAGCACAGAGGTGAATCTGTGCTTCGGGTCAAGACCATTGGATCTGGAGGATCCTATGGTTGATGCTCCTCCTTCAGCGATGCTCCTCCGTATGCAGTGGAGGAGGCAAGGGCTCCGGTGAAGTCTCACGCGCTCCGCCTTGGATGGTGGAGCACAGTGAAGGTTGATCAACCTTTGCAAATTCCCCGTGAAGAAGATGTTGAATCCAAAAGGGTGTTGGGCGACCTGAAATATGATTTTACTGGTGTGTCATTAGAGAGAAAAAGGGATGATCGGAGGTACTTGAAATTTCTGACCATTCAACCTTATTCTCACACCTGCAGGTGTCAACAAGACAAACCAAACCTCAGGGAATCTATTGGAGATGATGAATGTAGAATGGGGCTTGATCGAAGTGAGGGAACAGAGCCATGTTTGGGTTTTTTCTCTATGCTAGAGGAAGAATGGATCGAAGTGATCACGAAGATGGAGAAACATAGAGAATAACTAGAGTGACATATGTGAATCAATGATGGATCGTGAAGGTATACACGTGATCAGATGTGTGAAACAAAGAGAGGTATGAAGTAAATAAACTGGCCAAAACTCGGAAGAATAGAGATTGAAACCTTACCTGGGAATGGAAGGGAAACGATGAAGACGAAGAAAGTGATGAAGACGAACCTAGGGTTGGAAGCTTCAAGTGGATCCAACCGTCTCTTGAGGTTCATGGCTAGAGAACCAAGCTTGAGCAACACATGATAGGTTTGCAACATAGTGATGGAACCGTGGATCTCGTCGGAGTTAAACCTCCATCAACGCTCAATCTCACTGATACTATCTATCACAAAAGTGTAGGAAACGACTAGGAGGACCTCGAAAGAATGGCAGATCCGAAAGGAGGTTGTCGGAGGATAGATTTTGATGAGGGAAAGATGGAGTTTGGGCGATTCCCAGGCGGTGGTTTCAACCACCGCTAGTTGCTTGGAGGAGTTAAGGTTCTAAAAGGTTAGAGGTTAGCGTGGATCGAGATACTTAGGCAAAGAAAATGGTGATGTAATCGAAGGAAGAGAAATATGGAGGAGTTTAGTGATAATTAGAGAACTTGGGGAAATTGGTTCCGCTTACAGCACTTAGAGGAAGTTGTCGGTGGCTGGGGACGATGTCTCAATAGCTCAATGAGGATTCGATGGACAAGGTTTGGGTACGAGTGAACGGTTGTGATGCACAATATCAGAATGATCATGCAATCCAGGAATGAGGCGCGCTTGATTAAACCTGAGCCATCTAATTAATGCGATCGGATAGTTGAAATGGCACGCAAGGTGAAGTAAAGAGCCGACCACGTGGCTCACTCTTAGTGAGCCGCGTGGTTCAATGGAATAAATCCAAAATAAGGAAGTAAATTAAAATGAATAATAAATAACTAGAGGTGAAATTAGAAAAAGTGTTCAACATGGAAGTTGTATATCTTTTCAAGATCTACAATTTTCATATAGAACTTGAAATCAAAATAAGCAACGTATACAATTTAATATTTTTGCAAGCATCTATACATATATTTATTTTAATTCTTTTATTTTTGGTATTTTTAAAAAAATAATGTGCATATTATTATTATTTATAAATTAATGTTATTCTTTATAGAACTTTTAATGATTAGAAAATACATAAAATATTAACACAATATAGAAGAATGTATAAAACATAAAGACGGATTAATTAAAACCAATAATTAAGGTTATTTAACTACAAATAGCCAATATTATATTTAGTTAAATGTTAATTACTATTAATGAATTTCTTAAGCTAAGAGAATAATAAATCAATATTATGATGATAAACCGGATATTTGTCAGTGAGCAACTCAATAAATGTAATTTTCAGAATTTATTATTGATTCACATGAGCATTACAAGTCTAGCACACATGCTTTTTATTCATTTTTAGATGTAGCCCCCTTAGCATAAGCGGTGTATCTAACAACACATATATAAACAAGATTGAAGATCATTTAACAAAAGTATTTAACCATGAAGCATCATATCATTAAGACATGGGTCACAAAGCATAAATGGATCACAAAGCAAATAAGTATAACTGAAAAACATGTAGTAGAAAAGATACTAGTTTAATTAATCTTTCTTTGTTCTCGATTTATTAACCATACTTTAACTAACTAGAATAAAGAAAAAGAATACAACCATGTTTTGAAACTACCTCAAACCTAATTGCATTCTTCTTCCACTTACTACACGTGATTGAATGCTACTATAAACTTAATTCCATACTAAAGGCTACAACAGTATGATTTCAAGGCGTTGCCACTCACTTCAAGGCTATACACGATGAGTAAGTAAGCAAATCTTGTCACACAGAAAGACAACACAAGTATGACGAATATATGTCTCATTAGACCCATGTAGTGCGATCTAACCTCTTTTCCTTCCCCAATTATAAGTTCAAGGTGAGCCACCAATCTATCTACCCAAAGCCCCTCAGTTTCATGACTCCACAGAGTTATTATCTTTATATGAGTCCAAGTGCTCAAATGAAATATCTTAGCTTAAGTGTAATTCATTTAGTAAAGACAATGGAAGATTGGCCTATAACTTAAAGAATCTAAGTTATAAGTGGTACGACTTCGAATTACCTAATCAGGGATAGGGGTCCTCCATGCATTGGTGCCTTAATACATCTAAGTTCTTGCCTCTACTTCTCGTGCTGAATTTGAATGATTGCATTTAAGTAAAGATTTTTAATTAAGCATAAAATGTCCACATAAACCACAAGCTTAAGGCATCTTGGCTGATCACAAAATATTTCCAAGCCTTCACCAAATATCTCAATCCATGATAGAATGCAACAAGATCATGCATATCATATTTAATAATCGCATTAATATTTATTCAACACAAAGTAATAAATGGAAACATGCATTTCTTTCTTCAGAAAATCACAATCAATAATTATCAATAATTACAAAAACGTAATTTGACTTTTACCTACTCTATGTCATTATTGGTCATCAAAATAATTATAAAAATCTAGAGGATTGCCATCCGCACTTATAAATGATACCAATCCTTTGTGTATTAGGATTATATTTTATACTAAGGCGATATTTATAATACTACATCTCTCCTTTATCTTAAACAAAATATTAAGAAAATCAGTTTCTATTGGTATATAAGGAAAGGATATCATATCTTTTTAAAAATCAAGTTGATATTTAAGTGCAAGCCTCACATCATTTTGTCTCATAACTATAATCGTAATTTCTACTGAAATTTATAAAACCAACATATTCTCTAAGCACGTTTCAGTATCCATATTGATAAGATGCACATGCATTTAATAATCATTTGAGATATTGAACATCAACTAGGGATCTACAAAGTATTTCACACAAATACATCATTGGAATCCACCATGTAAATCAACTCTCAATGTATACTTAACTACCTACAAAAATCATCTTATTTTGTATTTAAAGAAGTTTTGTAACTCGTGCAAAGTGGAAGGAAGTCTAACGAATACTCAATTGCTATATACGATACTTAAAATGTGTCTTAGATAGTGTAATGTCCCGGGCTTAGGTCTCCGATCCGTTATCGATGAAAACTGACCCTGACAACTTGTTGGGTACAGGTCCAGATGGATCCGTTGGCAACCATCCAAAATGCTCAAGTACAAGTTGTCAAGTAGTAATCCCCACCACTTATAAACCACATCCACACTTTTGTGACTTTTAGATGTGGTACTATATTTGGGGTATGGGTGTTATAACCTCCGACACTTATATTCGCAACATCCTCATTGCGATATGGTCCATCACAGCAGTGGCGGTTGCACGCTCCCGGCTTAGGTCCCTTCGGGTAGCCCTTTCCACTATCAGAGGGATTCCGCTCTGATACCATTTGTAGTGTCTCGGGCTTAGGTCCCCGGTCCGTTATCGAAGAAAACTGGTCTTGACAACTTGTTGGGCTCAGGCCCAATTGAACCCGTTGGCAACCACCCAAAATGCTTAAGCCCAAGTTGTCAAGTAGTAATCCCCATCACTTATAAACCACACCCACTCTTCGTAAGTTTTAGATGTGGCACTATGTTATCTAAAACTCACGAAGTGTGGGTGTGGTTTATAAGTGGTGGGGATTATTACTTGACAACTTAAGCTTACGCATTTTGGGTGGTTGTCAACGGGTTCAATTGGGCCTGAATCCAACAAATTGTCAAGTCAGTTTTTCTCGATAACAGACCGGAAACCTAAGCCCGGGACGTTACAGATAGGCCTTGGAGTATAGTTTTGGATGTATTTAAGAGAATATATATGGTATTTACATGTTGAACAAAATCAAATGGTATAGAACCACTTCCGATATTTTTACACAATTTTTTCGGATTCATAAGCATTTAAACTAAGTCTATATATAATTTCTGTATGGTTAGGGACTAATTAAATTGTAATATAGTCTCAGGTTGGTACAATTGGGATTAATTTAGAAGGACGATTAACTTTAATACCAAGGATGGAGGCATCATACCGAATGTTAAATCATCTAATATTATGTTAGTAATGACTTAGATCATTGCACCCTCCATTGAACATTTGGTATTACACCAATATTGTAATCGTCTAATATTATTTTAATAATAACAAAGATTTTGGATATGTTTGAAATTCACCAACAAGGTCAAATCCACACTCCCTTAAATTAATCCGTTCATTATCTCCCCATAGTAGTTGCCAATAAAACCAACACAAATCTCAGTTTACTTTTATTTTACCAATCACATCGAATGCCAACTTGAACCAAAAGGTTATACAGCTAGGTAACAATTATTGAATAAATAACATCAATTAATTTTTTTCAATGACGTATTAGAGAGAGATTGGTGGGAGATGGACAACAAGTTGCGCCGCCAATCCTTTTTGGATGATAAATCCAATTCTTTGAAAAACAATATCTATAGACATGAGAACCATAATAACATTGCTATGCATAATTTTATGTACCCTCTTAAGGGAACTCAAAGGTATCAAAACTGAAAAGGATGAAAACATGTTGATTGTCAATACAAGCATTCTCGTGTTTAGCAACTTTAGCTGAGGTAGCTTTCTGTGCAGTGTATCATGCTGTAAAATCACTTTTTATCATACCAACTAACGGAGGCACTCCGGTCAAATCAACATATGCATGCTTTCCTCTAGCCCGTCCAAAAACTAAAACATCTGTTGGTTTGAGTGTGGATCTCCCATCCAGTGGATCAGTCAAAAAAAATCACGTGCTTTTTTCTTTGACGCAACCCCAGCTTTCTAGAGTACATCATGGAGGACATCTCTGACAAGATCATGTCTATATTCAAAACTTGGGAGTTACGACAATGAACTGCATGCTCCTCAAAAGCGTCTGGACAAGATTTGTGGCATACTGTACATGCCTCATCAGTTGAAAATAGAGGAATTTATAAGGATTTAATTGATTATCCACATCTTGTGGTTTAAATTTGGATTAATATTTATTTAATTGATTGTCCGAATAAGTCCAACTTGATATGTTCATGGTTTCTCTATCGGTTCAATCATATTGAATTTTGTATCGGATAATTAAATCTATGTTATTCTTGTACTTAGTCATAATGATGTATTCGGTGTTTCACCGCGTCATACTCTTTTGTTGGGTATGGAGGATAAGCTAGAGTAACGGGGTTGCAGCTAGACACTAGGGGTTCGTTTGGTTGCATGGTTGGGCAGGGTTGGATTGGGTGGGTTACTATTCACAGGGGTACCCCCTCCTCACAGTTTACTAGTCACCCAGCCCAACCCAACCCAACCCAACTCTGCCTAACCCTGCAACCAAACGAACCCTACGGTTGTTTGCTTGAATTCCGTTTCTTTAACGCATAGAGTATGACTATTGAACTTATTGTTGTGTTGAACTCAATTGTCAACAAATGAAAGTTACCTTTAGTATTATATTTGTGTGTGTTACCGATTGATAAATCCCAACTGATAAAATGAAACAATGACAAACTCAAGACATGTTTAATAACACTAATACTTGTGGAGTTCAAGATCTGAATAACATGCAACATAGAATAAATACTGATACTAGATAGTTTGAGATGACAATCAATTTATTAAAATGACAATGACATGGAATATGAACGTCTCTCTCTTGTATCTTTTACACTTCTAGTTAGAATTTACTGTTGTTAGCACGTTTTAACTATTCTGAGCTTTGTGCTCCTTGTACTTCCACGAGAACTCATCCAGTTTATAGGTTATTGAGCAATGTTGTTCAATTGAGCTTTCACAATTTGTACCAGATTTCATGATACATTTTCTCTAGTTGAGTTGTACCATTAGGTAATACTTTTTGTATCTTATGCAGTTTAATCATGTATAATATATTGTGGACTTTGTTAATAATTTGAAAGAAGGTAATTTTTTAGTAACCATAGATATAAATTGTTATCGGAACATTTATTCATTTACTTTTCCTCCTGCTTTATATTTCAAATCTAACTATATGTTAAAGGTCGTGGGGTTGTAACTGTTCCACCTACTGTTCACCTGCATCCCGATATTTCCCTCCAACGTTGGAAATATGCACATGTTCATCTACTGTTGGATGCAACTGCTTCCTGTAGCCCCTCAACTACTCCAGATTTGGCCGAGATTTGCTGTCGTATTCTATATATTTTTAAGGGTCAGTGTCGTCCGAGAGCTCCAAATTTCCTATCCTATTATATATATTAGATACATAGGGCGGGTGTAATCATTACATTGAGAAGGTTTGCATATCCGATTGTACTCGGCTTCTCCAGATTTCCTGTCCTATTGCAAATTTCTTATGTGCAAATAAATAGATACACAGGGTAAGTGTCATCATTGCATACAACTGTGTATTTATTGCTTTATGTCCAAAGACATATCGACATCGACTATTTTTAAATACAGGTCTGATGGTTAACGTGTTGCTGTAGCAATTTCTGGTCGTTCTACTCAAATAGCATTATATAAAAAATTTACAATAAAATATGATTGGACTGCATGTTGATCGGATAATCTTGGTAGGTGTGCTTCCTTAGATAAGTATGACTCCATAGCTTCCTGCGCCATGTTGATCGGATAATCTTGGTAGGTGTGCTTCCTTAGATAAGTATGACTCCATATCTTGCTACACACTCCAGACATCTCCTTTCCCTCATGTTCACCTGCATCCCGATATGTCCTCTTTGCCTTCTTAATAGGACTGTCTCCAGCATACCTCTTGAGTTGTTGCTTGGGTTTGTTTTTGCGTCCACAAGTTTACTGCTGAAGGTAATTTTTGGGTTCCTTTTCCTGTTTGCTTTTACGCACATGATGCATGAAACTGTGAAATAAATACAACTGTCTATTTATTGCTTATGTCCAAAGACATATCGACGAAGACTATTTTTAAATACAGGTCTGATGGTTAACGTGTTGTTGTATTGCCCTTTTTTTATGGCATCATTGCCCGTACATCCCTCTATAATGTCACTTGCATCTTGCTTCATCTGTTATCTCGCCCGTGTCTGTTTCCACTTTGATTGTGTTGTTCTCTAAAGTACCAACTAAAGCTCATTGTGAATCTCATAGTGGGGGGCATGATGCTAGATTCCTTTTATATACGTTATGTTAGATTTGCAAGCTTCATAATATTCTTTTATGGATAAAATGAAATGTTTACCTTCTTTACACAGAATATACTTTAGTGCCATTGAATTTTACATTCAAAGTTAATATACCACAATAGGGATGCTTAAGCTTCTAATGATAACTCTTGAACTCCTTAAAAGATTAGCATTATATTAAAAGATAACACCATGAATACCGTGAATATATAGCATAGTAATATATATGCATACTGTAAATATATAGCATAGTAATATATCGTGAATACCGTTGAACTCTATCGACGACGGATTAGGTTATTGCTTATTCCATTGTTTCAGATATCTTCCGTTTGGCAGATTTTCTTTTTTTATTGTAAGGATGATCCAAGTCATTGCGCCAACTGCTTGACGAGAAATCCAGAATGTATTCTTAGGTACATAACTTGAGAATTCCATGTTTTAATATCTTTTTCGCTATAACGAAATTCTTTTGCCTCTTTAGAATGAAGCTAAAGCTGGCCGTCTTAGATGATTCTGGAGAAATTTATGTTACAACTTTTGGAGAGGTTGCGGAAACTGTTCTTGGCATAAAGATGTGTAAGCTACTTCATCTACTTGAGCATGTACAATATAGGTTTTCCCATTGTTAAAAAGTAAAATATATCTATGCTCCTACTTTTTTCCAATACAGGATGATGCATCTAAGGCACTCGATGATTTAATTAAAGGACGATTATGGAAGAAATACATTTTTAGCATCAGGGTTACCCAAAAGAATCATCGTTATGTCCGTCAAAAAGACTTCACGGCAACATCGGTTCATGATCCAGATGAACTTGAAGCTGGATTACCAACATCCTCCTGAAAAATGCGATCAATCTATTTTTGGGTAAGTACCACCAATAAATATACTACTTAAACTTACAATTTCCCAATTAAATCAATTTCGATCTTCCCTATAATGCACAACTGAAATTATTTTTTCCTTCTTCTTGCTATTGATATTTGTTATATGTTGTGTACATCTTCTCCTCACATCTGTACTTTCTAATATTATGAACTCTGTATCAGCTCTCTCTGCCCATTAAATCAATTTCGATCTTCCCTATATCGCACAGCTGAAATTATTTTTTCCTTCTTCTTGCTATTGATATTTGTTATATGTTGTATACATCTTCTCCTCACATCTGTACTTTCTAATATTATGAACTCTGTATCAGCTCTTTTTGCCCATTCCTCTTCTTCGGATAACCATTTTTATGGTCCGTAGATAATTTATTGAACTTGGCCTTGCTTTTGCTTGATGACATACATTTTTGCCATAAATCTAAATTACCGATTGTATAATCTCATTATTCCTTCAAAACATATTACGTTAGTTCTATTTTTCCAGCATTATTTTGTTTGATACCTTCTCATTTTCTCAACATTGCCTCCATTTGGGCTTACAATTCCCTTATGTGTCTTTCCTTATATTAATAAATCTCTCTTCAAATTATTACCCATCACGTTATAATCTTCTCTCAATACTATTATACACCTCAGTAATGTTGGAGACATAATTAAATTGTAAGCATAACAAACCGAATTTGCTTGACTACATATCCTGCCTTCTATTACACATCTCCAGATTGCCTTTAGTGTAAAGGGTTTCATGTTCTTATTACATTCATTTAATTGATAATCTAATTTGTTTGATTAATGTATGTGTCATTCTATTTTTTTGGTTGATTAGCTTCATTAATATAACAATCACCCTAATCTGAGTACTCACACACTCCATTTGCAGGAATGCTTTCTTTTAAATGATCTAGATTTTTTGCAAGACAATCATCGTCGACTAATTCCACCGACGACAAAGCATCCATCGAAATTAGAAACTCTTTTTGCAAACTTTTGCTATGTAATATATTCAAAGGACTTTCACATATTTTGTTAAGCCACTTTTGCTTTAGATATACGGGCATAGCTTCCTTCTTCTGAATGTAACTACTTATGCTTCCCTCTCATGTTGATGTTATATATAAACCACCTTATTATGTTCATGGAGACCTTAGTATGCTTCAGCATTCATAATATTGTCAACATTGTTCGCATAACATTACGTGCTTTCACCAAATCTTTATGGTATTGGGTCAAACTACAATTTGTTCTACACGTGAAGGAAGACAACATCTGATCATTCTCTTAAAGAATGCACATACACTCGCGTATATTCCCTCGAATTTCTCTCTAATGTGCTTCGCTTTTTTATCACCTTACCCTTATGGTTGACTTCTCAATATTTAATCGCAAAATACAATTGGAGCTCATCGACTTTTATAGAAATATGTGCAATAACATCTTCGTAATGTATACTTAATGTAATCGTTTCTTTCGCTTGATTGCAACTAATGAACATATTACCGTCTTCCTTCCCATACATATGTCGTCCAAGTTGAACTAGACAAATATTATTCTCCTATTTATATTAACTCCAACGTGCAAAGCACGGGTTTGCCAAGACCTATGTCATATACTATCATGATATATGCATGCATCCTTTGATCGGAGATACATGCGTTATAATATGTATGAATATGCATTATTGGCAAATCATTAAGATGATAACTGCTGCTGCTACTTGGATCTCCTCGTGCCTGAAGACGGGGCTGAGAAGCCGTCTGTTCCTCCCGGAGACACATGAGCTGTGTCTTCAGGTCACTCAGTGTCTGTGCCATCTGATCCATCTGCGTGATACCCTGGCACTGCTTCTTCTCTATAATCTCCATCCGGTCCAGCTTCTCGCTGATAATGCCCATGTCGGCGGCTGTGGACTCGGCCTGTACGGCTGCTGCTGATGAAGTGGATGGACCGACGTCGACCCGTACGATCCTCTGGTACTGCATGGTCTGTGGCTGGGGGCGTCCCTGAGCGTATAGTCGGGTCTGAGACATCACAGTGTAGTTCTCGGCCATCTCCTCGTAGATGGCCCAGACCTGATCCTCATCTCTGGCAAAGTAGGACCCTCCACATGAAGCATTCACCAGACCCTGCAGCTCTGGTGTCAGCCCGCAGAAGAGGCTCTGAACTAAGTTCGGCTTCGAGATCTCATGGTACGGACATCTGTCAGTAAGCTCTCTAAACCAATGATTCACCGAATTCTCAACTCTATCAATCCGAGATCAGGTATAAATAATCATTCTCGGGTTGTTGCGACCCGAATCGAGAGAGGAAATCGGTCAATCAAGAAAAATAAAGAGCAAACCACCAATCAAACATATAAAACAATAAAAATACAAAATAGCGGTCCTGGCTATGAGATTAGCCTGGTGTAGCACCCAGGGTCGGACTCAGGGAGCACGAGTTGGCCTCGCGGCCTACGGAGTAGTCAGAAAAGAAAACAGAACAAAAACAAATATTTTTGGTGGTTTTTAGTTATTTTTATATTTTTTGGATTTTTTAATAATAAGAAAATAAGAAAAAGGTAAATACAAGCACAATCAATAATTTATTTAATTACTCAAAATCACTCCAAAAATTCAAACAAAAATATTTTTATATTCTTTAGGTTTTTTACTGTTTTTGGTGAATTTTTCAGATTTTTACAATTTTTATAGAATTTTCTAAAAATCAAAGAAGGCAAAAACAGTAAGCTACTATCCATCCAGGCTTGGAAGATCAATTTAAAATATCAAATTAATCTGTAAAAGCCTGGAGGTATTTTTTATGACAAGTATAAACAACAAAGAAAATTTAGAAAAAGAGTTTGTAATTTTTTGATTTTTTTATATTTTTTAGAATTTTTATAAGTTTTTAAATGTTTTTAATTTTTAGGGTTTTGATACATCCAAAAATAGCCAAAAATGCACATAAAATCAAACACAACAATATTAACAAATACTAATTTTTTTTGGAATTTTTAAAACAGTTTTTATTTTTTTTTATGATTTTCTAAATAAAACAGAGGCAAAAACAATTGTTTTTGAATTTTTAAAAATAACAAAACACCCTAAAATGTATCAAATTTTTGGTGAAAATTTTACACAGTTGCAGGAGCCATGTATCCAATTTTCACGCGATTTGGACTTAATTTGATATTTTATTTAAATAAAAGAAAAGCACACAGTGCACAGGGACCTAGATGTAAAGAAAACAATCTTTGGGGACCAAACAGTAACACGACAAGAAAGCTCAGGGTCCAATCATGCAAAAAGCCCAAACTGCATGCGCGAAATACGTGATCCGGACACAGAGGGACCTAAATGTAATTCCTATTTTAAAATATTCAATCCATAACACTCAAGAACTAAAGGAGAAATTATGCAAATATTCCAGGTCCTCATGTGTCGAAGCACGTGGTCTACACTTACATGGACGATAATGCAAATACAAAAAAATTAAGGTCCTAAGTGCAATATTGCCAAAATAAAAACAACTGAGAAAAATATTTACAGGACTAACTGCTAAAAACAAAAGAAAGAAGGGCCTACGGGTAATTTACCCCTTTATTATTAGACGGCTGAAGGCGTGCCACGTGGAAGATCAGACGACTGCTAGGCAAGGGCACCCCTTCAGCTGATGGATGGTCCATATCAAGCCTCAGATGATCGAACGGTGGGCTGCTGCTCCTCAAATAGACGACCTGGATCAAAACTGGAGCTCGAGGCTGAACGAACGGCGGAGGAGGGTCCTCCACGAACTCGACGCCGACGAACTTCGTCGGCCCAATGCACGCGGTGGGGACCTCCTCCTGAGCTGCTGGAATATGGAATAACTTCGTCTCGGCGCTCCACAGCTGAAGGATACCTCCGATGACGCCGGGGACCACCGGAGCGGCCCGACGACGGTGGAGGGAGCAAGCTCCTGGATTGAACTGGTTCGACCCTCAGATGGGTCGCATTGACCTGCAAAAGAGTATGGGAAGCTTCCTGGGTCGAGGGCAAACTGCCTCGACCCGATTAGAAGTGGAACAGGGGTCGAGTGCGTCGAGATGGGTGACCTTCGACGAGGCGATGGCGGTGGAGGTCGGTCCTTGGTTCCGAGGCGAACCAAGGGGAGTGAGTGGGTGCAGACGGTGGGTAGGAGTCTCACGAGTGTGACGGTCGGGTCGGATGAGCGAGTGGATGATCGGAGCGGGCGGAATCGGTCGGAGATGGCGGCAGAGCGGATTGGGCGTAACCAGAAATTAAGGAAAACTAGGAAGAATTAGGTCTATCTGGTTGATGCAGTCGATTGGGGACGAGCTCAGCGAGCTCTGGGGTCCTTGCCTCGAGGAAACGTTGGGTTCTGAGGCTCAGCGCACCTCACGGTGGCGCACGGCGGCAGAAGTCGCCGGATCGATGGCTAACGACGTCCTCTCCTCTCTGCGACACCACCCTCGCAAAGCTGTCACTCAATGGAAGGAGATGGAGAACCTGGGATGAAGGAGCAGCACCAAGGATCAGTAACAAGGTGCGGCGGAGGTGGCTTATGTACTGCTAGGGGTCCGAGAAGGATGGGGTCGGACGAGTGATTCGAAGCTCGGACCCCGAGGCAAATCCATGGGCGTGGATCAGGGACTGTTCCGGTGTAATCAGGACCCGGGGTTTGGGTATTAGGAACTCAGATCAAGCGGGGATAATTGGGAGAAATCGGGTCGGTCGCGAGATCCGCGGGGAAAGAGGTCCGCAGGGGAGAGTTGACCAGGGGTCAACAATCCCCCGTGGACCAATCAGAATGCAGCTCTTATTAATTATTTGAAAATTCATTTAAAAATAATAAATGATTTATTTTCAAAAAACTTAAAACATGAAAAATGTTTATTTATTTTCAAATTATTTTTAGTGATTTTTATTTATTTTTTTGAAATAAAAATTATGTATTTATAATGTAGTATTATAATATATAGGTATATACAGTATGAATTTTTTATTTTTAATTTTTTAATTATTTATTGTTATACATTTATTCCAATTTTATATTTTATTTATTTATAAGATAAAATTTGGAATAAAGGGGTATTTTTATTTTTATTATTATTTATTTACATAGGTGAATTAAATAGATATATATATATATATACATACATATTTACATAGTATATATACAAGGTTGATTTTGATTTTTATTTTGTTTCTTTTTGATTTATTTTTATGGTTTTTATTTTATTTATGTACATTATGGAATATGGAATTTGTACATATTTTTATGGGATTTTAATTATTTATTTATAAGGAGACACAAATAGATAAGTTATTTCTATACACATGGTTTATGTACAATGAAGAATGGAATTTTATTTATTTTTATTTTTCTTTTATTTTTTTCATTTTTATATTAATTTTATATTTAAAAATATGTATAAATAAATAAACACCCATTTTTATTTTTATTAAGAGGAAAATAATCTTATTTATATACATAGGTGTATGTACACATAATTGAGCTTCCCTATCTCTCTCTACTTGGATTCTTTTGCGGTCAGGCCCATGCTGAGCCCTCCCTTGGGATTAGGTCACTCAATATTTATTCTAAATATCTCTCTCTTTTTCTTTTATTTCTTTATTCTTTTATTTATGCACAAAAACATGCTAATTATTGTAATTTACACAATGCATGCTGATTGGTAATTTATGCTATTTACACCTATATACATGTGTTTTGCATAGGTTTTGTAGCTAAAATAAAAGAATAAAGAGTGATGAATGGGTATTCATCAGTCGCCTGCGCTGGGAGGAGGTCTGCACGTAGAGGATAGGCGAGGTGCGCGGGGAGTCGGCAAGGCGCGCGGCTGACGCGCGCGGTTACGGGCGTCGGGACCGTTCGCGTGCGCCTGGTCAGGAGCGTCGGGCGCGAGCAGGGCGCCGGCCGCCGTGCGGACTTGGAAGTGTGTGGCGGTGCTGCGTGGGGTGGACAGCGGGGATTGGGACGCGCGCGCGAGGGCTGAGGCTGGAGGCGCGAAGTGTGCGCCGCCCTCTCGCGGCGGAGATGGTGGGGGCGCGCGGGCGCGGTGTGAGGAGCAGCCTGTGCGCGGAGGCGCTGAAGGGCGGCGGGGGTGATGGCCTGCCGCCTTCGTTTTTTTTGTTTTTTTGTTTTTATTATTTTTGTTCTTATTTTTTTATTTTTATTTCCTGTAAACAGTGATAATAATAAAAACATGTTGTTTTTTTATTTTTTTAAAACTGAAAATACAAAAAGTGACCAAAAAATTGTTTTGATGTTTTTTAACCCTTTTTTTATGTTTTCCTGTAAAACAAATGTCAGAAAAGAACAACTAATTTTATATTATTTTTACCTGCAAAACAAATATTAGAGAAAAAATACAATGATATGTTTTTTTATTATTTTTTATATTTTCTTCACTATTTATTTATGCACAAAATTAGGATACATGAATGGGGACAGATCTTAGTGAGGTGTGGAGGATAGATCCGTGACTCTGACCACTGTGCGTGGTCGGAGGTGATAGGTTGTGCGAGGTAGAACGTGAATATGTAGGGATCAAGATATGAGATGAAAAATTCAGTTTCGGACGTGAAAAAGTGTGGTGGAAATTTGTTGGATTTTTAATCTAAAAACTAGTCACTACACCTACGCAAAAACTAAGCCTACGATTTTTCCTAAGAAAAATGACAAGAAATAAATTGGATCTCACCTCGGGGTTCGGACATGACATGATGGCCTCGACAAGGATCGATATGCTGTCACCGGACGACTCGGAGGCTAGGCACCCTTCTTCAACAAGACGATGCTCGGAGATCGGGCTCCTCTCCACCAAAGATCGATCAAGAGGAAATGAGGGAGGAAGAGCCTATTAAAAATAGATAAAAATCAAAAAATAGAAAATATTTATAAATAGGGAAAGTAATTAGTGGTAATTTAAATAAATAAAATAATTAAATAAATAAATTAAATAAATAAAAATGAAATTCAGATTTAATTAAAATAAATAAATTAAATAATTACCAAAAATGAATTAGCCACCTTAATGGTTGTCATTAAAGGAATAAAATCAAATCTAAAATAAATGGTAAGTTATTAAGTCACTTAATTCACATAAATATAATAAATCAAGTATTTAAATACAAATTTCGTAATTCAATTAATTTAATTAAATAATATCAGATAATTAATTTTTTGGTGATTTTTATTTAAGGAAGTTAGTCGTATACACATATTATACACATATAATACAATGTACATAGGTACAAATAAGGAAATAATTTTTATAAAAGAATTTTTTTAATTTTTAATTTTTTAATTTTATTTTAATAAAAATAATATTTATAATTATATACATTATATAAAAATAAATATAAATAAATATATACAATAAATATATGGGAAAACCGCACAAAACTCCCTAGAAAACCGACTTTTTAACCATAACTCCAAAAAAATACGAAACCACAACCACTTGAAAGATAATTTAATTTAGAGTATAATGGAAGTGAGTTTGGTTCGATTTGATCTTGAATGGAGTCGGAATTGGTGTTTTAATTGTCGCTTTGCGGCTTTTTCTAGGTGCAATTATTTGCAATATATACAATATTTTATTTTACAAAATTTTTATTATTAACAACACATTTTTATTTACAACTTTTATTTACAAAAGTAATTAGTTTGAGGTCAAATTATGTACAAATAAAATAATGCAAGATTTGTACAAATATACATGAAAAATATTCACAAAATATTTTTGGATTTTTGACAAAAGACCTTATCTCCCCCTACTTTATTCCTGGTCGATCAGGTCAAGTCTTGACCTTCTCTCGAGGTTCGGGTCAGTCTGTATTTATTGCATAAATACTTCCTTTCTTTTCGTTTCTTCTTTATTCTTTATTTATGTACAAAAAGTGTTAAAAATGCAATTTTAACGAATGCATGCAAAATGGTAATTTTATGGAATTAGTGGTATTTACAGGTGTTTGACTAAGGAAATGATGCTAAAATAAAAGAACAAAGATGATGAATCGTGGATTCATCATTCCCCTATACTTTACCTTTGCTAGTCCCTTAGCAAACACTTTTTTGGAAAATAAGTGAAACCAAAAATAAAGAAAAGAAAAAGGAAAGAAGTTAGAACAATGTCGACTTTTAAACTTATCTTCATAAAAATGTAGTCTGGAGCTCTGTCGGACCTTTGGATTATTAGTGTGTCGGAACCTTAATGGGAAATGGAAATAAAACCTAACAACCTCTAAGTTCCACAAGACTCCTATTCAGGTCTCCTCAACAGTCAGATCAGAACAAGTCTACATACACAAATTCTTATGACTATGAATTCTTACTTGTACGTGTAAGTGAAATATAGCTTTTCATCTCAAAAGTAGCAAATACAACCTCTCTCAATAAGGTAACTCTAATCCCCCGGTCTGACAACTCTTTCCTCGAGGAGCGGGGATATTCCCTTCTAAGTTCAAGTACAACCAGCTCAAGAAGAGGGGATGGAGAAGAGAATGGACGGTAACCAGTGTATTTACCTATCCTTGGATGCATGACCAGTGTAGCCATGTCACCCGCTGCAAGATCACAAATATTTGACTTTGAAGCTCTTATTCTTTTTTTATACTTGTATATACACTCCGACAGGCATTTTATTTTTCTATCAGGCCAGTCCACTTTTGGAGATTTTGCATTTTTTTCATTTTTTCTTTTTTTGACAATATATACAAGGTGCAACATGTACATAAGGAGTTTTCTTCTTGAGCTAGTAGACTATCCCTCTTTTGAAGCATTATTGCAACCCCACAGCTCCTGTCTTTAGACCTCAACACCACCAAACCAGGTTGAGATGCATTTCCCTCCCTAGAGGAGGACGAGAGGTTCTGCCTAGATGTACTACCCTCGTATGCTACCCCAAGCCAAAAGATTCTACTCCCTCACTACCTCATACATGAAGAGCTACGTGTAGAGTGCATTGTCCAAGGTAAGCCATGGTATGAAAGAATCATGCGTGTGTTGTTAAATATTCTACTTAGACTTATCAAGATGACATGTGAACATAGTCTTATGGACTCAAAGAATTAAGTCACTAGGACCTGAAAAGTCTTAACTCCAAATCTCATAGGGTTCCTCTAAAATTAAGTGCATTAAGGTCCAACTATGCTCCATTCTTTAAATTTATTCCAGACTTAGTCTAAATGTCAAAATCATTCTGAAAAATACTCATGCAAATGCAAGAAAATATGTACATGCAAAGAAAACAAAACAATTTTTTTGAGAAACAATTTTCAAAATTTTGAAATTTATGGATTTTTGAAAAATGATGATGCGCATGCAAAAAGTTAGTAATATATACACGTATATGAAATTTTTTTAATAAAGGAAAAGATACATATTTACACAAGAGTGAGTTAATTACTTTACAAGAATAAGATACAAGAATTTACAACTTGAGTAATTTATACAGGTATATACAAAGTTGGATTTTTTTAATTTTTATTTTATTCATTTTTTTATTTTTGTGATGCATATATTCCTCAAATTTATTAGAAAATGATTTTACAAAGAATTTTAAAAACTATAATCCAAAATAATTTTTTCACATAATTTTACAAACATTTACACACATTTAAAAACTATTTTGCAAACATTTTTCAAACAATATATATATATTTTCAAAATAATTTTTCAACCATTTTTCCAAACATTTGCAAATAGTTTTTACAAAATAATTTTATTTCACACAAAGATAAAAAATTTTACAAATCACAATATTTTTACAAAGGTTGAAAATATTTTTCGAATATTTTTCAAATAGTTTTCAAAAGATTTTTCAAATAGATTTTCAAACTAATTTCAAAATATTTTTAAAATATTTTAACCTGATTTATTAATCAGTATATACAAAAAGAATTTTTGAGGAAATATCTGCATCTTGTATTAGTTAGTTAGGTTTTTTACAAGTATTTATACAGTATTTTAGCCATATTAAAAATATGAAAGTACGAGTTATGGCTGAAGTATATATACAATATATACGACACCCCTCTATACTTAGCTCGAACTATGTCCTCATAGTGATCAAAGAGCTGGAAAGAAAGACATAACTCGTGCTGCGTATAGAAAAGTGAAAAAGAATAGTATACTACAATGACAAATAAAAGAAAATAAACAATAAAAGTCGGTGATCCCCCTATACTTAGGATCAAGTAATCCTAAGTATAGTAGATTGTACACAAAGAGAAAATCGAGGAGTAGAATGTACAGAGTCTACCTCCCCTATACTTAGGGTAAAATATCCCTAAGTATATGCAGCAAAATAGAGGTAAAAAGAATAAAAAGAATAATCACAAGTCTGACACCCCCTATACTTAGGGTAAAGTACACCTTGAGTATGGAATGATCGCGAGATGGAGATGGGGTGTGAGACAGAAAGAATATATGATATGAACAGATGGATCTATACAGATGTGATCAATGTTGAGGTGTCTCTCAACAAGCGCTAGAGTTTACGCCCCTAGCTGGGCACAAATGTTAGGATAACGTCGTGTCAAGGTTCATGACGGCATTTGTCAGGCAAATACCGTATTGTCGTTGCAGTCTCAGTGGGAGAACAATAACGAGATCAGGAGAGTAAATGATAACACCCTGGTAATCAATCAGGAGGGTGGCTGCTACTGGGTCAAGATATGGGCAGATGAAATCGGACTCTGGTAGCACAAAAGAAATCGTCGACTCAAGATCTGTATGGAGTGAAAGGGCAGAGCCGAAGAAGTCGAACGTGGAGAAGGAAGGATCTGTCAATGAATCCTCTACGTTAATCACAGTCTCGAATAGATATGGAAGATCAAGATCAGGAAACTCACTAGAAAGGCTGATATCCGATGCATATAATGTAGACAAATCAGTGAAATCATCGAATATCTCAAAGATCGGGTCATCCTCGCGAGGGTCGTCGAGGAGAAAATCATCAAACTCATTATCGCAAATATCGAAAAACTCGGTCTCATGATCCGACAGATCGGATGCACTCTCAGAAAGTGAAACCGAGTACATATGGTCCATGGCATCCTCCCGCAGATAACCCTCGGGGAGTAATGCCGAATCATCAGAAAACTGGGGATCAATGCTGTCAACTATCATGTCCTCCAAAAATGTATTGACCTCATCAAATGAGAGGACACAAGGCTCAAATATGGGACTATCAAGGTCTGTCAAATTAAAAATCGGTCCCTCATCAAGCTCTCTCTGCTGAGATGAATCCAAGTATATCTCCAGTTCTGATCTAGACCGTCCATCTCAGGAGGCTCCTGCACCGCCAGATCTTTGGAGAGGCGATCCCAGCCGTTGGTCCAGGGAAGGGTTTGGCCACTGACGTCCTCGACCGCTTGATCAGACACGTGGCCATGCCCCCGACGTTGGATTTCTCACAGGAGCGCAGCGTTGGACTCCCAGTCGCCCACCACCGTTCGATCACACACGTGGCGTCCATCCTGCGGTCCACGCTAATAAAGGGTAACCCAACTCTGCCTAACCCTGCAACCAAACGAACCCTACGGTTGTTTGCTTGAATTCCGTTTCTTTAACGCATAGAGTATGACTATTGAACTTATTGTTGTGTTGAACTCAATTGTCAACAAATGAAAGTTACCTTTAGTATTATATTAGTGTGTGTTACCCATTGATAAATCCCAACTGATAAAATGAAACAATGACAAACTCAAGACATGTTTAATAACACTAATACTTGTGGAGTTCAAGATCTGAATAACATGCAACATAGAATAAATACTGATACTAGATAGTTTGAGATGACAATCAATTTATTAAAATGACAATGACATGGAATATGATCGTCTCTCTATTGTATCTTTTACACTTCTATTTAGAATTTACTGTTGTTAGCACGTTTTAACTATTCTGAGCTTTGTGCTCCTTGTACTTCCACGAGAACTCATCCAGTTTATAGGTTATTGAGCAATGTTGTTCAATTGAGCTTTCATAATTTGTACCAGATTTCATGATACATGTTCTCTAGTTGAGTTGTACCATTAGGTAATACTTTTTGTATCTTATGCAGTTTAATCATGTATAATATATTGTGGACTTTGTTAATAATTTGAAAGAAGGTAATTTTTTAGTAACCATAGATATAAATTGTTATTGGAACATTTATTCATTTACTTTTCCTCCTGCTTTATATTTCAAATATTAATCATAACACGTAGGTGTGGTGTGGCTATTCCATAATATCTAGACTCTTGGAAGTGTTAAGTAGATCCAGCGAGGTAGCTAGTGGCTAGATCCTCGATGCTCTTGCGGGGCGGGACTTCACACATGTGAATCATTTTACGTAATGTATCTGAAACTTTATACAAACATAATAGGTTCTCTGTTCTAGTTACATGCCCACTTTTATGTTTCTCTTAAAGAGTCTCGCATGAATGTTATTAATTTTTTAAGGTAATTTCAAAGTTACTACTCTTAGGTGCCGTTCGGCCAGAGGGGTAAATCTCTCTTTAAACCCCCCCTTACCCCATTTTTTCTCCTTCCATGTGGGCCCCACTTTTTATCTTTTTAAAAAAAATTAAATAAATCAATTATCCATCATCAATTCCATCAAAAAATAATATATTTTAACATCATATCATATAAAAACTATAAACTACTTCACTTCTACTCACTTTTCAAACTTCAATACAATCACATCACAATAACTACTCACTTTTTCAAACTTCAATACAATCATATCACAATAAACTACTTCTAACCCACCCCCAGTTTAATCCTTTATCCAAACACCAAAACCTAAAAATAGGTTACCTGCTACCAGTATAACCCACCTAAACCCACATAGGGTGTGTTTGGTTCGTGGGTTATCTGGGGGAGGATAACCCGTTTTTGTGTTTTGATGTTTGGTTGGTGGGTTTAGAGTTAGGAGGGTTTGTGTGATGTGATTGTATTGAAATTTGAAAAAGTAGGTAGTTATTATGATATGATTGTATTGAAATTTGAAAAAGTAGATAATTATTTGATATGATTGTATTGAAATTTGAAAAAGTGGGTAGTTGTCGTGATGTGATTCTATTTAAGTTTGAAATAGTGAGTAGAAATTGAGTATTTTATGATTTTTAGATGATACGATGGTATAATATATATTTTTTATGGAAAGAGAGTGGGCTCCACTAGTGAGTTAGAAATATAGATTTTGAGGGTAATCCACCCAAAATGAGGGTAACCCCCAAGTGAACGCCCCTTAGGATTGAACAAACTAAAATAACTAGCGATGCTAATTATGGGTATCTTGACATAAAAGAGTTCTAAGAATTGACACTTTATAATTACACCGCTAATCTTGTGGTTCCGAACGAAATAAGAGTTTTAATGAGATTGTTACTTTATCATTACATAATTAATATTGTGGTTCTTAGAGAAATAAGAGTTTTAGTGATAATTGTCACATTATTACTACAACAAAATTAGGTTATAATGACGCCTTTTCTTCTTCAAAATTTGCTACTAAATCAGTCGTTTCTACTATTTGGGAGGGGCGGGGGGCTTGAATCATGTTCCTTAAAGTGGGAGCCAACTGCTTCTACCACCAGATCATTAGTGGGGTTCCACTAAATTAACTATTGTTAAGTATATAACGATGACATTATTCCTTTCAAAATTATTTTTTGTAGTTGAAATTAGTGACAGATATCATATCCATCATTATATATTAGTGAGTCCATATAGCAACGATCGCTGTTATTTTTAAAAATCTTAACTAATCATCGTTAAATTCTGAACTAAATAATTAGCGATAATTAGTTGAAAATTTAAAAAATATCAAGGGATAAGTGCCGCTATATAGACCGTCATGATATTCGTCGCTAATTTCAAGTATAAAAAATAATTTCGCAACAAATAATATCATCGTTATATATTTAACAACAACTGATTTAACGATCAATGTAGCTAACTTTTGTTATAGTTATATCTGTGCATCACTAATATTGTTGTTCTTAAAAAAAATAAAATGATGTATTACTATCTAATACTGAGACAGGTCATATTATTGTTGCATTGACGTGCGTTCAAATATCTTGGATGAAGCAAATTATATAAGATATTAATATTACTTGTAACAATATTGAAATATTTTGTGATAATTCTAATATCACCAATATATAAAAAAAATCATGTGTCACTCTGAAACTAAAAATATAACTGTTATACGTCACTTTTTAAGAGACAACGCTTATGAAATATATTTCCCTAGAAAACAACAATCTGTAACTGATAGTTTTTAGAAATCTTTGAATATTTAACTGATTTAATCATATAACAAGAAAACTTTGTAGAATTATCAACGTGTGTTTAAAAGAAGAAGAGTTTAGTCAGGATCTACACAGGAAGGATGAAACTACTAGCCTTGGGGGATCAAATTTTATTCTCTTCCCAGTCTGATAATAAAGATATCATTCAAGAATACTTAGTCTTTAATGAACAATGTTTTCTTTATTCATCCCACCATTGATCAAACCCACTTCGCTCTTATTTTTAACCCCTTACTTTCATTTGTCCTTTTTTACCTTCATCTTTCATGATGGTAAAAAAGGAAGAATATCACCACACACAATCTTGTGTTTCATCCACACATCACACACAATCTTCTGTTTCATCTACGCATTTGTTTGGTTGCAGGGTTGGGTTGGCCCAACCCGAGGTACCCTTCCTTCCAACCCTCCCAATCTTCCTCAATTTACTATTCACAGAGGAACCCCAACCCAACCCAACCCTGCAACCAAACGAATATCTCTCTCATTTCCCTTTTTTTTGTCCTTTCACTTTCGGTTGTTAAAAATCTTATATTTTTGCGGAGGGATTTTTACCTCTGCAAACTAAATCTTTGTAAATTACTTTCTCGATCTTGTAATTACAGTTATCATCTCCTCAATCCAATAAACTTGCTCCGTCTTACTCCACGAATCATGCTGTAAATTTTACTTTTACTTGAGTCAATACCTTGGATTCATTTAAATTTAAACACTGGACAATTGGATGGTAGATCTTCCACCTCTCATCTCCTTCTTCCTCTTCTTCTTCTTCTTCCTCATCCGCTTTATTTTCTCTCTCTTCACCCCATCTCCATCAGTCCACCTGATCACCAAAAAATTTCTATTTTCACGCATAAACCATCCCTTACGATCATGAAAATGATGTTTTTCAAAATTTTCGGGACGATTCCTTGAACTGTTTGATTGAATATTTGAGGTTGCTAAAGAAATACAATATAACTTCTTTGCATCTGAGCCATCCCTTCTAGTCTTGTTCTTCTTCTTTCTCCCCCAAATCACAGATCGAGCAAGACTTGAAGCAGCACGGGCTGCATGAAAGGGTTGGAAGGTCAGGACGGTGTGGGGAGGGTGGGCGGAGGGCTGGGAGGTCGGAATGACATGGGCGGGGTGCTGGAAGGTCGGGGTGGCATGGGCGGAGGTGTAGGAAGGTCGAGGAGGCGCATACAGAGGGTTGAGAGGTCGAGGTGGCGCGGGGAGGCATGTGCTAAGGGTTGAGAGGTCAGGACGGCGCATGTGGATGTACTGGAAGGTCATGTGATGCGTAGAGGTGTTGTAAGGGAGGTTGGCATGAGGAGTTGTGGGCGATGGTTCTTGGAAGGGGGGTGGTGTCGGGGAGATGTGTTCGAAGGTTTTGGGGAGGGGTGTGGCGCGACGGAGGTGCAGGCGGAGGTGTTGGAAAGGAGGTGGAGGGGACAAAGTGGAGCAGAGGGGAGTTGGGGGAGGGTGAGGAAGAAGGATGTGCGTTGTAAATTATATATATGAAGGGTAAAAGAGTCATATTTTTGATGGATTCCGTTGAACTTTGACGAAGAAATGGATGTCTATTAACTACATGATATGTAGGGTAAGAGTTAGTAAGTTTAAGCGGACAATAACAATGTTTACAAGGTTGATGAGGTAATTTACAACGATTTTAGGGTTTGTTGGGTAAAAATACCGTTTGCATATCCTTTGTTATAAGCAATCTCATAATGAGTTATTCCATCATGGGGTAATAACTTTGCAAAATATTACCCCTAATGGGTATGGTTTGAAAATAATTCTCATAATAAGCATATATCGGCATACAGTTTGCCACTTGGTATGTCGCAAGCGGCAAACGATTTACCGTACGTGGCAAACCATTTGCCGTGCCATACAGATGATAAAAATAGGCACCTGCGGTGAAAATTTGGATTTCCGTCCCCCTCCCATCCGTTTTTGTGACATGACAAACGATTTACCACACCACGACAAACCGTTTGCCGAGATATAATCAGGAGAAATGTTTTTGTGTCGTACCCATTCTCCCCCACTGTGGTAAACCCCCCTCTCATAACATGTGATCACATCAACCAAAATCTTTCACCATACAACACTTATTTCTTACGTATCTCTCAAACCAATCGAAGAAAAAGATAGATAAACTCCCCTTATTTTTTATTCATCGTTATTTCCTACAGCTCACCCAAATGAAACTTGATTTCTCATCATCGCTAAAATCCATATTCCTTAAGATACTTGATGTATTTTGACTTTCAACTTTAATGACTATATATATAATAATTGATGGAAGGTTGATAGATCTTTTGGAGAAATATTCTGGACTATGGAATTTAGTTACTTAGCTTATTTGATTAATAGACCGTTACCGTGGAATTTAGTTAGCTGGCTAGAACCATCGACCTCTCAGGTACCATCACATTCTCGAGTCTGATCTAGAATGCGACGGTGGGATCCATATACATGATGTTCAATTGACTTCTTCAACAAATGGGACAAAAAAGTGGGGAAGGCTCATTCACATAGTACGCGAGGACTATCATATTATCACATAAATCCAGACCTAATACACAATAGGGATTTTTACACCCATAACCTTGAGTAATTATGCAATTACAATCATAACCTTGCATAATCATGAATTACATCCAGAACCCTCAATAGTTTTAACTCTTACACCCATAACCCCCCCGAGTTAACTTCCATCCCATATTCTGTTAACTATAACGGTATCCGTCAAACATTTTACATTTTTTTACCATTTAAGTTTTGTTATTTACAAAGGAGTACACTTCCCCCTCCTACCTCCTCCTCCCCCTCCTCCCTCCTCCTCGACAACCACCCCCTCCCCCTCCCTGTCGACCACCTCCTCCTCCCCACCAACCACCACGTCCTCCTCGCCCACCCCCTGTTGCCACTGACTCCTCTCCCCCTCCTGCAGCCAACTTCCAGCCCAAACCGGACCTCCCTGCTGCCACCGACTTCCCCTCCTCTTGCTTGGAACTACGAGCCTTGCCCCTCCCTGGAAGTGCTCCTCCCTGCGGCCACCATCGCTGCCTGCTTGGAAGCCCCTCCCACCGCGCAAGCCCCGCCTCTTCCTTCGGTCCGGCTCCTACCTACAGATGCCACTAATTTCTTATTTTTTTTAAATTTTTCTAAAAGCAGTTGGAAGATCGTGGGTTAAATTAACCCAATGATATGATTAGGTTAACGAAAAAACTAACGGAGGGTTATATATATGTGTGAGACGGAGTGACTATTGAGGATTCTCGATGTAATTCACGATTATACGAGATTATGATTGTAATCACAGAATTACTTATAGTTATAGGTGTAAAAATCCCTACACAAAAAAGCAATGCGTGCATGCGCTTGCACGCGAATAAAAGCTTTGGACTAGACAGCCAGATCACATGTGACTTGCTCTGCCGTAGGCGAGGAACATAAAACAGCAGACGGAGTACGAAACGATGGGTTGGGATTTGTGGGCGAAGATCGGAGATTTTGATGGGTTCACCTCCGAAATAAATCCATTAAGAGCCATTTATGGACCAGAAAATCGTTTTATCCAATATTGCAAGCAGAAGTCAACTCTTTGCGAGATATGGAGAGATAATTACAAAAGTAATCAGACCACATACACGCAACTACTGAATTATAAAAACAGATTTCCCTCCGAGTCGATCTTCATAACATGGAGAGAAGCAGGTGATGTCTCCATTTTTCTAAATCAGAAGATCAGCAATTTGCAGTATGTATATTAAAGTTGACCATGCCTTCCATGGATATCAAACAGACCTAAACTGTTAAATAAATACACGGGTTTCCTTTCTCACATTTCATCTCTCTTCTGCTTGGAGAGATAAACGAGTATAAATAATGTCGAACAACAAACACGCACGATCAGACTCCGAATCCATGCAACCCAATCTTTCTAATACTATACTTCCACGCATAACTATTATTTTTCTGTTACCTGTTGACGCCAATGGACATGCGGGAGGATGTAATGGATTTAAAATAGCAGAAAAAACAACAATAAACTCGTATGTCTTTTTTTTTTTTTTTATTTTGGGATTTTTATCCGACATACCTTATAATCTTTTCGAATTACCTCTACGACCTTTGAAACATCATAATTCCTCCCTCAACTCCGTAAACTTGTTAACCCTTATCCTACAGACCATGTGGTTAACTCTCGTTCATTTATCCGTTAAAAGTAACCGGATTCCGTTATGTTTTTTTATATTATACCCATTTTGTTTATCAAATTTACATTGAATGCTATTCTATCATCCCCGCATCCCCGCCCAGGTCCCTTGCTCAAGCCCCTGCCCCCCACCACCGCACGCCACCCCTCCGATGTGCTCCCGACCCCCTTGCCGCTGATGGAGCTCCCTGCTCCTCTTTAGCCGATGGAGTCCCCCCCCCCCCCGCCGATGATACCTGCAACAACACCCCTCCCCCTCGCGCCACCCGATGTTGCTCTTGCCATCCCCCCCGCCGATGCTACCTGCAACCCCCCCCCCCCCCCGGCAAGCGCCCCCCCACCCCCCCGCGTCGCCCGATGCTGCTACCCCCCAAGCGCCCCCCTGATGGTGCTCCTGCCCCCCACCCCTGCCGCTGCAACGCCTCCCCCCCCCCCCCCCCCCCCCCCCCCCCACCCCTCGCGCCGCCGGATGCTGCTTCCGCAGCCCCCCACCCCCGTCGATGCAGCTCCCAGCCCCCTCCCCCTGCTTCCCCATGATGGAGCCCCCCCACTTCCCGCGCCCGATGCTTCCCCCCCCCCCCCCCCCCGGCAGATGGAGCCCCCGCTTCCCCCATCGGGGATTTTTTTTTCTATTCTTTTTTTATTTTGTTGGTTAATCCTAACCGTTCGATGTTAAATTGGTTAAGTTAACTCAAGACTAACCAAAGTAACCGACTCAAATATAGTTAAAATTGACGGCATGGTTTGTTGGGTAAGACAGAGCAAGTTTACGGGGTTGAGGAAAGAATTATGATGTTTCAAAAGTCGTAGAGGTAATTGAAAAAGATTGTAGGATCTGTCGGGTAAAAATCCCTTTTATGTTTATTTCCTTCTTGATCTTCTGCCGATAAGATATTATACAGAAAGGAAGAAGAGATGGGCAGAGATAGTCCGTGAATCGGTGATGCAAAACACTTTAAATTATATTAGAGGTTCAAATGTTTTCTTCAATCCACAGAAAATACTGACAACTCAATCAAGAAGAATCTCAAAAATCACGAAAACTTGGGGTCCGAACACAGAAACATATCCATGGCGGTGGTAATAAACGGAAGAAGAGGGGGCAATTATGGAACAGGGTGCCCATAAATCCCACTGCGAAGCCTTCCATCGAAGTTCCATATCCGAGGAGGAGGAAGTTTGCATCATTGATCTGTGAAGATGTTGGCAGTTTTCGAGAAATGGGTGGCCAAGACCCCACAGGGCCTCGCCGCCGGCGTCAAAGAAGGCGGCGGCGGCCCCGCCATGATCGACAGGTTCGCGGCTTCTCACGGCGCCAATGCCGTCACCGTCAACCTCGGCGGTGCCGGCGCTCTGGCCTTCTCCACGGAGAAGCAGAACCCACTTCTTCCAAGGTCAACGGATATGAGTTAATTCTTGTTGGTTATGGAAAATTAGACGATGGTAATTGTTAATTTCTTGGATCTGCAGATTGTTTGCTGCTGTGGATGGCATCTTCTGCTTGGTGCAAGGCCGCATTGACAACATCCCGGATCTCAAGCACCAGTATGGCCTGAACAAAACCGCAGACGAAGCCATCCTCGTGATCGAAGCGTTCAAGACCCTGCGTGACCGCGGGCCGTACCCTGCCGACCAGGTCGTGAGAGATCTCCTTGGCCGCTTCGCCTTCGTCCTCTTCGACACATCCTCCAAGACCGTCTTCATCGCTGCGGTATACGATTGTTTGTAATCTGAAGGAGCGGATTGTCTGCTGGCCAGCAGAGTCTGCTGTAGCATCCGGAGCCGCTCGATCGTGAATTCATGCGAACCGCTCGATCACGATCGAGCGACTCCAGATGCCAGCAGAGGATCCACGCTCGTAATCTGAATCCACTTAAATGGTCTGGTGGTTGAACAGTGTGCCTCGATTGCCTTTCCCATGCAGGATGAGGAAGGCACCGTCCCTTTCTTCTGGGGAACTGACGGCGAGGGCCGCCTCGTGCTCTGCGACGATGCCGACGCCATCAAGGGAGGCTGCGGGAAGTCGTTCGCGCCGTTTCCTAAAGGTAACCGCAATCAAACAGGATTTCGAGATCTTTGGAATATATAGCATAGAGCGTATCAAATGGGTTCAAGTGTTGTGCACAGGCTGCTTCTTCACGTCCTCGAAGGGGCTGCAGAGCTTCGAGCACCCGATGAAAGAGCTGAAGGCGATGCCGAGGATCGACAGCCAGGGGCAGGTGTGCGGCGCCAACTTCAAGGTGGACGAGCAGTCGAAGAAGGGGACGAGCATGCCCAGGGTCGGCAGCGAAGCGAACTGGTCCTCTCAGTACTGATGTCTTCTTGTTTTTGCTGCATCTTGTTGCCATTCTGCAATGGTCTCCGATTCTCCGTCGCAGGGTCTCCTTGTCGACGACGATGGGTTCCTTCCTTGTGTTTGTTTGATGTTGAGATGAGCTTGTTTTGCTTCGAGTTTGAAGTTCCTGCTTGGTGAGAATTTGTGTGGGATCTCTTTTTTTGTTGTGTTTTGATGGGATTACCAGATGTGTAGAATAATAAGTAGGAGAGTTCCCACAGGTTAATGTTGTGATGAGCATATGTCCAACTATCAAGTTTATATATATATTGTTGGAAGAAGGATGCAGATGGAATGAGTGTTAGTTTGATGGTTTTGTACCCATTGGTATAAGAGGTGTTCACGGGTCGGGTACAAATCAAGTGCTTTGGCCCGACCCGTCTTTAGAGGATCATACCTCGATCCGCCATGTTCCAATGGGTCCGTCATTTTAACGAGTACCTATATTATTTGAATGGATCATCAGTACTCGCGGATATCTAATGAACATAATATATGATGCAATTTCATCTATTATATATATGTTCTACTCAACAAATTTCGATTTTTTTTGTGCCGCACATACATATTCCAAATGGCGATCGATCCGACTTGTTCCAATGGACACTCGATTCTAATTGAATAGGTCACAAGTAATCGTGAGTATCCAAATAATTTGAATGGATTACCTTTATTATTTAGAGACACATCTATATTTGAAAGGGTTCGAATTTGATCGGAAAGGCGTGACACCTGAAATTGAAAGAAAGGTGTGCAAATGGATATGAATGTATATGTATCCAATTCATCGCAATACCCGTTTTATACAAATTATGAAATATGTTTAACTATTTTATAATGGATGCGTTACATTTATATCAGTTTGATATCAACAATTATATGTATATGTATTCATATATATATGTATTTAATTTAATATATAAATATAGTTATAAATTTATTTTTAATTATTAGTAGTATAAATGTATATCTTATTTCACCATATTTGAGGTAGTTATTATGAAATAAATATGGTTAATATTTTTGTACCATATGTATTATATCCAATACATCCATCTTTAAGCTAATGTATCCGTATCTATTTTGTATATGTTATATATATATTTTTTAAAACATGGTAACATATATAGTTTTCATATCCGACATCTACATTTGTAGAAACGAATAAAAATATGATATCACCAATATATGTATCCAACCATCTGCATCGACAACTACCATATATTGGGTCAGAGAGATGAGAAGAAGGGCATCATGAGGTTTTGCTATGGGTCGAGCTTCTGAGTGGATCCATGGGTACCCATTCATGATAAGGTCAGAGCCACACATGCTACGATTCAAATAGTATTGGATTCTGTTCTGAGATACCTTGTTAGGGTCGGCCCATATGACCTGCTAACCATGCACACCCCTTGTATCCAGTTTTAAGAGGATTTGAACCTTTGTCCTCCGAGTGATAAATACACTGCAATGTCGATGATAACTTGTAATTAAGGGTTAATGAAAGGAAATGGTTGGAATTTTAAGATATTTGAATCCAAACAACTGGTCATGAGGTTTGTGGTATTGGACCACGTATGTCCTTTTCACAACTAAGCCTTCCTCTCTATCTCAAACAAAACCGATGAAAGAGAGAGATGAGACGACCCGGACAAAAATAAACTCCAGTCTTCTCATCCTCGTCCTTCGTCCTCTGTCTCTGGTTTCCATCATCTCATGGAGAGTTAGTATATGGTGCAGCATTAGCAGTTGAAGCTGCCAGCATGATCCGACCGCTTAATCGGAGGTGGATGGCTAGATCGTGCTGCAGTTTCACCTTCTAATGCCTGCACAAGTGGTGGCCTTTGCTTTCCTTCTATTCCATCTGCCTATCATCACATATGGAAGTAAGTGTTTTAATATCTTCGTCGCCAAGACCTTTCATTTGATTCTCATCTGGAAACCATTTGTTTTTCTGGATGTGTTGCTGAAAGATCACGCATTGCTTTATGTACATATTTTGCTCCTGAGTCTGAATCTGTTCAAAATAAAAATCGGAGAATCGTGCATGTATTTATTTCAAGTCAACCCATCGGCCATTGTGCCTGGATATTAACTGTTTTTTTAGACTTGGAATTTCCTTAGGATGATGCATGTTTAAAGCCCTTGATCAGAAGCCTGTCTAAATGAGATCTAGCTGTATCAGTTAAAAGCAACTTGAAATGATAAATATTATTCGATTCAAACAAAAGAATCTATTTGGTAACCAGAACAAATCCAGGAAATTATAGTCAGATTGCAAAGAACTATCTGAAGAGGATCGTTTAACTGTAGCAAGAGCACCATAATATGACTGTGAATTAGAACTGAAATAATTTTGTGAGTCTATTTCAGGAGAGCGCTGCCTCAAAATAAACAGTTGACTTACACGGTACTGGTGTTATGAAAAGGTCAAGAGAACGAGCAACGAGACTACAAATAAAAGTGTCAAAGACTTTCTAGAAGTCAATCTTAAGAACAACGACTCTATAAGAGTTTCTGGAAGTCAATCTCAAGAACAATGACTTTATATTTGCAGCCTTCTAAGGATTTCATAAGTGATAGCAAAGCAATCTGCGATTGAAGGAACTTATAGGAAGGTACACAGGGATATGGGTGATGAACTGACTTTGCATAGTTTAATTCGATGGTCATATCCAATTATGAATCACGCAAAATCGAGTTCAATAAAATCTAGTCCAATTATACCATGTACCTCTGTGATCATTTGTACTTATACCATAACCCATGTAATCATACTATATTTAAAGGGTTTAATGTGGCTGCCCCTAAGGGGAGCTAACTTGATTCCCCCCGTCCCATTTTCCCTATTTTTTTTTATTTTTTTTGAAAATTTCTTCCGTGAATATTCATCACTATATCCCTCTATTATGCTATTAAAATTTCGTGTGAAATAGAGTCTCCTACAGCCTCCATCCATACAGTCGTTTTTTAACGGTAACAGAATTGCTAAAAACAACCCCGTCTGGATGGAGGTCCTAGGGTTTCTGTTTCGCAGGAAATTTTAACAGTATAATATAGGATATATTGATGAAAATCCACGGAAGAAATTTTCAAAAAAAATAAAAAATGGAGAAAATAAGGCGGGTGGAGCCAAGTTAGCTCTCCCTCAAGGGGCAGCCCCATTTTACCCATATTTAAAACATATTCCCCTGGTCAAAGTTTGTGGTGTGAGAGTTGGAAAGATTATAAGGGTTACGATATAACTTTCTAATTAAGCATGGCATGCAATTACAATGATTATTGGGGAAATGGTGCAATTGAACAAGATTTCAGGGTTCCTGGTGCAAAATCCTGAATAAAACTATAATTACACGCGTAAGTGACATGCAAGTTGAGGACAAGGTATCACTCCACAGGATAAACTAAAATTACATGATTTTTGGGATTTTGAAGGACAATTTTCGAATATGAGAGTAGTAGAAACTAAATTGTTCTAAATATTTTAAAGTATGTTTACTAATTTTAGGCATTTTAATAATTAAATTATGATGGTAGGGACTAAACTATAATTTAGACAAAAATAGGGGATGAAGTGAAATAAAATTATTTCAAGTTGACCTATAAGTAATTAGCAAAGCCTGTCAGAGTGGTAAAGTTAATTAATATAAATAAATTAAAGGATGCAGAAGCTATAGCAAAGATTTGGACTTGGAACTTGAAAAACTGTAAAGGACTAAAATGCAAATGCATAAACTATGAAATTTTAATTGCATTTTTTTATATTTTAAATAAATAGAAGCTGAAGTACGTCTGGATTGGACTAAAAGAATAAAAAAGGGTAAATTTCTTTTTTCTGGAAGGCCTTTGGGCCTTTCTTTTTTAAAAATGATCCATTGGCCCATCAAGGCCGTTCATCTCCCGGTGCATTGGGGTCAACCACAACGGTGTAATGATGGGCTGGAGATGGCCCGCTAAGAGGCGGACCTTGATATGTATTCCAAAAGAATTATAATAAATATAAGATTTATAATGACCCATTTGATCTAATAATTTCAGAAATAATTAATTTAATTAAACAATCAATTATATTAAAAATACAGTTAGTATATTAACTTTCCTCGATTTTTATTGACTTTGAATTTTTGTATATTAATAAAGATTTAACTATATATATTTATGTTTTAATTTTATAATATTTTGTATTATTTAGGTAATTATATAGAAACATATTGTGTAGATTAGTGTGCGTGTGTATATTTAAAATACAACAACAACAAAGTCTTTTTCCACATTAAGTAAGGCTGACTGCATGAATTCATCGCTTCCATTCAAAGTTATCTTGGGCCACTTTAGGGCTTAGATCTAATATCTAAGATCACATTGGATAATCTCATTCCAACACTTCTTGGATCTTCATCGTCCTCTCTTAGCCAGCTCAGCATCTCAAATGTTGCATTTTCTAATTTATGCATCAACCGACCTCTTTTACAAAAAGCCAAGCCATCTTAAGCGGTTTTCTCCCATCTTATCTTCTACCGGAGCTACGCCAACTTTCCCTCTAACCGCTCATCATTCTGACTCCAATCTTATTGTGTATGATCACACATCCACCTTACCATTTTCATTTCTACAACTATTATTCTTTGTACACGTATATGATTCACAAGCCAACATTCAAATCCATAGTGTATAACAGATCTCATAACTACTTTGTAATACCTTCTTTGATTTTTAAAAGAATTTTTCTTATCACATAGATAGTTCACAAAGATAGAAGAAGATAATATAATGCAAACCATAATGTGCACAACGATTTTAACATGGGAAGCCAATAAGGTCAAACAACGACCCAGAACTTCCTATTCTAAGATTATCTTTGCTCTCTCGGTGAAGCATGTGTCCACAATTGTGCTACTTAAAAACGATAGTAGCACAATCTCACATATAACTGAGGACAACAATAGAACTTTACATAGCTAAAAGGAAGAACCTCCGTATGATTTTTACTGATTTGGAGAAGACTTATGTTTCCCCTTTGAAAGTCAAAGGAATATATTACAAAGCAATCGTGAGACTTGCTATGCTATATGGATCAAAATGTTGGCCTCTGAACCAAAGACATGTGCAGAGAATGACAGTAGAAGAGATGAAAATGCTAAGGTGGATGTGTGATCGTACACGAAAAGATCATATTCGAAATAATACAGTCGGAAGAAAAATTGGTGTAGCCCCGATCGAGGATAATATTAGAGAAAACCGCTTAAGATGGTTTAACCATTTGTAAAGGAGATCGATTGATGCACCAGTTAGAAGATGCAAGATTTGGGTTGTTGAGCTAGTTAAGAGAGGGCGAGGAGGTCCCTAGAAGTGTTAGAATGAGACTATCCGAAGGGATCTTAGTTATTTAGATTTAAGCTCGAGAATGAGCCAAGATAGATTTGAATGGAGGCAAAAAAATCCATGTAAACGACCATAATTATTTGTGATAAAAATGCTTTGTTGTTGTAGAGAAGATATGATTCAGTCCCACGAGAGATATTGCGGAGAGTTTTGGAAAGGAGATAAGTAAATGTCCTATACATTAATCGTAGAAGGGAAATGTATGATTGGGCTTCATCTTATCTTATGTATGGATCCAATCTAAGAAGGCTGACTATTTTGACATCAACATCGGTCCGCATCAAGATTCAGCTTTGAGTCCATTCAATTTCACTTTGATTATGGATGAGTTGACTAGTAACATTTAGGATGAGATATCTTGGTATATATTGTTCATCGATGATATTGTGTTGATTGATGAGATGAGATATAGAGTAACTGAGAAGCTTGAGGTTTGCAGACATACCTTAAAGACTAAAATATTTCATATATGTAGGGTTAAGACCGAATGTACATAGTGTATGTACATTTGATGGAAGCAATGGTGAATGAATGAAGGTGAATATTGGAGACGATGACATTCAGAAGACAGATCCTTTTAGATACCCGACTCCTCTTCACTTTGGACAACTTACATTTATTCTATGAGTAACATATCCATCGATTTCCTCATCATGTTGCCAAGCTAGCATCATAGCTTAGGAAAGGAGGACGACCTACCACGCGGTAGGGCCAATCAGATAGCAATCATCGTCATCGGTACCACAGGGTATATTTTCACTCCCCTTACATGTATTTTTACCAGTTTCGTACGATTGTTTATATCTTTCCTTTAATGTGAGCCCATGTATACATCCAAGTCCATTGATCTAAAGATTCCTACAGAAAACTAATATCATTGGATTTCCCAAAGCCTGATAACATAATGTGGGACATTTTCCTGAACCAGTCGATTCTAGAGAACTTGCTACTTACATTGATGATGCCTTCATGGATCATGACTTTAGTCTACAGATTTGACTGCAAATTCTATGGATGCAGTTCGAAATATATTCCAATAGTCTCTAAGTTTTTGATATAAAACCATAGGCTTGAAGCTTATCACTACTATCGTAAGCTCAACATGATGAGCCATCTGACTAATCGAGCACTAAAGTTTATTATCGTAATACTTTCCAGATCTATAGGTTCGTCCAAACAAAAATTACGTGACTAATTTGTTTTGGCATATATGATTATGCGAGTAGATCCTCTTCAGTGCTGCAGAGTCTCCTGCAAAATCACGAATCACACGAGCGATCGAGCAGTTCGTACGAATTCGGTGTTTTGGTGAGTCCGTACAGTAGAAATTCGTGCGAACCACTCGATCAAGATCGAGCAGTCCATGATTTTACAGTAGACTATGCAGTACTGTACAATACTACAGAGGATCTGCTCTCTACGATTATATATATATATATATATATATATATATATATATAGTCATGAGGAATAAAAAGCCAAGTTGTATACCGACGGAATATATACCATATATCAATTTTTAATTGCCTTAATATATACCATATTCTTATTTAACAGTTGCTCTCTCTATTTTTTATGTTCCTGTTTGGGTATATTTTGTTTTCCAATATTTTCTCGAATTTGATCCAACATAGTTGTCCCCTCCTTTCATGACATATATGCGACTTTTAAATTTTTTCCAATAAAAGAATAGCATATATATAGAGATTCAACTGTTTACAAATACACATATGTTTTTGTTTTCAAGTATATATGAATGTGAAATATATATGTTTCCGTTTCAAAGCATATATGTAACACCCCAACCTCAAAACATAGTGCCATACCTAAAACTCACGAAGTGTGGGTATGGTTTATAGGTGGTGGAGATTACTACTTGTCAACTTGGGCTTAAGCATTTTGGGTAGTTGTCAACGAGTCCATCTGGGCTTAAACCCAACAAGTTGTCAGGACCAGTTTTCCTCGATAACGGACCGGGTACCTAAGCTCGGGACGTAACAAATGGTATTAGAGCCAAATTCCCTCTGATAGTGGAAAGGGCTACCCGAGAGGTGGAGCCGTCCGTACAAAGAGGTTGGAGGAAATGACTACCCGGAGCGTGCAACCGCCACTGTCACTGGGAATAAGTGATGAGCCATGTCGCAACGAGGACGTTGCGAATATAAGTGGAGGAGGTTGTAACACCCCAACCCCAAAACATAGTGCCATACCTAAAACTCACGAAGTGTGGGTATGGTTTATAGATGGTGGAGATTACTACTTGACAACTTGGGCTTAAGCATTTTGGGTAGTTGTCAACGGGTCCATCTGGGCTCAAACCCAACAAGTTGTCAGGACCAGTTTTCCTCGATAACGGACCGGAGACCTAAGCCCGTGACGTAACAATATATGTATGCGAACATATCTGTATTCATTTTTAAGGATATTGATGGATTTTTTTTATTTTGGTGGAAAATATAAGTTTTTATTTTCTTGGGATATGAATGCATACAGATTCTCTTTCCCATTATGTATTCCAATGTCATGGGCATGCCTACATTATTATTCAGTGAATAATGTTGATATGAATCACACTAGCAAAGTTTTATATTATCTACATATTTCTCTTTTTATTTTTATTTACTATTACGATCTTGCGTATATTTTATTTTTCAAATATGCTGTTGAAATTAACCGATTCAACATAGATTTACGGATGCATGCGCGTATACGTAGGAATTTAATCGGATACAAATTTATTCGCATGCTTTTTAACGAATGTCGATAAAATAATCGGATATATTATGCATATAATATTAAGAGAAAATCAAAGAAAAATAATCTCTAAAATACATGTGTTTTATATTTATAAAATATCACAAAAATCATGTATTTTATTACATATGGTCTAACTCTTTATAAAATATAATGTCGGTGGTATCCTTGATCTAACTCCTTAGATCTACAATTCGCTATCAGCCTCTGTGGTTAATTTCTTCAGAATAACAAATGTATGATATCAAGATGATCATAATACATGATCCTAATTATACTAAGAGAACTTTATAAGTTCAAACACGGATATTTAATTGAGATAATGAAATAAACACTCCTTTGAGGGGGCAATCGTAGTTATGACTATCCTCGACTATATGTACGTAGATTCTTTCTTGCTAATGCAACTTGTAAACCTTAGGGTCTGTTTGTTTGGAGAATAGACCCCGGAATAAGGGGCCTATTCTCCTTTCGATACGGATTTCTATGGTACGATTATTCCTCCTCATTTCATCTTTATTTCACTCTTATTCCTATCTTTATCCCACCTTACCTACCTTTATTTCACCTTATTCTCCTTATACTTATCCTCCAGCCGAACATAGAATAGACCCTTATTCCCTTTATTCTCCATCCTTATTTCTGCTTATTCTACTACCGAACGGGCCCTTAGCCTCCTCATCCACCTCGCTTATGCTTTACAATTTATTTTTCTTACTTCACATTTATAAAATGACATTACTGATAGCTTTCATGAAACACTAATTTCGTACATGTTTCTATATGCAAAATCTTTGGGTTAATGATTACGTCGATATTTTCTTCACATAGTTGATCTTGAAAATATCATGTAAATACCCCACAATTCACATGTCACGTAATTGAACCAATATACATTTAATATTTGTATATGTGCCATTAAGATTATTTTTTTGTGATGACCATATAGAATATTATGTTCATTATATATTTCACATATTCAATATACAATTTGATCACTCAAAATTCATTTTCTTTATAATTTTTTTGTGATTTTTCGCACTTCACAGATGTCTTGACCTTATAGATAAAGGCATGGGCGAAGCTAGTATTTTTTACCTAAAAAAATTATACTAAAATCTCAATTCCATCGACATACTTTTTATGATTCTACGTAAATTTTTAATGCAGAAAAGCTATATTAAAATATTTTAGTATAAGATGGTAAAAAACTTTTAATTTTAGAAGATATGAGAAGATATAAATATATATGGTCCTATTAAATCTTATTGCTAGAAGATATACCCATTCTTTTAAATGACGGCCATTATATACACACATATATGTACGTAGACATGTGTGTGTATGTGAGTTAAATGAGTATGCTTTCTGAAAGCATACAAGAGCACGCTCTCACCTTTTTCCCTCATTTTTTTACTTTTATAATGAAATCCTGGAGGGATATACTTAGCAAAATAAGTGGAATATATGTTTCAAATTTCATGTAAGACAGACATTCCTAGCATGTCTATCTGGAGGAGGTCAAATTTAACAATTATGTGACCATTAAAATTTATCAATCTCGATGGAGGGGATTGAAATATCGAACTAAGTTGAATTTTGAATGACAATATGATGATATATGATGATCTAAATCTTGCTATGTTTTATTTCAAAAAAGAATAAAAAAATACGGGAAAAAGAGTGGGAGCATGTAACTTACATGCTCCCAAGGAATATACTCTTTTTCCCCCTATATATAGGGGACCTTTAGTAAAAACTCTGTAACAATTTCATGAAAGTATAAACTGTACATTGCAAAAAAAATGATTTTATAAAATATAGCATCCATATTTCAATTAACATTTTCGTCTAATATAATAATATTTTCATAATTATATTTTACTATACATGTTATGCTAATATTTATAATTAAATATATGGAATAAGAAATTGTAAAATACATGAGAAATATGCCTAAGTTGATAATGACTCACCATATATATGACAAGACCCAACTTCATTTGAAATGTCTTTAATAGGTCGCCAAGTGCTACATGCCCAACACTCCTTTGAGAGACGAAAGGGATGATCACATCTGTCCCATTTAAGGATGCATAGCTTTGATGCACATCCCCATTGCTATCATAAGGTGATGATTATATTCAAATGAAGTGAGGTCTTACCATATATATGATGAGCCACCATCAATTTAGACATCTTTCCTGCGTATTTTATAATTTATTATTCCATAGATTTAATAATAAATATTAACATGATATGTATAGTAAAATATAATTATGAAAATATTATTATATCAGATGAAAATGTTAATTTAAATACAGATGCTATATTTTATAAAGTCATTTTTTTACAATATGCGGTTTATACTTCCACAAAATTGTACATAGATTTTTTACTAAAGGTCTCCTACAAAATTGTTGCATGTCGTTATTTGAGGCATAATCGTGTCCTCACTAGCTAGCTTTCTTCTCTACCTTTCCGCATCCCCTTCCTCAACATCCCTCTAACTCTCCTCTTCTATAGAAATCAAAGTTCGGTGAGCTGGACTTGACTCTCACTTCATGCAAGAACCTCCAACTAGTCTAATGATCGAGAGGTGAAAGAGGACCCACTTCTCTAAATGTAGCTGACTTTTCTTCAATGCAGGACAACATCTCTCGCTTGAGGATAGACTGACACACACACACATATATGAAACTTCAAATGAGGTAGAGTCTCACCAATATTATGGTGAGACACCATTGCAGGTCGTTGGATTTCAATATATGGTAGATATAATCGTTTTTCTAACCAAAATCGTGCGAAAAACACCATCTTGTATTCCTTTTTTAGAAATTCTGTTGTTATTGCAAATCTGTTCCTTCTAATGCGTGATTTTTCTGAACGATATGTGTTTGTTTTTTTAATTCCATAATTACCATTCTGCAAAAATATCATGCCTGCTAGTCCGATCATTCTTCTTGTCTTTTTTCTCCATTATTATTATTCTTCAAAATATCCGACTTCTATTTCTGATCATTGTTCTTTCAATCATGTTGAACGATGATCGGTTTCTTCATGGATCCATGTACTCAATGTCCTATGTACTCAATTTTTATTTATGTATGATCGAAGAGATGTCTGATTTGTATTCTTTAATACACATATTCTTTTAAATTTAATGTACTATCAATGGTATTCTACGTTGTGAATCTACGTCATTATACTTTATTATCCATCTCTCGATCTGATATTAGGTATACTTTTTTCAGCCTATATCGATGATTTATGGTTGTGTAGAATGCATATTCGAAGATTCTGAAATTGAAGGTATTTTTGTTCAATCAATATTACGATTGATCTATTTTACTTGTTATAAACTACAATTTTTCAATGCAATTTACATCTGTCTTAACTATTTTACCTTTTCCTTTAACCCAACCACAAGTACATCTCATCTATAGAAATCATAATTTCCCAAGTTTAAGCATATTTCGATTTGTTTTGTCTTTATGATTCCCGATTTATTCCGATTTGTAGTCATCAAAAATAGATTATGATTCTTTTAATATCCAATAATACAAAAAGTCCTCAGACTTTGCTTCAAACACACATTCTTTCAAAACTATTTGTAACACCGTGCGACTATTCTTTACAATGCAAGTAATCTTTGTAATTTCATTAAGTATTTTATGCAACTTAATATCTTAAAATATGATCTTACAAATCTTTAGGTTCTATTTACATTATTTACTATTTGATTCACTACATATTATAAAAATTAGAATCTATCATTCACTTAAAGCACTCTCCAGTCATCTTTCAGTTGATATGTAACTATTCTTGACAATGGCACAATTCTTAGTAATTTTGTTCAATATTTATGCATCTTAATGTATTAAATTACCACCTTTACATTTTCATTTTATATTCAAGTTCTATATTTTGTATTTTTTTATTATTTAATAAACTGTTCTACACATGAAAGGTGTGTTGAATAATATAATCCTCATATTCCCAGTGTTGGAATTGTTTTTGGATCTATTGACTAAGCCTATCATTTCTATGAATCCTACGCAACCAATGTTGGCTTTAACATGAGAAAAAATGGTACGAGACACGATGTCAATAGAGAAATAAAGGAAAAATGATAATTTTTAAGAAATTTGTTTGTTGAAAAGAAAGTTTCTCTACTTCGAAGAGTAATAGACATGTGCACATCTCGATTGACAGTGACCATAATGTTGAAATTAAATTTTACAGGAAATGACAAAGGGTTGGGTTAGTTCAAACATGCTGCAATGCAATATTCTATATTTCATTTCAGACGTGAAGAACATGACTTGACTATTGTGAAATTCATTGAGGAACATAATCATAATCTCGTAATGCCTTCTAAATGCTGTTATTTGAGATAATAGAAGGTTTTCAAGGGCCACAAAGTTACTTGTAAAATCTATGACTGATGTTAACATACAAATCGAAACAATCAACTTTCCTTGATAATGGATGTATTCCAAACAATTAGGCTGGAGGCATAGTTCGTGACATCTACAACCTAAATAAGACCGAAAAAAACAAAGATGGATTGGATTCCTATCTTCTTATTGAACACTTACGCAATTACCAAACGATGACACCCGACTTCTTCTTTTCCTACCAAACATATAAGGACAATCATCTAAATTTAAGGAGGAAAACATATAAAAAATGCTTATAGAAAAATAAAAAATTAACATAAATTAGTAATAAATATAAGACACGAAGTAGTATACATGGATGAAATTGTAATAATTTATTTTTGGATTTCTTTTCTTGATTATTTCTTCCACACGAAATATTGAATGAAAATATTTTATTTCCAAAATCGACTCCTCTTAAGGAAACACTGTTTAATAAGGTCATTTACGATAAAATGGCAGCCTCCTTCAAAATAGGCAAACTCTCATTCCATCGTACATATAGATGTTCTATATTTGGTGCTCACTAAGATCTTAATGGGATGAAGATTCATTGAAAATACCCTCTCTCTCTCTCTATTTTTGTATAATATAAAGTTTAAACCAAAAAAAACCATCATCCATGTGCAAGTACAAGTCAATCCTAATAATTTGAAGCACACTTCAACAAATAACCTGGTATACCATACATAAGGTCCTCTTCTATATACAAAAAATAGAGAATTTGAAAACTCAAACTGCAATTAATTTGAAAACTCAAACTCAAACTCAAACTGCAAGTTGCTTACAATTGGTAATTGGAAAAATATTTAGTGACCATTTTATACCTTTTTTATCACATCATGGGAACACAGAAAATGCATAAGAATGTGGGATAAGGGGGTTTCTTTCATATTGATGTTGAATAAGGAGCTATTGATGTTCCTTTTATTATTTGCGCATGTTGAATAAGTGATAATTAACTGATAGTTTTGTGGAATAAGTAGTGTGAACGTAGGTTAAATACTAATTATTTTTAAAGGAATGAGAAGTATTATCCCATGAATAATTACAGAATAATCAAGAGAGTAGCTATTAAATTAATTTAAAAAAAGTAAATTACAAAAAATGACTCCCGGCTATACATCATTTTTCAATTATAACAAAGAGCAGCTCGATCTTATTTTCATGTCTTTAGTACATATTTCTATAAGCTTTCACGATCATATTATATCGACGTTAAACCCTAAAATTGAATGTTTGTGAGGCCCTTATTGCGAATTGGTGCATAGTTGAAGCTTTTTTTATAATATATCCTGATAAGATTTGGATATAAAAAATCCGAAATATCTTTTCTTATTCTCCAAATAAACGAGTAGTTAAAAGTACATTAGTAGGAGGTTTATCACTCAAATGGGTGCGGTATTTTCCTTTTATAAAAAGGCAATTAAAAATAAAATCTACTCCTTTTGGTAAAATAAAAAACCTTCCTTAAATTCTCAAATATTTAGACAATGAGAAGAACCGTTACCCTTATGAGACGCCTTAATTGTGGTGGCAAATTCTATGGAAACTATTCATCTGCACATTACTTTGCTTCCATATATATGTTGATCTAGTTTTAAATATGCGGATCTCTCTAATCACGGTAATAGCGTCTAGATTATCTCAGCAATGAATCTTCCCAGAATCTAGTCCCGATACGCTTTTCGGCAGCGCAGTGCTGGGGATCGCCAAAAGACACGTTGCCCCTCTCGATTAGTTGTACCCCAATGAACCTGGCACAATAACCTGTCCATGTTCAAAGCCACTGAATAACTTTGGTTTCTTTTCTGTTATTATTATTATTATTATTATATATTAATAAAAACGATGGAGTGGTATTAGATGAGTCATAATAAGAGTTGCCAACAACAACCACCTTCGCAACATTTTTAAATCTTAATAGGGACCAATTCTTTCAAGCCCACAAATTGACAAAAGGAAAATTAAAACTTCATGGGACCAATTGTGCTATTATTTTCCTTTTGGGTAAATTGCAGAAAAGGTCCAAAACTCTCAACTTTATGTTATAACGTTGACATAAAAGTGCGGTCGAAGTTCATGAAAACCTGCATTTGCGACTAAGATCAGGTCTCTCTTTATTACATGTAAAAAACAAGGCCCGTATCGCAGACTTCGATGCGTAATTAGGATCCTTTTTTTTAAATTACCCTCTTTTTTAACGTGCATATTCTCTCGCCCAATACATATAGAAGAGAATTTTATGATGTCAAAGTAAATAAAATTATTTTTTCTAAAAAGTATTTTTTTTTCATAATGTTGAAAATGTAAGGTATATATATATATGTGTGTGTGTGTGTGCGTGTGTGTGTAAAAAGCCCGATTTAGATATATTTTTTTGCAGTAATATTTTTTTGCTAAAAAGGATATTCTTTTATCTAAAGTTGGTAAATATGCTAGAAGAATAACATTGCTATTTTGTAGGGGTATGATGTGAAGATGTTTGGTTCATAGTTAACCCGAATATATTCTTGAAATTTTATAAGTCCCTATTTATTTTTACAAATACAATTAAGAGTGAAATTTTTATCGCAAAATATTTGTGCAATCATTTTCAATAAGTATACTGCGATTAAAAAATGAGAGGGGTCTCAACAAGATTGAGGGAACGATGAGATGTGTACGTTAAAACATGACGAATTATTGGATGATGTAAGAGGAAATGAGGTAAAAAAAAAGAAACTAAATCCGGATAGTGAAATATGGATTATTGTTTGTACTCTCAACTTGGAACAACTCATCTTTTTTTATTGGAATTATTTTATCCAGATTAAATATGGTATATATATATCCACTATAAGTCTATAAGGGCCCGTTCGGTTTGGGAATAAGCAGGAATAAGGATGAGAAATAAGGAGAATAATTGTCTATTCTTTGTTCGATTGGAGGATACGAATAAGGAGAATAAGGTGAAATAAAGGTAGGTAAGGTGGGATAAAGATAGGAATAAGAGTGAAATAAGATGAAATAATGAGGAATAATCGTACCACTGAGAACCGTGTCAGGAGGAGAATTGACCCCTTATTCCAGGACTTATTCTCCTACCAAGTATATAGATACATTCGTTAGCTTAGGAACTACATTGATATCAGATTGAAAGCTCAGGACCTTTTCAGTAAATTACCCAAAGAAGAGAAACAGCACAAATAAAAGACCCACCTTTGCATAGTCCACCTCCACTTCCACTCGCAATGGCTTCCATGGCGGCCATTCTCCTCAAACCACCTTCGCGCTCTCTCGCTTTCCCCCGATCCTCCGATACCCGCCCCGGCCTCCGCCCCTCCGGCGCCCCCTCCTCCATAAAGGCGCGACCTTCGCGGTGGAGGTGCAGCCTCATCGAGCCGGACGGAGGGAGGCTCGTGGACCTCGTCGTCCCCGGCGGCCCCCAGAGGGAGGCCAAGAGGCGCGAGGCCCTGCTCGGCCCGCGCATCAAACTCTCCAGGATCGACCTGGAATGGGTCCACGTCCTGAGTGAGGGGTGGGCGAGCCCACTCCGCGGCTTCATGAGGGAATCCGAGTTCCTCCAAACACTTCATTTCAACTCCCTCCGGATGGAGGACGGCAGTGTCGTCAACATGTCGCTGCCCATCGTGTTGCCGATCGATGACAGGAAGAAGGTCGAGATCGGGAAGCAGAGCAGAGTCACGCTCGTCGACTCTGATGACAGGCCCGTCGCCTTCTTGACAGAGTAAGTGGAGTTTGGATTCCCATTTTTTTTATTTCTTTGCGTAGATTGGCTGTTTTTGTGATGTGGGTTATTCTCAGAATGGTTGATTTTTGGAAGGATTTGTAGGAAAAGTTGTCGTATTGATGCTTATGTTTGCTTTGGTGGATTCTTGGAGTTTGATAGTAAGATGGTTTTGACGTTTCTACTAAGAGGGAAAAGATAACGGTTTGATGATATAGGATGAGCGTGAACAGCATTTACGTCAGGGCATGTTTTGGAGTGATGGGGGGGTTTCTGTTCTATTTGGCATATGATTATTAGCTTGTTGTGTAGTGAGAACTAGTGTTCCATTTTGTCCAATGTTAAAGGTAGTTTTGCCTCCTTTCGCTATTGGTACTCTTCAAATAAAAAAATGACAGGAAAATTGAAGAGTATATAATTGTGTACATATTGTAGAGGATTCTCTATCTCTCGTTTCAAAGAGGATTGTCAACATGGCTTCATTGACTTGGGGATGTTTCAGTGTGTTCTTGACAGGTTGATGGATCAACTTTGTGGTGTTCTTGGAAACAATAATGCTATTTTCTCAGGAGAAAACAGTTTTCTAGCTGGAATCTCCTGAAGTTCAGCATATTTTAGATGGATAGAATATAGAAAAGAATGCATTGTAGCAGTTGTGATCGTCACAAGCACGACATGACTGGTCGATTAAATGAATCCAGTTTTTCAGGACTTCATTTCTTTACCACTATCTAGTTGCTTAAATATGAAAGTATGACAATCAAACATGGCAGTCTTCCATATTTATGTTCGGCCTTTCAAGTACTATATGCATACAACCAGTTCTATAGTGCATGGCCTGATTTTTGGATAAACTAATTCCAACCTCATTATTGTCGAATAATCTCATAGATAGCCCAGGATCTATTTTAATGTGGGTCAAGATGATCTTAAATCACAATATCTTGATAACTTTTATTTTCTATGCACATCTATGGAGCTTGTATAAATTAACTTACTATATTGAGTACACAGATAATATTTTGTCTAGCCAAGGTAAAATAAATCAATTTCCCTAGAAGCATTTGGTTTGACCTTTAGAATCATTACTCAACAAGTGGGGTAGGGATAACCTTGCACCTCAAATTTTCCAGTCTCTGTCAGCAGATCTTGTATGTTTTATTGGCAAAGAACTCTACTTTCTCTTGTTCTTACAATCTTAATGCCTAAGGAATTCTTCGGATTTTCAAGGTCCTTCTGGTCAAACTCTGCAGCAAGCTTCCCTTTCAACTATGTTATTTGAGCTTCGACATTGCTATCGATGATCATGGCATGGGCATACTCCAGCATACTAGCAACTTTGGCACACCTTCTTTTGACAAACAAGGTGTGCTCAACATCGCCGTTAATTATTCAAACCAATCTCGGGGTGATGGTTTAGTCTATACAATGCTTTCCTCAATCTATAACACTTATCTCTCTTTTCATAATCTGGAGGCATATGCATGCATACTTTTTTTTAAGCTTCCATTTAAGAAAGCGTTCTTGTCATGCGTCTTATGAAGCTTTTAGTCTTGAAGTACAAACAGAGGGAGAACACACTGTGTTCATCTTCGGTGTTGGGACAACGCTTTAGAAATAACCATTTTCATATTTCTGATAGTTCTCGACATCTCCAGCTGGTTTATATTTAATAATGTAGACCCACTTAGAGCTTTTTTGATGGACTCCATTGGGCATACTTTAACATCTCATGGTTAATTTTCGGCAAAAGCCCTCATCTTCCATGCATCATTGAACCCACCTAGGGTCAATACTAGCCTCAACAGCATTCCTAGGAACCCACCTAGGGTCAATACTAGCCTTCATCTTCCATGCATCATTGAACCCACCTAGTTCCATGCATCATTTACGTCTGTTACTAATTATGAGGCGTAAACCCTAGCAATGTAGAGTTGTTCCGTCGGGGATGAGTGGTGTAGATCGGAAGGGGGCTCCGTAGAGTAAGGTTCCATCAATGGTTACATTCCCCTCCGTGTGGGAGGTTTTTGGGGCGTAAACCCTCACAACGTCCGCCCCCTTCCTTCACGCCCTTGCGATTAGAATCTGCGTGAGACCCAGCCTTGCGCAACCGGCTAAGGCAGTTTGACCACTCGGTCATTCTATGAGATCCGATCTAACACTAGTTACACTACCAATAGGGACCACTTCATTCTATTATTTGTCTTAATAAAAACAATTTGTTCATCATCATGAGAATTTAGAAACAGTATTTTTTGGGAATTTCCTCCACCCCTACATGCTATTCCAAACTGAATAAAGTTCTCAAGTAAAATTCGCATCATAAGTGATACATCTTTCCAGTCGGCAGATTTGTACATCTCTATCCCTTTCATGTTAGGGAGTAGCCCAAGAAAATTTGGATATTTGCCTGAGCATCCAGTTTTCTGCTATCAAGGGTTCAAATTATTAAGGTGAATTGTGGAAGAATAAACTTGCTGCTATCTAACTTAATCATCAAGGTAGGGGTATTCCCATTTGACTCGCTTGAATGCACTAATTAGATTAACTTATACCTGTACGCTTCTTTTGGAAGAACAAGGCTCTAGTGACGTCAAGATGGTGCATGCTTTTCCTTTCCACGACTCCATTTTGTCGAGAACAATAGCTGCAGTATGTATTGTGGACATTTCCTTTCACATTGCAATATTCTGGCAAATAATGAGAATTGCGCTCCCGAGCACTGTCTGTTCTAAACATCTGAATCAATTTCCCCATTCTGATTCTCAATCCAGCTAAAGAAGTTTTTCATTGTATTAAGAACACCGCCACTTCTGGGGTAAGAAAGAAAAACATTTTGAGAATAATAATCAATAAATGTGTTGAAATACTTCCATGCATTCTATTACAAGACATGGAATTGGAAGGACCTCAAGCATTAGAGTTAGCAAGTTCAAATTATACACATTTGCGCTGACTTTCTTCTTACAAACATGATATGAAGCATGAGTGTGCTTAGCTTTCAAGCATGCACATAATATGTCTTAACATTGCCTTATAGATGCTACCTGGTACCTTGTAAAATGATTTTCTAGGTATACTGGGACTGACACAGCAGGTCACGGTTATAGAGCAAAAACTAAGTATATTTGGTAGAATAGAGTTCATTTGTACGTGATCTGCAAAGTTTTATGAGGATAATTATGCAGTTCTCAGGGAAGATTTGTGAAACCTAGTGGAGGTCCTAAGCATCTGATGTTGAGGAATCAACGGATGAATTGTGGTTAGATCTAGATATTGATTTTTTGTCTGTATCTGACATTTTGGATGAAGTTTAATCCTGTCATAGAGTTTGTTATATTAAGTTTCATTCATTTCATGATGATCAAGTTTGTCATAGCTGTTGAGCCACTAGTCCGTGATGTCTGAAATGTCCTCAATATCTAGCACAATACGAGGTCATTGGCGTGAGATATACTTAAGTTAGGGGTAAACAGTTATTCACATTTTTAGATAAATTTGAAATTTAATGCATTCATGCCACTGGTTTTTCCTACATGACAGAAAACATACCAAATATTCCTTTCTATTTGTTGATCATAATGACATCGTAAGTATGGTCTCTACTGACTTTCTGAGGCTTCTTATTCTTTCTGTGAATGATCAGTATTGAGATATATAAGCATCACAAAGAAGAACGGATTGCGAGAACATGGGGTACGACTGCTCCAGGACTTCCATATGCTCAGGAAGCTATAGAAAATGCTGGAGATTGGCTCATAGGAGGTGACTTGGAGGTCATTGAACCAATAAAATACAATGATGGCCTCGATCAGTATCGTCTGTCACCTGCTGAACTCCGCGAGGAGTTCAGTAGGCGAAATGCAGATGCGGTGTTTGCCTTCCAGCTCCGCAATCCTGTTCACAACGGGCATGCTCTCCTTATGACAGACACTCGTCGTCGTCTCCTGGAGATGGGCTATAAGAATCCGATCTTGTTGCTTCACCCGTTGGGAGGGTACACTAAAGCAGATGATGTACCGCTTAGTTGGCGAATGAAACAACATGAGAAGGTCTAAACAGAAACACAAACTGTAAATTTTCTGCAGGCAGCTCTAATTTGGTGGACACTGCTTTAATATTGCATGCATTTATGCTTGTGGCAGGTTCTTGAAGAAGGCGTTCTGAATCCAGAAACAACTGTGGTCGCGATATTTCCATCTCCTATGCATTATGCTGGACCCACTGAGGTTCAGTGGCATGCTAAATCTCGTATAAATGCGGGTGCCAACTTTTACATTGTGGGTCGAGACCCTGCTGGTATGAGTCATCCGATAGAGAAGAGGGATCTATATGATGCAGATCACGGGAAGAAGGTACTCAGCATGGCCCCAGGACTTGAAAAGCTCAACATTCTACCATTCAGGGTATGCATGCGATTCCTCTTATTTTGGCATATGAAATTCCTGAGCTTTTATCCTCGGGGTAGTTCATCGTAGTTGTTTTGTTCAGCAAACTTCCACGCTATTGCATCTTATATGCAACCATGACTCATGTTGTTTGATTTGTTATGATTAATTTGTTTTACTCAGCTGCTGATCTTTCCTCCTGATACAGGTTGCTGCTTATGACAAGAAGCAGAAGAAAATGGCCTTCTTTGACCCTTCGAGGCCTGACGACTTCTTGTTCATTTCTGGCACAAAGGTCGCTTCTTTTTTCTGATTGTTCATTATGATTTTCTGTTAATATCATTTTCCTCGAAATTCAGAAGCATGCTAACCATTGAGACTCCATCTCGTTGATCTCAGATGCGAACTCTGGCGAAGAACGGTGAGAATCCCCCAGACGGCTTCATGTGCCCTGGTGGCTGGAAGGTTCTTGTCGAGTACTACAATACCCTGGCTCCTAAGAAGGGCGACATGCTCCGCGAGGCGGTTCATGTTTAAATCCCACATGCTGGCTTGTTGTGTGCGTACTGATATGATCTGGTTGTGAGCATGGTACGTATTTGTCATGCGTGTACTAAGGTACGAACGATAGTGCCTATTTGTACAATCGAAGCATCTCGATCGTGTACTACTTCACTGTGTACGCTGTACACAAACAACAATAAGTCTAACTGATGCTTCTGCTTGTTATTTCAGTTTGGATACCTATCACAGGATTGCTTTCTTCTGCTTGCTGTGTTTACTAACACCTGTATCATAGTTTTGCTTCATTATCATCAATTCATGACCGAAAGATGTTCACCTGGGAAATGAGCTATGCATTTAGCAACATACATGTATTCTTCGAACATCGAAGATAAATGATGCATTGAATTATGTCATTGCCTTCACTAAAGTATGCACAACCATTAACTTCAACATGTGACAGTAAAATAATTTAGCTGCCAATGGAAAAAAGTTCGCGGTTATAATATATTCAATAATCATACTAATGGTCGGTTGGTACAATTATATTTTTTTGTGATTAATGAATGTGGCTATGGTAGTAATGGATTTGAGCCATTTTTGTTCCTCTTCTATTTCTACTAATATTAATAGGTCTTCCATTTCTTCCAGACGATTTAGTGAAAATATAGTATATTATCGAATAAAGATGCAAACTGCTTCTATCAATTCTAGGCCGGCCGAAGCCTCTAGGCTCTCTTCTCGCTCTGACCTTTCTCGTAATTGGAAAGAGATGTAAGATATAGTGTAGACAAAAATCTTCACATTTTCTAAATGATTAAAAAATGAGGAAAACAAAAGTGAGTGTTCAGCATCAGCTAGCAATGACTGGCAAAGAGATGGTGTGCTCAATGACATTGGTGGCGTGGTGACGATGATGGTTCTAGGACAGCGGCGACGGTGGTGACATGGTGACGACTACAGCCGTGTGACATTGATGGTGCAATGTCTGTGCTGGTGGTGGCAGCTGTGTGTAGTGATACAATGACAGTGGTAGCCATGTAGTGGCGATATGCCATGAGTTCGAACTAAATATAGGACATATTCTTAAAGAGATTGATCCAAATACATGCCATAAGATCGATCTAAGAAACATCATATTGGCCTGAAGACATGTTATAAAAATGAGTTAGAAGCATGACAAATACCCAAAATTAAGGCGAACCTTTGATGAGTTCGAACTAAATATATAGAACTTACCTAAACTTGCGGTAAGTTTCTCAAAGATCTGTAATGAGTAGAGCAGAAACATCACGTTGAATTTGAAATTTGGTATGGTTTGTATTAGAGGTTGGCGCTTATAACGCATAGAGATATAACAAGATTCAATGCATCAATCGTCCTGCATGAACACTGAGATGTCAAGCCAAGTACGTTATCCAAATTTTTGAGTACTTTTTAGGCCTGAGAACCATGATTTTAAAAGCCTAACCAGACATCAAACCGAGCAGGCTGGTATTGGTTTTTTATTTTTGTGGTCCGACTAATGCGACCGATCGGCCAAACTTGTGACGACATCGATAATTTATAAAAATCGAAAAAAACTGAACCCTTGTATTTAACAGGTTGAACCGACTATTACAGTTCGATTCTATTTTTAAAACATTGATTAGGATAATTTCTCATGTATTTTGCGGGAGAACTTTTGACGTCCTAAGGTTCTTTTGTTATGAAATAATGTGCACGTATGAGTTATGACTTCTTCCTCGTCTGTACGTATAGACAAACAGCCGTCCAGTGCTCGCGCGTAGTTGTTGGAGACCACAAAGTGCATGCGGAGATCCGATGCCGACATCTTGTCAACCATTTGATCCATTCATACGTCCTCTATTCGCTCGTATTCCTTGAAAAGGGACCAGAAGAGACGGTTTAGTTGACCCCAAAGATCTTTGTCGGACAAATCATGATTTCAGGCGAGAGCAAAATCGATTCCTTGGAATTTCTAACGCGACGTTAAATCCGAGATTAAAAAAATATCATATCTATTCAGCAGCAGAGGAAAAAGAGATTTACGCGGTGAATTGGAGTTTTGACGAACCCATCAATCAACAAGAATGGGCTGAGACCGAATCAAAGATTTTAGTCAAGCTCTCCATCTCTATAAATCTCCACACTTTTGGAATCCAAATCCACATCTCTCTCCCTCAGCTGTTCTTATCTGCCCATCTGTCCCACATGGATCTCTTGGTTCAGGGAAAGCCCTTCTCCTCCTCCTTGACGGATACCCATGGTTCGTTCCTACTCATCTGCATGCACCACATTTGAATCATATATATTGAGATTTACTTAAATAAAGTATCCACTTTCTTTTTTTTTGTGTGGTAAAGATCATTCAACAATCCTTCCGGGCACCGTTCATGACCGCTCATCTGGCCAGAGATCGAGGGAGGAAGAAGTGCTCGACGACCGCGAGCTCGAATTGCCGTCATGCGCAACAACAGCGAGGACTGTTCAGGTAGCTCCTGCTACCTAGATGTGCCAGTTATATGCACACACTTGTTGAAAACACGGATTAATCACCCCAATTCAAACATCTTATATGGTAATCACGTCCACAGGGTGACCCGAAATCCTACGATTCTAGAAAGCATGCGGAGGAAACGGACGCGGAGGAAGAGTTAAGGGAAGCTTTCCAAGTGCTTGATGCTGACAAGAATGGCTACATTTCTGCTGATGAGGTGACAATAATGCAGAGTATTTTATCAACTAATCACTTGGTTATCTAACTAGTATATTAATTTGAGGTTTATATGTGCTGTGAAAGCAGCTCAGGAATGTTATGATGAGTTTCGGAGAGAAGCTGAGCGAGGAAGAAGCTCGACAGATGATCCAGATGGCCGACACGGACCAAGAAGGGCAGGTCGATTTCGAGGAATTCGCAAGAATGATGACAGTGTTAGAGAAGTAGATGATCAAGGATATAATGCAAGCAATGTTTGACATCTTTGTTCTGACATAATTTTCTGATCTCACGATCAGTCCTAGTAATGTATATATGTTAATGGCGATTCCATCCGTGGAGCGAATGTTGATTATGACTAATAACAAATGTGGCAGTTTTCCATAGTGATAGACCAACACAGACATTAATGGTGAAAGTAACCTGGAACTAAGAAAGCCATACTGATAAATCAACTACTAATCAAAGGAAACAAAATAAGTATAAGCTGCTTTGTGGATTTGTCCAAACGATGTCAGGCTTTGGACCAACCTCGTTGTATTGCCTCTCTGCTAAGAAACTACCACCCAGAAATCCAAAACGTTGATCCATTGATTTAGATTACTGTTGAGGATCTCCATCTGATGCATACCAAACAGCAAAGACCTTAATCTGTCAAATTCAAAATAGGAGAAACAAATTCTAAACTAAATTACTAATTTGAATTTTAAACATTAGAGACCAGTTTGTTTGCATGTTCACGAATTTTTATATCAGCAAACACAGAGAAGATCCTCTCCATAGCAAACCCTCTAAATCTGGTATTTGTAGCCCATGGAGAGAATATACTCTGCATCAAACGAGTGGACAAGTGGGAATAGAATAACAGAGCGGAGTCCCATAACAATTGGCATTTGTAGAAGGAGTTGATTCTATTAATAAAAGAACCATGAACAATATAATTAAAAAAATAAATAAATAAAACGAACCATCAACTAAATAGAAACCAACTGAAAATGGAATCATCAGTCCTTGCGCATCTTAACAAGGCTCTTGAACGCAATGAACAGGGGCTCGGAAGGGACCGGGATGGACTTGACGAGCCATCCGATGGGCCACGAGAGGGAGGCGATCCCCACGCAGAGCCCCCACTGCGACCAACCCAACCTCTCCGTCCCGGCGAACCTCTTCAGCACCTCCACCATCAACACCTGCAGCGCCACCGTCCCCGCCACGATCCCCGTGAACAGGTGGTTGCCCCTCAGCCCCCGGAAGACGTTCCTCCTCTCCATCTCCCTCGCGTTGAACTCGTTGAACACCTGACACAGCACGAACGTGTTGAACACTATGGTGTTCTTTACCCCTTCCTTTACCCCCAGCAGCCCCTCACCCCTGAACACCAGCACCAGCATCGCCGTCACCTGGAATGCCGCCTGGAACGTCAGGTTCCTCCACATCACGTTCGTTATCAACGGCTCCTTGCGTCCCACTGGCTGCTTCTTCATCAGATCGTTCGTGGGTCTCTCTGTCGCCAACGCCAACGCGCCCAACGTGTCCATGATGAGGTTCACCCACAGCATCTGCACGGTCGTCAGCGGCATCTTCCCTGAGGACACGGCCGAGACGAAGTTGATAGTCAGAGCCGAGGCGTTGACCGTCAGCTGGAACTGTATGAACTTCTGGATATTGCCGTAGACACACCGCCCCCACCGGAGGACTGTAGCAACCGAGTCGAAGTTGTCGTCCAGGATCACGATATCCGAGCACTCCTTGGCCACCTCCGTGCCCTGGATCCCCATGGAGAGACCCACGTCTGCCTCCTTCAATGCCCCTCCAGCCGTTCTTGGAGCGGAGTGGGCTCACGGTTCTCCCGTCCAATGGTCGTCATCATCTCCCCCCACATGGTGTCCTTTCCAACGGCAGTGATCAAGATCCGACCGTAGCCGTCGACCACCTTCGTCCTTGATGGAAGGAAAGGGTTCGACACCTTGTCGACGGCAATGTGAGCCGTCTCACCGGTCATGCTCGATTCATCGAGCTGCATCGAATGACCCTCGAGGAGCACACCGTCAGCCGGGACCTGATCGCCAATCTTCAAAAATACAACATCGCCAACCACGATATCGAAGATGGACACCTCCTGCCGGCGGCCGTTTCTGACCACGTCGACCTTTATATTGCTGGACTCGCCGGAGAGCTTCTCGAACCTGCGGTCCTGCCGGTAGTTGCTGACGGCAGTGACGGCGACGACGAGGAAGACGGCGATGAAGATGCTGACGCCGTCGTACCATCCTTCCTTGATGCCGTGCTCCTTGATCCCGAAGCCGAGGGAGACGGCGGCGCAGACGAGGAGTATGACGAGCATGGTGTCCTTTGCGGCATCATAGGCGAAACAGAAGAAGCTCTTCGGCTTCGGTCGAACGTAGGTGTTGGAGCCAAACACCACTCGTCGCTGGCGCAACTCGCCCGCATCATCACTGCAACGAATACCATGTTCGGCATTTGAGACGAGAGACCTTGCGAGGCCGTCGACGCCGCCGAGGAGGTGGACGGCGTTACGGTCTTTGTGCCTGACGGCGGTGGAGAGGAGTTTCGAGTCGAGGAGGGATAGCTTGGTCTGAAGGAGGTCGTCGATGGGGATGGAGGTGTAGGAAGGGGAGCTGGGAAGGATGCGTACGAGGTGACGCTTGGCGCATGCGAAGGCCCTGGAGGAGAAGATGACGTTGAAGGCGAGACGCCAACGCTTCCGAGAAGATGCTCCTTTGATTGAAGCTGCACGCAGCAGAAGGGCTGCAGCGTCCACTGCGCAATCCATTGTATAGTTTTCGGTGGAGAATGGGGAGGAAGAGGACAAACGAGCAACACAAGTTCCCTTGACGTTGGAGGACGATGGAATTGATGAGGTGTATGGAAACATCCCATATCATCTTATAAATACGTGGTGAGAAAACTTGGCGAGGGAGGAGAAGAGTACGACAAGAAACTTCCTCGAAGGTGACAACGACGTTTCCTCGAACCTTCCGAAAGAAAACGTCTCTTTCTTTCCTCATTCCTATATAATTAATTAGGAAAAACTAATTAAATTTTCAGATTTTTACCCAGCAAATTGTCAATCACTTCCATGACCTTTTGCATAACGTATTTACTCTATCGATTCTATAAATTATTCAAGAACCCTCGCGGGCTTCAAATAGAGTAACCACAAGGTTCATAGGGTAAGAGTTGGCAAGTTTATGGAATCGAGGGGAGAATTATGTTGTTTCAAAGGTCGTGGAGGCAATTGGCAAAGTTTATAAGATCTGCGGGTAAAGTTTATAAGGTCATTGGTTTCCAAAATCATCGATTGATATAATTATTTGCTACCACCCTTACACTTATCAGAGAAAGTCTTTTTTTTTAAGATATAAAAAATTTCAAGGGTAGATTTTAATCCTTTTTTATTCCATTTAATTGATATAAACATCGGTCTTTTAGTAAGATAAGTCGGATAGCTCAGTTGGTAGAGTAGATGATCGAAAATCCTCGTGTCATCGGTTCAAATATGATTCCTGACAGACAATTTATGTATAATATTAACGGAAATTCATGAAAAAGGTTGGCTAGTATACATCTAATAATCTAGAGCCTGCTACATACTTATTCATATAGTATACACACACCTCCATTTTAATTTTTTTTTGTAAAAACATGTGAATTTCTTATAATGTATCTGAATAAGAATTGATAGAATGTATCTTGAATGTTTTTTTTCTGGCTTCCACAAAAATGTCAGCGGCTGGATTTTTTTTGCCTAAGCCGATAGATAGATAGATATCTTTGCGTGGGAACACTTTCTGCAGCCCCTTATTCATTACAAGCCGTTGGATTTGGATCCTTCACTTGCTAAATAATATAAATCTTGCGGCCGAAGAAAACAGACCAATGCTTTTTAAAACCCAACCGGAGCCCAGCCCAGGCCCATTTAGGAAACCAGATTCACGGGCCGGGCCCAGGCCCGCGCATTTTCCAACAACTAGGTCCAAGCCCGAGCCCAGCCCGATTCATGATGGGTCGGACCAGCCCGCGAATCCTGGATGGTGAGGGAGCACGAGGAGCAGAGGAAGTGGTGCGGTGGCGTCGGCCCCTAGATGGTGAGGAAGGGAGGGAGGGAGAGGGAGGACGAGGTGGTGATGGGCAGGAGGGAGGACAGAGGCGTTGAGCGAGAGGGAGGAGAGGTACAATGGTGCGGGGGTTGGAGGGGGCTTTGGGTCTGGACACTAAATCGGGTCGGTCCGTGGGCTTTGAGTTCGGGCATGCTCAAGCCCGAGCCCGGCCCGATTTGATAAATAGGCTAAAATGGCAGTCCAAGCCCGCCCATTTAGATAGCGGGGTCGGGCTTGAGCGGGCCGGGCAGCGGGCTGGGTCGGGCCGGCCCGGACCCATGCTCCACCCAACCGGAGAGTAAAAAGGAAATCCTACTCGTAGGATGGATCGATTTGCGACACGAACTTATACCGAAGTTCAACTGTGGTCTGATGCGATCATTTTTTAAAAAAATTTTTTTAGTAACCAATATTGTCTCCTTTTTTTATAATCAAAGCAAGATACTAGTCATTATACATAGAAATTGATGGGAGACGGGCAACAAGCTGCACTGTCAAATCCCTTTTAATAAATGTGTTGTTATCTTGCATTTATGCCTCTATAATAATTGTGCGATATCTTGTGAACCATAGATCCAAATTGAATAAAATCAGAGACATTCGAAAGCTATTTTTATGCTCTTTCTATTAGAATAATTGATTCTTTGATTTTACATCATTTTCGCACATTAATTTACAGTAAGCATAAATTGTCTGTTCAGACTTAATTGTGCCTTAAAAATTGATCTAAATTGGATCGAATTGCCCATTGATCATTACTGTTTTAATTTAATTATCAAGATTGAATTCACAAGTTGACAAATTTATTTTACCAGGAGCATAGTTTTGTGTCATTTGTTCATTATATGAGTATATGTCACTTTAAATGAATGCATTAAAAATGATTTGAAAAGAATTGCATTATTTTTGTGTGTATTTGCATTGTTCTTAATTTAAGACCTAGAAAATATTAAAACAATTAATAATCTATTAAGAATAATTAAATAGTTGTTTGTATCCCTGTTTTTGATCCTAGACTTTCCAGTTTATAAATTAAAAATCGAGTCCTCTTCGCGGAGATATTTGACTTGGTTATGTTGATTGTGATTTGATTCGTGCTACAACAAGTGCATGTTATCTTAGTCGATTTGTCATTCATCAGGTACCAATCCTATTTCTAGGTAGTTTTGGTTGGTTCTAGGGCGGTATATTCTTAGGATTTTGGAGGTATTGAAGGATGGCCTCCGATTTGAATAACAAGTAGGATTCGATTTTTAATCTAGGTTTAATTAGGGTAGATTAATCTAAAACACTGTTCCCTGACTTAACAAGTTTTTATTCATATAGTTGATTGTACTAGACAAACAAGAGGAATAAGTTAGAAGAAAATTATACATCATTCATAAACTATCACATTTTTTTAAAAGAAATAACACTTACAAAAGTATCTTAGAAAAAAATCATTGTAACCTAAAAATCAATTTAAGGAAACATGATAATAATAATAATAATATACCTTTAGGGCCCGTTCGATTCGGGAATAAGGATGGGGAATAAGGAGAATAATGGTCTACTCTTTGTTCGGCTGGAGGATAGGAATAAGGAGAATAAGGTGAAATAAAGGTAGGTAAGGTGGGATAAAGATAGGAATAAGAGTGAAATAAGATGGAATAATGAGAATAGTCGTACCACTGGGAACCGTGTCGGGAGGAGAATTGGCCCCTTATTCAAAGTCTTATTCTCCAACCAAACATGACCTTAGGGAAGAAGGAGACAGGTGGAAGGAGATCAGAGAAGAGTGGAGTTGGCGATCGGGGAAGAGCATAATGGAGGATGGGGGAGGATGATGAGAAGGGTGCTCATGGTTGCAGGAGAGTGCGATGCCCATGTAGGGGAGGAGACTGGTGCTGATCGAGGGAGGTGCCGACGAGGGTGGGGGGGGGGGGTAGATAGAGGATGACATAGGCATAGGGGAGTTGGGTTGGGAGATGGGAGGGGCCAATTGCGAGGAAACGAAGGAAATGAAATGGATCAAAATGTCACATGTTATGGAAATATATCAGCCTATTTGCGGCAATCCAACAACTAATAAAAGGTAATTACGTCACACATGTATTCTCATCAGTTTATAAACTGCCATAAAAACTCTTATTATTAATAAAATTTCTATTATTATAGTCAGTTATAATAAAATGGCCATGAATAGATCTTACTTCTGACGGTTGCAAGAGAACACCGCAAATGGGTTGACATAGATAATCACAATTCAAATAGTGCATATACCATGCTATCTTGTTTCGTGTTGAAAATTAACATCTTTTGTTCGTAACGAATTTAGTTATGTTTGGTTATGTAAATGTTTTATGTTGGATGACTAGATTTGGGTCGATTGACATAATTAACTTCTCGCATGAGAATATTCAGAGATGGTCCAAATCAGTCTAGGGCGAGATTACTACGTCAACACACCGTTGAGTCTAATAGTGATTTTCTGCTATATAAAAATTCAACTAACGTTGGAGTCTAGTAGTGATTTTTCTGTTATCTGAGAGTTCAATTCATGATGGAGTGCAGTAAAAAAATTTTCTGCTATATGAGAAGTCAACCCATGCTTGAATCTAGCAATTGTTTTTCTGATATCTTAGAATGCAACTCACGGTGGAATCTAATAGTGATTTTTCTAATATCCAAAACTCTAACTCACATTGGAGTCTAGTAGTTGTTTTTTCTGCTATATGAGAAATCAACTCATAGTGGGGTATAGTAGTGGTTTTTCTGCTATTTGCGAATTCAAATCAAAGTCAAGTCTAATAGTGGTATTTTTGCTATATGTGATCTCAAATCACGACGGAGTATGGTAAACTATGATATGCTATCTGAGAATTCAACTCATGGTAGAGTCTTGTGGTAGCTATGCTATTTGGGGATTCAATTCAGATGGAGTTGTTATGATTTGAATTCTAATTGGTTCAGATCCATCAAATCTTTAATTGATGTGAAGATCATTCCGAATTCTGATTGTTTAAAGTATCCATCTAAATTCTGATTAAAGAATCAATTTAAGAAGATTTGAAAATAAATCCATTTAGGAATATTTGTATGTATGTGGTACTATATAAACCAACAGGGGAATCATCTTTTGTACTTCAAATTTGCACCATATTGAGAGAGATCCATCATAGACTCCAAATGACTTAGCAAAGTTGCAAGTGGAGCTCGTAAAACTTGTGTTGTGATTGGTTTCATGCTTACTCATCTATGTGTTTGTTTCCATACCCTAAGCTTCCGTTGTGCCAAATAGATGTTCATCAATACTAGCAAATAAACAATCATAAATATTATTTTTGTTAAAGTAATCAATATAAATATTATTAAACATCTTTCTAACGTATAAAAATTTCATTTTTGATTCATCAATTGTTTTAAGTTTTAAAGAAACTGATTCTTATCCCACTAAATCGAAATCCTTTAAAAAATGAGAATCATGAATAAATCACATTATTTCTATCCCATCTTCTTATTATACTCTTGATATTTCTCAAAAAAATAGGCCCATACATATCTATTAGATTTTTATAGGTAAGACATTTAGAGGAAAATGGAGTATACAACAAGGTGCATGCATGATACATACATCAATGTCCAAAACGATTCCTTTTTGGACATCAACGACTCTCTCTTCCGTTTCTTTTCCCTCAAACCCCCGCACACCACTCGTCCCCTCATTCGCCCGCCTCTCCTCTTCTAGGCATAAATGGCGAAGCCTTGCAACCTCACCTCCACTCATGACCACTACTCCTCTCTTATGATCTGTAGTAAAGTGCACTCCGTGCTACCACCCACCAGCGACGAAGCCTCCGCAACTTTTTCCCACTCGCCCACCTTGATCCAATGAAGATGAACGACTGTAGGTACCGATACATGCAACTTATATGCACCAGGAACTCCTATAATGGTTTGGTGGTAGAAGCAGTGGCTCCCACTTTAAAGGACCATGGTTCGAATCCTATTAGTAAAAAAAACTTATATGCACCTTGATGCACACCCATCTCTCGTCATTAAAAATGAGTTTATAATACATGCTGTCTTGTATAACTTCCTTAGAAATATAATGGAACTTAAGAAATAGAAATGCCACTAATGTCGTGTTTGGCATTGAAATAGGTCTTGCTAGGGTTTGATTCCGTGATACTTCTCCTCTGGAGACCCCTCTCTAGGGTGGAGCTAGCGAGGTCATCTTGAACTCCATGATTATGTGGGCCGAGCCCAGGTATTCCATTCTTCAAAAAATTGGAGATGGGCCGGGGCTCAAGCCAGACCTGTAGGGCCGATTGCCCCCATAGGGTCCGTAATCTTAATCCTTAACTCACGCACCCCCCCAACTAGGGATGAACATTAGGTTGGGGCGGCTCGGCCTAATCCGAATCCCAAAGCTCGGCCCGACTCAAACCCAAATGAATACTGGGCCGGGTTTGGGCCCAATATTTATGCTCAATTTTTTGGGTAGGGCTTGACCCAGCTTGATCCGTCCTAAGAGCCCAGCCTAAAGAGGGCCCGAACCCCTTCCCACATCTTAAACAACCGAAAATTCCCACATATCACATGTACTCTCTAATCTTATATCCCATACCATGGAAGGCCATATCGTGATATATCAACGATATGTTGGCGATATATCGGTATCGACATGTGCCCGATATATTGTCGATATGACCGATATTTGACCTTGTAGGCCATTTTCTTCATGAAATCGGTTCGGTATCGGTGATATAGTATCGATATATCATCAATATATCGACGATATATCGTATTGACACAATATCAATATCGATACCGATATCGATATGGCCTTCCGTACTTCTTACAATGTTTATAAATCAAGAAAGTTAGATGTGGTACATATGAGTTGATGATCAATGTATTTAAATTCAGAATTAATTTTCTTTAATTAGTCTATGGTTTAGATTATGTTGCTTTTTCCTTGAGTCATGTTATTCTTGAAGTTGTTAGTGTTTATATAATTTTATGGCTTCAACTAGCATGCATTGCCTTCTTTTTATTTCAATCTGTTTGGTGAAGATATGATAAATGGATTTGAAGAAACTCGATGGTCGAACTTCCCATCGATTATGCTTAATGAGCGCATTATTTCATCCATATCGCATAATTCTGTTGCTGCTCATCTCTGACATGATCTTGAAATTGGTACGAGACTATGAGATGGACTGGGATTTGATTACCACCTTTTTTCTATGTTGCATTTGTATATATATTATTTTTGAATCTCAATATCGTACTTATTGCACCTGCTGCAGATTCTTTTATCCTTATTTCATAAAAGTGCTTTGTCTCTATTTTTTTCCCATCATATTTTCATTTATTGAACCTTTTCCCAATATGGGCATTATGCTCATTTTTTTAACATGCAGGGCCTGGTGCACGTGGTGATGTTAGCTGTGTAAGTTTTTTCCACTCTTTCAATTTCTGTACATGAGAGATATTCATGGTATCTAACATTGAGTGTACTTGTATAAAATGAAAAACCATCAGATCTGCTAGAATTGAGTTTTAGTTGTTTCACAAGTATTATGGCACATGTTTTAAATAATTTTGACTTGCCTAACTTGAATTGAGATTGACTTGAAATAAAAAGACTCAAAGTTAATAATTTCTAATAGGTAGAGATGGACCGTCCCAGCTCGGCCCAAGCTGACCCATAGGAACTGAACCAGACCAAGATTTGGACTGAACCTGGACCCGATCCAAAGTCAGATTTTTTAAATGAACTTGAGCTTGGGCCCATCTTGGTCCGACCCAACCCGGCCCATCATGCTGATCTCGACCCCCAATCCCACCCTCCCGATCTCGAGTCAGGAGACCCGTCCCCCTCCGCCTTCTTCTCGACGACTGCGCCGCGCCACCCCCACCCATCACCGGCGGCCCGCCAAGTCCTTCCCTCCGCCGCGCTAACCCACCAAGGAAACCACCTCCGCGCCACTCCTGAAGGCTGCAAGCACAACCGTCGCGCCACGGGGCCATCTCCGTTACAGCGTTGATCTCGGTGGGAAGCGCCAAGATGTGGCGATCTAAAGCCCACTCGCTTCTTTTCAGATTGCAGCAGCAAAGCCGCCTTCTTTCAAGAATCAGGCTGCCGCATTCCAAAATCCTAGTCACGCCGCCGAACCCTCCTCCCAGAGCTCGATGCCCTCTCCCCAGATTCTTATCCACTGATTCAAGCGCCAATTCAGTTCGACCCGATCGGGAGCTGGGTTTTGGAGAAGAAGCCGGCGAAAAGGCAGCGTCTTTTGATATTTGGAGCTCTGTCGATAAAGATTCTGATGTTGGTTCTTTGATTTTCGAAGATTCAACCTCACATTCGGGAAATGGTGGCGTCTTTGTTGAAGGAGAGGGTGAAAGCTCGATGCTTGAGGGCGGTTTTGATGATTCTGGTGGTATTGGCGTAGAGGAGGATCTGGTAGAAACTGCTGGTGGACTTGGTGAAATCGATGCAGAGAAGCTTGATGAGACATTGTCTGTTTTGCGGAGCGTTGAGGTGGGTTCGGTGGATTCATGGCTTGAAGAAGCGGATATTGCTTTGACCGAGGAATTCACTTCACGTGTACTCCAGGATTCTGATTTCCCAGTTGATAACTTGATCGAGTTCTTTGCATGGGGTTCTAAAAGGCCCGATTTCGCGACGAGTTCTGCAGTTGTTGATTGCTTTGTCGAAAAAGCTTCAGGATCCCCTGAAATAACTGTGGGTGGAGCTTTGAGATTGTGGGATTTGATTAAAGAGGTAGGTGAAGTTGAGAAGGATTTAGTCAGCACAAAATCTCTCAATTGTTTGATTGGGTTGTTTTCCAAACTTGGGAAAGGGAAGACGGTTGTTGAGGTGTTTAAGAAGTTTGAGGAGGTAGGCTGTGTTCCTGATGGTGAAACTTACTACTTGACGGTCCTTGCTTTGGGAAAGCCCTCGTGGGCTGCCACTGCATTGGATGTTTGCGAGAAGATGGTTTCTTCTAAGCAGTTTCCAGATGGTGACAAGGTTGGGAAGATTATCAAATTTTTCTGCAAGGGGGGGAACGTGAATGTTGCACATATGGTGTTCTTGGCAGCGAAAGAGGAAGGCATATCCCTACCTTCATCTTATGTTGATATCTTGATAGATTACTTGTCGAGAAACGACGGCACTCTTACAGTGGCGATAAATATGTTGGAGGAGCATGTAGAGAGAACGCCGGAATCATCAGTTAAACCGTTTGCTTGTGTTGTCTCTGGTCTATGCAGGATCAAAGATACAGCAAAGGCAAAAGAATTGCTTGAACAGATGCTCGGTTCAGGCCCAACACCGGCAAAAAGAATGTTCAATGATGCTTTTACTGCTCTTGCAAAGACAGGGGACGTGAAAGATGCAATTTCATTGTTAAAGTCCATGAAGAGAAAAGGGATCAAGCCTGATATTCGTGCTTATAATGTGGTAATGAGCGCCTATTCTAAAGGTGGTTTGATGAACGAGGCTTGTGATATATTTACTCGAGCCAAGAGAGATCATAGAAAGCTAGGGCGTGTTAGTTATCACATCCTTTCTCGTGGATACTGCAGAATCGATGATTTTAAAAATGCCCTTAAATATATGAATGAGATGAGGTCAGAAGGGATGTTGCCAAATGTGGATGATTATAGAAAAATGATTGAGACTCTTTGCCTCAAGGCTTTAGCCTGGAGAACTGCTGAAAGTCTTCTGCAAGAGACGAAAGAGAGTGGATTGTGCCTTGATGGGCAAACACGAGATCTTATAGCTGCAGTGAGGGAATTGGAAGAGGAAGAGATAGAGTCGCTAGGAGAACTAGTTGAAGCATAATGGAGTTTCATACCATAATGCTCTTTGGATGATTGGGTATGTTTTCTCAAATTAATATAAATTTTCCGTGCAAAATGACCTTTACGAAATTGCTAATGGGAAATCATTTTATTATGAGATGTTGTCACCCTCACACCTGCAGGTTGCGGCCAACCTTATTTTTCTCTATTTTGGTTTCTTCAGTAATTGTGATTTGTACTCCTTGATTATCTTATAACTGTTTCTGTTTTTTCTAGTCACTGATCAGTTCCATTTGACATGCTTCTTGAGGATGGTTATGACTTGTTCAGTTGTCACTTCTCTCTCTCTCTCTCTCTCTCTCTCTATATATATATATATATATATATATATATATTCTAACTAATCTCTTCGATGTATCAAGCTGTGTTGCATTTTGATGTGACCTTTACTTGTGCTTTTTGTAGAATGTAGTATTGCCAATATTTAGAACTTAAAAGGTCGAGTTTATGGTTCATTTAGAACTTACATAAATGTGCCATGGTTGCCATCTCCAATTATTTGTACACGTCCAGTTTCTTATGGATGGTTCTTAAGGAAGTCCCCTTTCATTATAATCTTATGCGGTGCACTACAAGAGTTTTTCTTCTAAAAACATCATAGTGAGAATGGACTGATATGTGGAATAATCAACATATCATGTGCTTCTGACGGAATCTTATGCTTTCTATTGTCTTACTTACTTCCCCCTTTTGTTCTCGGAGGATGATCCTCATTATCATTGCTTCATGAGGAGGATTGTCACCAGAAATGTCAGGATGAGGGACAGCTAAAGACATGCTAGAGAGATACTTGGGAGAGTGCGGTAACTGATATATAGATATGTGTTTAGTGTTGATGAGCACGCTTTCTAGGTGAGCTTGAGTTAGTTGATCTACCTCTCCCTTATAACAGTTTTACTTGGAGGAGCTCAAGACATCCACTTCCATGTTAAAGCTAGATTTTTTTCCTTTATTTTTTGTGTGCATTGGCTGGATTGATATCCTTGCGAAGATTGCTCAAACTGCATTCTTTGGCCTTATGCTCCAATGATGACTAATGAGAATCCGTGAAATTCTTATGTTAATTAAGTTTATGTGGTCTTGGTTGTGTTAACAGCTTAACATGCCTTCGTAGCTATGATCTGGGAGCAGTAGAATGGATTGCCCCAGTTGTGTAGACTTAAGGACCGGACATTCACTTTTATATGTGGTTGCTAAGACTTTTCTCTTTTGGATTACAAGTAGCGAGTTTGAGAATAGAAATAAAATCATTCTTAACAGGGTCTAAGTTGGACGAACTTGTAGATGAGAGTAGCTTGTCTTCAGGAGAGGTCGAAGATAGGCCCGTTGTCTAAAAGTTGTGTGTGAAGAAGATTAGAAAAGGAGATTTCCTGGCAACAATATGACTGAATGAAAGTGATGCTAGTACAAGAGCTTCCACATGTTCACAAACAAGAAGACTTGAGGGTGGTAAGTCTCTTTGTGACAGTATGAGATGTTATGTGGTTAGGTAATGATGGTTGGGCAATGATATGGAGCAACTTATGATCAACTTTTCTTATCTATTGGGTTTGTAATGAATAATGGGTTATAAGGTCTGGATGGGTTTACTTGTCCGTTGTATTAAGATATGAGTGTAGATATTGAACTAGTGATCATGTATTCAAAGGAATTTTCTTTTGACTACATTGAGTATAGCAGGTTGCACAACTGCTTGTAATATTTTCCTTTGATTTTCAAAGGAATTTTCTTATCACATAGAACAGTAAAGGATCCTCTCCACTTTAGCCAACTTGCATTTACTTTATGAGTAACATCTCCATCAATTTCTCCATCATGTTGCAAAAAAAACAAAATCATACCACATATTATTATCAATAAAGGTCACATAATATTGATATCCATCATGTGTTATGATACTAAATGGACCACATACGTCGGTATGCATGAGATCTGAAATACCTTTGCATCTTATATCTTTTGTGGAGAAGGGTGCTATGGACATTCTACCTTGAATACAATTGTCTCAAGTAGGTAAATCTTGGATTTTTAGAATATCTAAAAGTCCATCTTTTACCAGTCTATTGATCGTATTAACGGACCCATGTTTAAGTCTTTAATGTTGGATCATGTTTAAAAGATCTCCATCCTCCCTTGATCTTTTAAGGAGGTTTGGTTACGAATATTAGTAACGTTAATTACATATTCATTAATGTCTATATTATAGAATTCATAAGGCGTTAGAAAACCTTTGGGTTTTTATCAGTTGTTCCCCTCCGAGATATTGCAATTATCAGTTATGCCCCTCTCTTTTTGGGAATATCGGATGTGCCCCCAACTTCTTGCCGTTCGATCACATGCCTCTCCGTTACTTTGGCCGTCAATAACTTGAACTTAATCATGGTTTAACTAAACCATTTTATAGTTAATAGGGGCATATCCAGAAAAAAACCCACCTCCCTTTCACTGTTCCTCCCTCCTCCTCACCCCCTAACCCTTCCTCCTCCTATTACCTCCTCCTCCATCCATGTTCATATCCACCGTTCACCATTAACAATAGTATGTTAACGACAAGGCCCCGGATTCTTGGCTGCTGCGTAGAGGTTGTAGAAGTAGATGGGGAGAAGGAGAGGAGGAAGTGAAGGAGTAGGGAGGGAACAGAGGAGCTTGGGGCAGGAGGGAGGCGCGGGGCGGAGGACGGAGGGGAAGGTGCGAGGGCAGGGGGAGGAGCCCGTGGCGGGAGGGAGATGCGGGACAGAGGAGGGCAGAGAGGGAGGCGCGAGGGCAGGGGGAGGAGCTCAGGGCGGAGGGGGAGGCGCGAGGGCAGGGGGGATGCACGGGGTCGGAGGAGAGGAGGGACGGAGGGAGAGGCGCGGGATGGAGGAAGGCGGAGGGGGAGGTACGAGGGCATGGGGAGGCGAGGAGGAGGGTCCGGGTCGTCTCCAAGCGCAACCTCGATCGCCCCCTACTTCGTCGACGCCGCCCGCCCACCTTCCACGTTGAATCCGACAAGAAGAGCATCACTGACCTCCTCCAGAGCTTCGACCTTTCTCTCTCTGGCATGGCGACCACGGCTTCATGATACGCGAGATCAACGAGCAGGGCGACCACCACATGGCCATATGCGCGACACCACCGAGCATGGCTATTGACCATTGTCATCGGAGCACTAGGAGATGGGCAGGGTTGACCTCTCCAAGCTCTTCGACGGAGGAGGAGGACGAGGGCCTAGAGGGGGAGGGGCGGCGGAGGAGGGGAGAGGCGAAGGCGACAGAGGGCATGGCGGGGGAGGGGCAGCGGAGGAGGGCCTGGAAGCTGAGGGGCGACAACGGAGGCGGGCCTGGAGGGGGAGGGGTGGTTGGAGGTGGAGGAGGGAGGAAGAAGAAATTAGGAAGATTAAGATATTTTTACCCTTCGATATTTTAATTAATTACCATTGTGTCCCCAAAGTTAACGACTGTTTAGGATGAGGATTGACGACAACTAACCCAAGGGGCACAAGTGATCATTGTAGAAGAAGTCAGGAGCACACCTGATATTCCTAAAAAGGGATGGGCGTAACTGATATTGCAATATCTCAGAGGGATACAACTGATAAAAACCCAAAACCTTTATATATAAAGTTACTGTAATGGCTAATGTTAAGTTTCCCACAGAATAAAAAGGAATATTCATGTCTATCTAACTTAGATACAGATAATGAGTTCCTTCCAACATCTGAATGGATAGTCATTCTCTAATAAATATAAGTATTCCACTACCTAATGATTATCGGGACGATTGCAGCAACAGTTGCATTGGATCTCATATTGATGATTATCTCCTCTTGATCAAGTGTTTTGATTTCTTGAAATAGATGTAATAAATTGCAAACATTAACAGAAGCATTAGAATCCACAATCCAACTACATTCTCATCTAAGAAGCAAGTTGGTTTTAATGATGAATATAATTTTATTACCTACCGGTTTTTTAACCTTCCCCTTTCTTAAAATATTTAGGTATTTTAGATAATTGCATTTCTAAGGACTTGGTGCAGTGATAACAGACATTTGTTTTCATGGATGTCAGATATGTTGAAGTATTAGAAGATTGTCCAACCGTTTGACCCTTTTTCTTCTTTTTTTGGACTGAACCCTTCCGAGATCCTTTCATCATTTCATACTTCCTTTTGACTTGTGCAACCATTGCAGTCTTAAACGAAGTTGGTTGTCCCTCATTTCCCTTTACCTCTCCCTTGGTCATTTTGCCCCATTATCTACTCTCCATGTTGATGCTTCTACGGAAAGGAGAAGAAGAGTGGCCTTCTTCTCGAAGCCTCATGTTGGAGCAGGCGATCATGACTTGGTGAGATGAAGTCCATGCCGAGGAGAATTCAAGGATTAAATCGCACTCCATGTAGAGGAAAATAATATGAATTCTACTCTTAAATTCGTGGGAGACTCATGACTCATCCTCATAGCTACAAGTGCCACATCTAATGCATCGAATCTAAGTTAGGAAGTCTCTTGCTTTAGGGGCTATTCACATCAACCAAAGGTATAATCTCTGGTTTCATATGGTCTGCGAAATGATGCATAAATAATTTCCACCATGTTTTTCAAGTGCCCGTCCTCGACTGCGGTTTGGGCCGAGGGAGCGGCATCTTGGGTAAGGAGTGACGACTTCTCGGACTTTTGGAGATCCATTAGAACTGTAGAGATAGTTCGTAGTATTATTATCTCTTTATGTATCGTTCTGTTATTTCGTTATCTTTGATAGACCTCTCTGTAATTTACCCGTAAGGTCTCTCATTATATAAGAGAGCCTAGGGTTTTCTGAATGATTATCGAAGTCTCTTTTCCCAACATGGTATCAGAGCCGCCCTAGGGCTCTCCACGCCTCCCTCTCCCCACCCGCCGCCCTTCTCTCTCTTTCTCTCCTCGGCGCGTCATCCGCCGCCGCCTCTCTCTCTCTCCAGGGCCCCCGCGCCTTGCCGACGATCCCAGTCACCGCTAGCGCCTCCACGCCTAGGCCCAGCCCCACCGCTAGCGCCTCCCCGGCCACCGCTAGCACCGCCAGTCACCGCCAGCGGCATCCAGCCCGTCGCCAGCGGCCTCCCGGCGATCACAATCGCCGCCTGCAGTCCCAGACTGCCGCTGTAGGTCCCAGCAATCGCCAGCGGGCCCCAGGCGGTCTATCCCAGCCACCGCCAGAGGCCGCCAGTCGCCTTGGGTCCTCTCCCAGGCGGTCCCAGCCACCGCCGTAGGACAGGGGGAGGTTTTTCTATCCTCTATTATGCAGCTACAGAACGTCCTACATGCTCCTGAGTTCTCAATGAATTTTCTATCTATTAGTCAGATTACGAAGGATTTGAATTGTCGTGCTATATTTGACCCGTCTTCTCTCATTTTTCAGGACATACTCACGGGCAAGGTGATTGGCTGTGGCTCTGAGCAGAATGGTTTATATCGACTGGTTCGGGATTCCTATGCTGGCGTCTCCTCTCTTTCTGCTGGACCAGTTTCTCCGTACATTTGGCATCTCCGGTTTGGTCACCTTCCGCTCCAGAAAATGCGCCATCTTCTGCCCCAGATCCCTCCTAGTTCGTCCTTCCGATGCGAAGCGTGTCAGTTGGGAAAGCATCACAGGTCGAGCTTCCCACGTTGTCCGAGTCGGAGCAGTAGCTCCCCTTTTGAGTTGTTACATATAGATATATGGGGTCCGAGTCATGTTTCCGATCATCAGGGGCACATGTTTTATCTTGTGGTAGTGGATGATTTCTCGCGTGTATCATGGGTTTTTCTTTTGAAAAATAAATCTGAAGCAGGAGATGTGATCAAGAATTTGCTTAATGAAGTGCACAACGTTTTTTCTACCTCTGTCAAATATGTTCGGACGGATAATGCCCTTGAATTTTGTACATGCTCACTTTCTCTATTCCTTTCATCAAAGGGTATTATTCATCAAACCACTTATGCGTATACCTCACAACAAAATGGTGTGGCGGAAAGAAAGCATCGCCATCTCTTGGATATTACTCGAACACTGTTGATTCAGAGTTGTGCTCCTATTTCATTCTGGGGCGATGCTGTTCTTACTGCATGTTATCAGGTTAACCGAATGCCATCCTCAGTTCTTGGTGATAAGATACCTATCTCTCTTATTTTCCCGGACAAGGAGTTATTTTCACTGACTCCACGTGTTTTTGGTATTGTGGCTTTCGTTCATCGCCTATCTCCCGGACTTGACAAACTCTCTCCTAGAGCAGTCAAGTGTGTCTTTGTTGGTTATTCCAGAACTCAGAAGGGCTACCGGTGTTATGATCCTGCGATTAAGAGGTATTTCGTGAGTGCTGATGTCACTTTCTTTGAGTCGGTCATGTATTTTTCTCCTGCAGGTGACAGAATGGTACCATCCACTACCACTGATGATATGTATGTTCCTCCACCACCTACATTCAGTACCCCTGAGTTGTCTCATGTGCCCGTCTCCACGCCAGCACCACCACCACCTCCACCTCCACCCATTCCACGGCCTATCGTATCACCGTTACCTAAATTCTATACACGCCGGTCAGGTCCTGCTCAGACTACACAGCAACCAATCATCACGCCTCAGGTATGTTCAGATGGCATTACTACTGACGGGTCAGGTTTGGTACATGTGCAGGATTCTTCAGTACAGGCAGACACTAGCCCATCCAGTACAGCAGATGATGATCTTGATGTTCCGATTGCCATTCGGAAGCAGAGGAGGCAATGTGCCTCTTATCCATTTGCGTCACAGGTTTCTTTTCACCGTCTCACTGGTGATTTTCAGAGGTTTGCCACAGCCTTGTCTTTCGTGGATATACCACGGACATACCAGGACGCTTTGAAGAATGATTGCTGGAGATTAGCAATGGAAGAGGAGATGAGGGCCTTACAGTCTCGTGGCACATGGTCTTTGGTCCCTGCACCTTCTGATGCATCAGTTGTGAGCTGTAAATGGGTCTTCACAGTCAAATATCATGCAGATGGCATGTTGGATAGGTACAAAGCACGCTTGGTCGCCCGTGGGTTTACACAAACCTATGGTGTGGATTACATGGATATATTCTCTCCAGTGGCGAGACACTCTACTCTTCGTATTCTCTTATCAGTTACTGTGGTCCGTGATTGGAGTATATCTCAACTAGATGTCAAGAATGCCTTTTTGTACGGGGACTTACAGGAGGAAGTCTACATGCAACAGCCACATGGGTTCACTGCTGAGGGGAAGAAGCAGATGGTCTGTAGACTTCACAAGGCGATATACGGCCTCAAACAGAGTCCGAGAGCATGGTTCCAGAAGTTGTCCAACCTGATTGAGCAATAAGGATTCAAGAGGTCAAATGCCGATCACTCATTGTTTGTGCAGAAGACATCGGTAGGTACGGTTGTCATTATGGTCTATGTGGATGATATTCTTGTTACATGAGACGATGTTCAGGGCATAGAGAGGGCGAAGGCATTCCCAGGCCGTCAGTTCGTTACAAAGGATCTTGGAACCCTAAGATATTTTCTGGGGTTGGAATTTGCAAGGAATGCACAAGGCTTGGTGATGACACAACGGAAGTATATTACAGACTTCCTGATTGAGACTGGCATGGATAGGTGCAAACCATCAAGTATTCCCATGGACCCTAGCATGAAGCTGTATGATGGTGATACGGATGAAGTAGATAAGAGGAGATATAGAGAAATGGTGGGAAAGCTCCTCTACATTACCATTACTCGTCCAGACATTGCATTTGCAGTTAGCAGGGTGAGCCAATTTATGGAGCAGCCAAGACAGGTTCACATGGATGCTATACACATGATACTGAGGTATCTGAAATCTTCTCCAGGGTCAGGGCTGCTATTCAGAAAGGGCACAGACTTATCTATCTCAGCGTGTGCAGATGCAGATTATGCAGGATGTCCTAAGGATCGAAAATCAACCTCAGGGTTTGCAGTCTTTGTTGGAGGCTCTTTGGTTTCTTGGAAAAGCAAGAAACAAACTGTTGTGGCAAGGTCCAGTGCCGAATCCGAATATAGGGCCATGGCTCAATCCAGCACGGAAATGATGTGGGTCCGTTCAGTACTAGAAGATCTACATGTAGCGGTGCCCCTACCTATGAAGCTTCAGTGTGACAATCACGCAGCATTGTTCATTGCCAATAATCCAGCTTTCCATGAGAGGACCAAGCATATTGAAGTTGACTGCCATTATACTAGGGACCTGATCCACAGAGGATTGATATCTACTGCACATGTGAGCTCAGGAGATCAGACTGCAGATGTGTTCACCAAGCCACTGCTCAGAGGACCTTTTCAGAGATGTTCATCTAAGCTGAGCATGATAGACATCTATGCTCCACCTTGAGGGGGAGTGTAGAGATAGTTCGTAGTATTATTATCTCTTTATGTATCGTTTTGTTATTTCGTTATCTTTGATAGACCTCTCTGTAATTTACCCTTAAGGTCTCTCCCTATATAAGAGGGCCTAGGGTTTTCTGAATGATTATCGAAGTCTCTTTTCCCAACAAGAACGGTTGGCGACAACTCTAATGACGATTGCTCGAAGCCTTTTGCTACTCTTTGGGCCATTTGGAATGGGAGAAATGAGGCTATCTTCAACAATCAGAGGTTTTATGTTGAAAATGTTTTATCCCACTGTAACGCTCTTCATAGTCTCTGGATATCATGGTAGTGTACTCTAAACCCCTTTAATGAAATGCATTGGCGGTGACCCCCATAATGGGGGTTCACCCGTTTGATTCTAAAAAAAATAATTTCCACCATGTTGTTTTGCATTGCAAGAATTTTTTATTTGTTTGTTATTGTTAGAGTATGTGTTTAGAAAGGTAATTTGATTTAGACATTATCGAGTTGAACGAGTTTAGTCAACTTCGACTCGGACTCAAACTCGATAACAAAACTCGGACTTGATAGTATTCGAGCCCATGAATGCCGGATCACGAAGCTCTTTACGAACCTTTTTTTGTAATAGATTGATTTTGTAATCCTTGTATGTGAACTTTCTTTGAAGAAGTTAATAATTTGATTTATAATAATATTTGGAGATTATAGAGGAGGAGCCATAGCATCGTGAGTGTGGAGTGTGATGAGTATGACGCCTTGCGCTAGTTTTGTACAAAAGAGAAGCCATAAGTTATAAAGCCATGTTGGTTGCTAGGAGTTGTTGTGATACTTGTGCACGAAGAAGAAACCTAATGGGAGATGGAGGAGATGGGAGAGGAGGAGTTATGGTGCTATGTGCGGGGACAGGAATGGGCATGATACATATGGTTTTTATAACTTTTGTTACTTTTTTAATCATATGGAATTCGAAAGTGGAGAGACGTTAGGAATTAGGAGAGAGAATGGGTAAATATCACAAGGCTCCAAATAATTTATTAGTATTGTACCGTTTCCTCATATTCGTACATCATGTATGCATATATGAAATGAAAAATGTATAAAAAATAAAAAAATAAATAAAAAGGAGTTATCGAGTCGAGTTAGTGAGTTGAGCATGCCTCAACCCTCACTCGGCTTGAAAACCTTAACAAGTCATTTATCTGACTTGTACTCAGATTCAATAGCATTTCGAGCCTCACATACGATTACAAGCTCTTATCGAGTTGCGTCCGAGACGAAGATGAGCCATGCGAGGCATTCTCTCGTGAGTCGTGATTTCATCTCGCTCCTTAGGGAGTAGGGTTTCACTTAAAACCCTGGAGTTCTATATGTGCTTCCACATTTTATGCTTCTAAATGGTATCAAAGTAAGTAATTTGTGGGTGTGTTCATCGATTTCAAGATTCAAGTTGATTTTTTATGAAAGTTTGTGCTGCATTTTTTTCTTTCGTTGACCATTATCGAAGATCTCAGAGAGCGTGTATTGCATGATTAAGGAGTTCCCGTTAAAAGCCTCGCAATAGTTTGTATTGTCGATGATTTTGGCATGAAAGCTATTTTCCTCCGAGAATAATTACTGTTAGCAACAATGTTTTGGAAATTGAGGCACACAATGATCAATGGCAACACAACAACCCTTGTTGATACATCACATGGTGTGGCTACCCGAAGCTATGGCAATGCTCAAGACATCAACCTCGAAGGAGAGGCGCCACTCACAATACCAATGGTGCTGTGATGGTTCTCGTTGTAGAACCCTACTCTTCGAGGAAAACAAAAATTGTTAAAGAGCACATGCACCACCTTCCTCATCTTTATCTTGCACCACTCCTTGTCGCCACCGCCACCAAGGCTTTGCTCGCCCCTCTGCCTGGAGCGAATCTTGCTCGCAGTCCTTGTGCTTGAGGAAACCACAACTCTGTCAACATCTTCGTCATTGTTGGGGGTCTTTGAACTCTAGAGGGAGGAGATGGGTTCCCATTGGAACCCTAGATAGCTACAACGACAATGGGTTCGTCATATGGGAACCCTGTTTGCTAATGTCGAAGATGGGATGATTGATGCCTTTTCCCTTGGTTGGCTTTTTATAAGCTTGTCTTTGCATCTAACCTTTGTTTTCTTTTATGGTTAGATCCAATGTGACATTGTTGCTTGCTGTAACTAAAGAAATGAAAGAAAAAAGAGGGCCCATAAAAAGGGGGCATGAGAGAGGCAATTATCCTCTGTCAATTATCCTTATGTTTCTGACAAGTATGGGGAAATGGACGTGAGAGTAGGGAAATTTATTCTTCTAATTGAGACTAATTGCTCTGTGTATGTGTGTGACCATCTTCTACTCATGGCTCTTAAGAAAGAGATCTCATCTCCAAGGTTCCTATATAAGAGAACCAACTTCGTGAGATCCATATATGAGAAACTCTCTTTGTTCCCCATATGCATGGGAGTGGATTCTTTTTGGAGTTTCCATATATGAGAGGCCCGCTCTCAAGATATTCGTATTAGAGATGACACTCTATTTATGATGTTCAACATCAACTACTTTTGATGGAATCTTAATACTGCTTGGGATCATCTCAGACTTCTGTTGTCCGTCAATTCAATGCATAAAGATCAAAACTCCAGATATCTTCTCCCTACCAGCCATCTTCGAGCTTAAACTCCATGCACATGTCTCCTTGTGTGATTCCCTCTATAGAGGCCTCTTCATAGCAATGACTTCTTCGAGCCAGTCTCCTCCCAGCTCCTTAAAGATATATTGAGTGAAGATTTGTTATGCATTTTCTTTTGTGAGAAGATGCAACTTTTGCAACTCCAACTTGAGGGGGAGTGTTAGAGTATGTATTTATAAGGATAATTGGATCTCTCCAGGATTTCATCAGCATCCTCCAGTTGTTTAGTCCCACATCATGAAGTGATGAGAGGGTGTTCCCTACTTGCGATGCGTTGCATTGCCCGAATGCAATGAGAAGTTAACAAGGGCCGCTACATCGTTTCCTGGATGTAGTTAAAAATTTGCAAGGGTTCTCGCATGAGGAACACATGCTAGTAAATAAGCTAGTTCTGCTGCATCGCTGCCCTGATGCAGTCCAAAATTTCTAAGGCCCCGTTCGGGAACCAGGCCACTCCCCCTCTCTCATGCGTGGGCCCCACTTTATTTGTTTTTAAAAAATTAAATAAATCAATTTTCCATAATTAATTCCATCAAAAAATAATATATTATACCATCATTTCATATAAAAATTATAAACTAATCCACTTCTACTCACTTTTCCAAACTTCAATACAATCACATCACAATAACTACTTACTTTTTCAAACTTCAATACAATCATATCACAACAAACCCACTTCTAACATACCCCCAGTTTAACCCTCTATCCAAACACCAAAACACAAAAACGGGTTACCCTCTACCAGTTTAACCCGCCCTAACCCGCATACCAAATGCACTCTAAGGGTTCTCACTTGATGGACGAATGCAGGTAAAGAAGTTAGTCCAAAAGAGGTTTCAAAGAAAGTTGCGGATAGGTAGTTGGAATATTGGCACGTTAACTGATTAATCGATGGAGATAGTTGATGCGATGGAAAGAAGGAAGATACAGTTATTATGTCTACAAGAGTCAAAATGGGTTGGAGAGAAAGTAAGGGAGATCGAGAAGTCATGCTTTAAACTTTGGTATTCAATTAAAGATAATGACAGAAATGGTGTTGGAGTGGTTGTTCATAAGGATTTGAAGGATTGTGTGGTTGAGGATCGGATTATATTGCTAAAAGTGGTGCTCAAAGAAGAAATTCTGAATATTATCTCAGTTTGTGCACCACAAATTTGTTTAGATGATAGTATTAAACAAGCTTTTTGGGAGGATTTGGATAAGATTATGAAAGGAATTCCACAAAGAGAAATGAGTTGCGTAGGTGAAGATTTTAATGAGCATGTGGGAAAGGATGCTTCAAGGTATGCTAGTGTTCAGGGAGGACATGGCTTCGGGGATAGAAATGAAGAGGGAAAAGTCTTTCTGGATTTTGTAACAACTTGTGATCTTTTCATTGCAAATACTCTCTTCAAGAAGGGGGAGGAGCATTTAATTACTTATAAGAGTTGCTCGACTAGAACACAACTAGACTACTTTGCGTTGAGAAGAAGAGATTTGTTGTGTTGCAAAGACTACAAAGTAATCCCAGGAGAGAGCTTGACCGCCCAACATCGTTTGTTAGTCATGGATGTGCAAATAAAATCACTAGTAAAGAAAAGGAGGGTTTCCAAGATCACTAGAACCAGATGGTGAAATCTTCATTGAAGCAATCAAGCTTCATGGAGAATGTTTTAAAAGACTTATCTTGGGATTGTAACGGAAGTTCTAATGAGATGTGAGAGGCGGTAGCATTTTGTATTCGATGGGTAGCCAAAGAGATGCTAGGCGAGTCAAAGGGAGGAGCTCCAGGCTAAAAGGAGGCTTGGTTGTGGAGTGGAGGGGTGCAAGAGAAGCTCAAATTAAAAGAGCTTGCTTTAAAGCTATGTCTAAGGATAGAACAGATGAAACTGTCACAAACTACAAAATAGTTAAGAAGGAAGCAAAGAAAGCAATAAGTGAAGCTAAGTCAAAAGCTTATGAAATTTTGTACAAAAATCTCGATTCTAAGGAGGGTTGGAAGGATATATTCAGGCTGGCTAAAGCAAGAGAAAGAATGACCAAAGATCTTTCTCAAGTGAGATGGATTAAGGATGAGGAGGGTCACGTGCTTGTTACTCAGAAGGATATAGAGACTAAATGGAAGCAATACTTCCATAAGCTTTTCATTGGGGAAGGAAATAGGGAGATTACTTTGGGAAATCTAGCTAGTAGTGAAAGTTACTTCAATCGTGCAAGCTACAGACGAATACGAAGGAAATAGAGGAGACTTTGAAGGTTATGAGACATGGGAAAGGTGTAGGATCTGATGATATTCCTGTAGAATTTTGGAGAGTTTTAGGTGAGCGCAGTTTGACTTGGCTTATAAATTTATTCAATGTTATTTGACAAAGCAAGAAAATCCCTGAAGAATGGAGGAGAAGCATTGTGGTACCGCTTTATAAGAACAAAGGAGACATTCAAAATTATTCAAATTACAGAGGTATCGAGCTGAGGAGTCAGACTATGAAAATTTGGGAACGTGTGAATGAAAGAAGGTTGAGGCAAGTTTCCAAAGTAAAAGAAAACCAATTCGGATCCATGCCAGGTCATTCAACTATTGAAGTCATCCACTTGCTGAGGAGAATAATGGAGATTTACAGAGCTAAAAGGAAGAACTTCCATATGATTTTTATTGATTTAGAGAAGACTTATGATTCTGTCCCACGGGAGATATTGAGGAGAGTTTTGGAAAAGAGACAAGTACATATGCTATATATTAACCTCATAAAAGATCTTGTGTAAGGATACAGTCTGGGAAGACTGACTATTTTGACATCAATACTGGTCTGCATCAAGGTTCAACTTTGAGTCCATTCCTTTTTACTTTGATTATGGACGAGTTGACCAGTCACATTCAGGATGAGATACCTTGGTGTATGTTATTCGTTGATGATATTGTGTTGATTGATGAGATTAGAAATGTTCTAAATGAGAAGCTTGAGGTCTAGAGACATACTTTGGAGACTAAAGGATTTTGTATAAGTAGGGCTTAGACTGAATATATGGAGTGTACTTTTGATGAAAGTAATGGTGAAGGAATCGATGTTAAGATTGGTGATGATAACATTCAGAAGAGAGATTTTATTTTAGTAATGGTGAAGGAATCAATGTTAAGATTGGTGAAGGAATTGATGTTAAGATTGGGATCTATTTTGCAACATGATGGAGAAATTGATGGAAATGTTACAAATAGAATAAATGTAGGTTAGGTAAAGTGGAGAGGAGCCTCTACTGTTCTCTATGATAAGAAAATTCCTTTGAAAATCAAAGGAAAATTTTACAAAGCAGCCGTGAGACCTACTATGCTCTATAGATCTAAATGTTGGCCTGTGAATCATAGACATGTGCAGAGAATGGCGGTAGCAGAAATGAAAATGCTAAGGTCGATGTGTGGACACACACGTAAAGATCGGATTCGGAATGATGCCATCAGAATGAAAGTAGGTGTAGCTCCGATCGAGGATAAGATGCGAGAAAATCACTTAACGTGGTTTGGCCATTTTCAAAGGACATCAACTGATGCTCCGGTGAGGAGGTGTAAGTTTTGGAATGTTGAGCCGGCTAAAAGAGGGCGTGGAAGGCCCAAGAAGTGTTGGAATGACACTATATGAAGGGATCTTAGTTTTTTGGATCTAAGCCCGAGAATGACCCAAGATAGATTTGAATGTAGGCAAAAAATCCATGTAGCCGACCCTACTTAAAGTGGGAAAAGGCTTTGTTGTTTGTTGTTGTTGTTGCGGGACTATATAAATAGCCCCATAGTTCATGTACTCATTGTGAGAAACATAATGAAATATCTAGCTATATACGGTGTCCTCTCATAGTTCCATCTCACTCCTTAGAGAGTAGAGTTCACCGTAAAACCCTAGAGTTCCATATGTGCTTCCGCATTCAACGTTTCTACAACTATATTGCACATTTGATTAAAAAAACTATATTGCACATATAATGGGAATACATATTTCAATTTTCTCTGTCTTTTTCGTATTTTTTCGTAATATATGAGGTCAAAACCTCACTTCAAATGGTATCAGAACTTAGATCAGAGGTTTTGAATTCTCATATGGGTCTGAAAACTTGGGGCCAAAATTATTCCATACTGGTATGGTACATCGTTTTTATGTGTTTTTGTGTTTTGAAATGTTTAGCGATATACATTGTTGCTGATGATCACCTACCATTATGAACGTGTTTTAGGGGTATTAATGACGTCTAGAATATTTGGACATGACCCCAAAACATCTGTCAAAGATCGACATTGCTTGGGTGATTATTCAGACGCAAAAGTACCGACTACGGATTTCTATTACAACATAGTAGATCATTGTGTCAAACAAGGTTCGAAATATCGATATAGATATCGTATCGGTCGGTCCAAAAAGAGATATGTCGATGATATATCGGTGATATGGTGGAAATATCAGAAACGACAAAAAATTAGTTTTTCACGAATTAAGAATCATCTTAATTCTTAAAACAATAAATAACATACAAATATATGCATATATGCAAGAATGGGGTGTATTTAGCATACCAACACACATTATATTGCACATATTGCTGCAACCAGTGCTGACTTTTGACTACTAACTGTTGAGAGGTATTGGAAATGATGAAATTCGATAAATGCTGACTAAATTTGATTAGTCACCTGACTGCCAATTATTCATCTGTTAGTGATCCAATTGACTGAATACTGACTACCGACTTTTACAATATTGGCAGTAAAGCAGTCTTCAGTATGCAGTCATCATTTTAGGCACCGATATCCTGAAGCATATGTCTGTGCTGCAGTGAGACGTATTGTGTAACGTACCACAATACCCCCAAAATATAGTCCCACATCTAAAACTCACAAAGTGTGAGAGTGGGTTATAAGTGGTGGGGATTACTACTTGACGACTCGAGCTTAAGCATTTTGGGTGGTCATCAATGGATCCATTTGGGTCAGAACCCAACAAGTTGTCAGGGCCAGTTTTCCTCGATAACGGACCGGAGACCTAAGCTCGGGACGTTACATGTTGTCTATGAATCAACATGCACCCCTTACTGGTCAAATGCTCTTGTGTGGTATACAATCTCAGCACTGCCAGTGTCCTTGGCCAGTAATTTTCTACTTTCTAAAGACCTCAACTTCCGTAAGCGTGGACAACAGAAGGAAGCTTGAAAGCAAGCACAAGCTTCTCATGTTTTCTTCTCGTAGGATATAGTTTATTACCTCTTAGTCGAGGGTGCATCTGTTGTGTCGAGGGGTTCATCTATTGTTTCAGTAAGGCTAAGCATGCAAATGTCTGTTGCTTCTGATATTTTTCAATTATTACCGGTGGGAAGTGGTGGTACTTGTTTGATTATTTATATGTCCATGTCATTTTCTTTGTCAGTACAATCTATCTGAGATGGAAATTTCGAGTTTAAGTTGCTTCTATTACAAATGAATCTTCCTGTTTTCCTTTCAGACTGGCGTTCTATGAGGATAAGATTGGGCTTTCTTACAACTTTCTTCTGCCTTAAGTAAATCCCTTGACGATCAAGTGAGCATGGTATCGAGCAATTGATCCATCGGGCTTATATTTCACTGTGTATACCCACCTGGATCCAACCGTCTTATTGTCACCAGGTGGATCAACAAGATGCCATGCCCACAGGAAGCAAGAGCTGCCATTTCTTCCTCCATTTCCCGTTATCATTTGGAGTCACCAAATGCCTCATTATGATCAGGAGGGATATCTGTGGCTACAATGCCTCAACTGTATATAAGAGGATCCAAGGCTTGAAAAGGACGTAGCTGCGGAAATAGCGTGCTCTATACACTATCTTGTCCCCTTTCTGAGGAATATGGGGAGATCCGATGTATCAGTTGCTTGGTTGTCTCCTGACCCTAAATACCATCAGTATGTAAAATCAAGGTTTTAAAAAGCGTGAGGCGTATCGAGGCGTTTTCCCAGTATTGCCTCGAGGCGTAAGCCTCGAGGCGTATTGAGGCGTAAGCCTCATTCGTGGAAGAAATTTTTTCATAAAACATCATAATTAACCATAATTACAATTTTCAAGTTCTAGAAATTTAATAGTTATGAGTAAATACATAACTCCATGACATTTTAAGGCTAATATCATGGTTTAAACATCGAAGTTGTTATATAACACTCTTTTTTGGACTCTAAATCAGTAAGGAGTCAAGTAAATATAAATATGCAAGCACAATAATAGGTAACTCTCTGCAAAAATTAAAGTCTTGAATAAAATTTACTAAAGGGGCTAGATGTAACACAAGATGCATATTAAGAGTAGAGGCATTAGATTTAATATCTCAAGATCCAAATTTTTGTTCATGTTGATATGTAAAGAACATGCATAACAAAGTAAAAATAAGCTCAATACTTTAATAAACTAAAAAAATGCATTTTAGTGAATTGTGAGCTTAAGGACTTGAACATACTTGTCTATGAAAGATGAAAAGCCCACAATCAAAAAGAAAAGAAAAAAATATTGCAGAAAAAATTCAAAAAATCAGCACATAAATGAGGCTACGCCTCGAGGCGCGCCTCATAAGCCTCGAGGCTTAAGCCTCACTGAGACTGCATGAGGCTATAGCCTCGAGGCGTTTTTCCTAGAAAAACGCCTCGAGGCGTACGCCTCAGCGCCTCGAGGCGCGTTTTTAAAAACAATGTGTAAAATATCAGTCGGACGACATACCTTGGAGGGAGGTAGAGAATGTGTGTGTGTGCCTATGATGATATAGCGTTTTGTACTGTCCTCGTTTGGGTTGGGAACAAGAATAGTAGGATCCAAGATAGGGGAGGTTAAGACACATATGTTTCAGACTTGGAATAGAAAGGAAGCAGCTTAAAGAATGTAACATCGTACTGATGTAGTATTTTCGTTATCATAACGATGATACTCATTCTGATTCTTGGTGTACCTTAAGAACACATATTTGACTGTCTGATCACCAATTTGTCCTTAGCAGGACCAGGGATGTGAATAAATGCGACACTCAACAACTCTTGGGAGGAATTGGGAATATTCCTTTTTCTAGTGAGAGTATCTTAATTAGAACTTATTCATCAATGGAAGTCGAAGTCATACGAATTGATGACAAATATACCGTCAATGACCGCATCTTCTTAATATGTAGATGGACATGATAGTCAATAAGTAATGATTCAGCAATATCAAGAATATGCAGATGTTTAGTTCAGCACCCCTATTATGTTGAGAAGTATGAGCATATGTGGCTTAATGTAGTTAGGACTGGCTATCGAGCCCAACGAGCCGAGCCAGCCCTTGGCTCGGGCTCGATAAGCCCAGCTAGGCTCGGGCTCGAGCTCATTCGAGCTGGCTCTGGCTCGGGCTCGATGAGCGCGAGCCCTTATCGAGCTGGCTCGAGCTTGATAAGGCTCGAGTCGAGCCCCTTATCGAGACCGAGCTCCTTATCGAGCCTGGTCTGGGCTCGAGCTCAAGTCGAGCTTGTTAAGGAAAATAGGTACTTTTTGGTGGGAAAATGTTTTGTTCAAGTTCGAACTCGAGACTTGCTCTATGAAAGACTATGTTCCTTGCTAGTAAGCCACTATCCAAGTTGTGTACAAAATCTTAATTATAATATATATTGTAACATTATATTTGCTTATAAAAAAATCACTAATTTTCTAATGTGTGAGCAGGGGGCAAATGTGTGGGCGCGAATGGGATTTGAGAATTGGGTCATGACTCATGACTTGTGGGCGGGTCAAAGTTAGTGGAGGGAAAGTAGTAAAGGGATAATTTTATTTTTGTTTGTATTACAAACACACACACACACACAATATGCATATATATTCCTTATCGAGCGCATATATATTCCTTATCGAACCCCTTATTGAGTTATCAAGCCGAGCTTGGCTCGGCTCGAGCTTGGCTCATTAAGCTATCGAGCCCAAAATTCTGGCTCGGGCTCGGCTCAATAGCCTAGTGAGCCGGGCTCACAAGCCCTTATCGAGCCTGGCTCGTCGAGCCGTGACTCAATAGCCAGCCCTAAATGTATTATTCCTTTAACAGAGAAAAAACCGCATATCATGTGAAAGGAGTTTAGAGCATCGTCAGATTTAAGAGCCATGTCACATGCATCAAATTGAGTATTTATTTCATTAATAAAGCTCACTATAAGGGGCAAACATCATTTATTTTTCAGCAAAAAAGGTCCATGAAATACGAGAGAAGTCATCCACAAGAATGATCACGATATCGGATGAGGGCCCATATATAAAGGTGAACAAGCTCAAAAAGGATAGTAGAATGGTTTATAGTAGAAGAGGAAAAAACTTCGACGTTGCTTTTCTAATTGCCAAGCCTTGCGCCATGTTTACAATTGGCAAGCCTCACGCACACACGCACGCACTGCATGTGTGCGCGCACATGCGCACGCACGCACGCACTGCGTGCGTGCACGCACATGCACACGCACACACACGTACATGCACGCGCACATGCATGCCCACACGCATGCACTCACACGAGTGCAAGCATGCGTGCACACACACCCGCGCCCCCGCACATGCGCACATACTGTGTATATATACTAGTTCTATTCCCCTTTGCTATTTGAAATATTGTTGAATTTGAAATTGATATTATCAATGTCAAACTAAGTTAAGTTGATTTTTCAAAGTTATAAATTTAAAGAAAGTTGAAAATATATTATTTAATAAGGCAGATCTCACATGGGATGTTGAAGGATATCTTTGCGGAGAATATAAATGTTTGTAAGTTGCAACCTGTAAATGGTAAGCAACAATGTAAGGTTTGACAGACTCCAAAGAATTGATGATGGTGATTTAATAGGTATTATTTTTGGAATAAATAATGGATATATAAAAAATGTGGAGGACCGATCTTTTAAATATTAGAAGAAACCATATTTTGATAAGGAAAGAAATCTTATATACTTGTGCATTTTGATGTAGATACATTTAATAAATAGGTTATTCGATGATAAGATGGTGGAACGATTTTAATATTATTGCACACACTTAGGTTGGAGCATTGGATCGCGCCTGCCTGAACCTGACCCTGGTCTGACTCACAAAAGTCTAAGTCCGGATCAAACCCGATATATATGTGGGCTGGGCCAAGGCCCTCATATTGTTGAAATTTCAATCGGGCTAGGACCAATCCGAACCTTTGGCGGCCCGGATTTACCCGACCCAACCTCTTTAAGTATGGGTTTTGCATGTGGCTTTAAGCCCACTCTATATAAAATTCTCCTCTTAATCTAAATGAAATACATGCATTTCCCAAACTCTCTCCACTCACCTCCTGCTCCAACAGTCACCTAAATCCCAAGTCCCCATCCCAATCCACCACTCTTTTCATGGAAATCCCTGTGAAGAACTGCCCTGACGTCCAGTGCTGACTTCTCCCCGAGTTCGCAGTGGAGCCGTTAGATTTTAACGATGTCGAGGCATCACTCTCAAGTGCGGTCTTAAACCTCTCGACGAGCATCATTGGCATGGGGATGATATCCATCCCAACGACATTGAAGGTCCTCAGGATCAATCCCACCGTCACCGCGATCATCCTCCTGGTATTTCTTGCGATGTGGTTTGGTATACAACCGTGGAGGCGGCACCTCGTGGATGTTGTGCGCGGCGGTGATGTGGGAGTCGTTTTGAAGGGGAGGGGGATTGACGGTACATTCCTTGTGGCATTTTTGCATTGTTCATCAACTGAATCAACCCTAACACTAGTGATGCCTGCAAAAACTGCAACAAATATATGGATCTATCAAATTAAAGATGAGGCACGTAGTCCAACTAATGAAGGACTTTCTGATTTGCGAAAAAAGCATACCAAATTGTTCAAGCAATATTACTAGCATCCTTAGTAGATGTGTGTATGTTGTATAGTCATATGACTTTCACCATCGACATGAAAAAAAATCACCAGTCACTTTTCAACTAGGTGATGTGCAGAAGGATGAGTGCATGTATATAAGCACTATCATTTTATGTACAATCTTCTCTCAATTCTTTTCTATATTATAATCATGCAATTCCATATCTGAAATAAAATATAATTATATTTGCATTATTGTTTAGGTTCCTTAGTGCGACTAAGGATGCTATCTTAGCCATTTTTAAGTATCATACTGTTGTAAAATATTGATATATAAATCTAAAGAATTAGATCAAGGGAAAAAATTACAACGTAAAGTGACATTCTAAGAAGAGATCTTCAGTTTGAGAAGAGATGCCAGTCTTCTTTAAAGACAGATATCCGATTAATACTCTTGATGCGTGTCTTATGTATCAAGAGTATATAGCTATATAGTTAAATACAAGTATACAGACAATATGATATAAAATGGGATTCTAGCTCATTTATGTCTTCCATTATTTCTTCCACTCCTATAAATGAATAATTTTGTTGTTTCCTTTTAACCATGATTTTTTTCATTTCAAATCACTTGATAAGTGAGCCTCAGGTATAGATTTTTGAAATTAAAATATCATTTAAAATGCAATAACATTTTAGAACATATACGCTAACTGTATACTCGATCCCTCCTTGGTAAAATTCACAATTCCACCCCTCATTACGTGTTCTGTCATGACTTCATACATTTTAGTTTCATTTTCGAATGCATGATGAAAAATATATACTCACATGATTTAATAGTGGCATTTTCTAAAATGGGGGGTTGTCTTGAGGAAATTATCTTAATACCATCTAGAGTTGTAGAAACCTTATTATTGTAATAGCATCGTGTAATTCAACTTAAGGAGGAGAATGTTAAGAATTAAGATATAGATATGTATCCCATGGATCTTTTCCGATACACCTATGTTGAACATGCATCCTACCTTTTAACTAAACATCGTTTGTAAGATGGATGTTGAAGTGATTTCCTTTCCGGTATTTAGTTTCAAGTTTACTTCTAAGGATATGTTTCGGAAATCTAATTAGCAAGCAAGTTAGGAGGGGTTGCTCATCAAACATGAAGATAGAAAACTTGTGCACGTACCTAATAAAGACCTAACTTTTGCCCTGAAGACGTGTTGTTAGATAACTTGCTGCATGCAATACCTTACCTTCCAAACCATCCTTTTATCTTTTAATAATAAGGGAAAATTCTCTCTTCTGATAGAGATTAATTTAATGTTTTATAAAATTCCAGGTTCAACATATGTAAAGTTCATTCTCAACTTATTTTGCAAGGATCCATTCAATTCATATGCGAATAAATAGTAAAATATTCCCAATCCAGGTCTACGTCTCAACGAGAATAAAACTGTTGATGGGAATAAACAAATCAACATATTATTATCTATCATCTTCATTCCTATATAGCGTTCGACCTGAGAAATTATTATTATTATTATTATTATTATTATTATTATTAGAAATATAAGCAATTGCGGTGCTATTGGAAGCAACGTGTGGAGAATATATAGAGTTGACAATTAGCGTGTGGAATCGGCAAAGTCTTCTTCAGAGCTAATAATACGTATTTTTTTAAAAGGTCAACGTCGATGTCGGAATGTTGGCCTTTCTTTCTCATTTAAATTAAATACATCAGCATGCATGTACGATTTAAGTACGTGCAACCTCTGGCCAAGCCGACTATTGCAAGTATTTTCGACCATGAGATGGGAAAAATAATATCATACAACAATGATGTCAAGGGAGATCTTCAACTCCATGATACATGGATACGTAAATACTAGAGATATTGGATACTGATATATCCGTATCCAATTATCATCGTATCCATTTTTTAAGTGGATATGGATATGTATTATTTGACGAATATGAATACGAGTTTTTACTTTTTGACGGATACATATATGAATACGGATACCATTTTCAATTTTTATTATGATATAGATACAAATACTACTACAAATATACACCACTTCACATACATACACTCATTTATACTCTCTAACTATACTCCACTCAATCTCTGTATACGTTCCTGTTACCAATATACTTGATGGCTCTCTAACTCTCTTGGTTGTTCTCTTGGTTGATTACACTCCAACCATTTTGATTAATATTATAAGGAGATTCGCTAAAAGAAACCCCCAAACCTATTCAAGAAACAATGTTTTGCATGTAAAGATTGTCCTACAACTATTGTAGGATAAACGAGGGTTTTCATGAAACATACATTCAATGGCCTATGATGATTAATCAATTATTTTCATAATTATTAGGCATCATAATTAATCAAGGTAAATTCACAATCTCCGTGATTTCCATTTGTTGGAGTATATGTGTTATGTGTCATTTATGGTGTAGATGGATAAGTGGATCACTCCAGGATCCATCTATCACATCCAGTTGTTTAGTTCCACATCTACTAGTTGTGAGATGTGGAGACTCGGTGAGGTCTATATAAGAAGCCCCTCACCCCCTGTATCCAGCGAGAAAGTGCAATGCATAAATAAGCATTCGATGCGTTCCCCCATGATTTCATCCGCTCCTTAGTGAGTAGGGTTCTACAAAAAAATTCTACGTTCCATAATATTTTTATCTTTATTTCTCTGATACGCTTCCACATTGTATTTTCTAACATGGTGTCAGAGCGGTCTATTCTCGGGATTTCATGTTCATTGTATTTGTACGAGATTCGTGATTTGTTCAAAAGATTTAGGGTTTCACAAAACCCTAATTATGTGAAGATTAAAGTTCATGTTTTGAAAATTGTTCTGCATTTGTGATCGAGTTCTAAACTCAGATTTAGGGTTTCTTAAAACCATTATTATCCAGCCTTCATCCTCGGTGCCGAGCAATGCCACTGTGGGCAACACCTCTCTCCATAACTCCTTCGATGATGATCCAAGTTCTAGGCGGCGACTTCGCTTGGAGCCCCTATCAAGCAGTGGTGCCTCCACATCTCCTTCTTCTACTTGGCGGCACCGCCAGTCTCCAATAGAGGTAGCGCTCCCTTCAGATCCAGCAGGAGAGCCACACATGCAACAGCCCTAGTCGCAACCCTTCGGCGACTCAAAATTGAAGCCCATGCTCCTACAGTGCCGCATCTTGCCCTCGGATGATAGGTAACGATGGCCACCACCTTGCCTCAAGTCCATGCGCCCCATCCAAATTCGCATCGATGGTAGCTCTTGCTCGTGAGGTGGCATGCAAACCTCCAGATCTCGGTGTAATTCCTCCTCTCTTCAACTCGTGTAGGTGGCGCGAGCTCTTGCAACTCATCCAGGTGGAGGTTCCTTCTCCAAGAACCGCATATCTATCGCCTCTCCAATGCTTCTCTAGGCGGCATCAAGAATGTCAACAAAAATATTTAATTCAAGATCAGTGGGAGTGGATGGAAATATGATTGAGCTGAGAAACTCCTTGTTTATATTCTCAATGTCTAGATTATCAAATTATAAAATTGTTCCTCGAGTTTGATCAGGAACATCTTCTTTTCCTTCGTTGATGATTTCATAAAATCCCCCATGCTAGTCTCCAATGACATTCTCGAATAATTCAGATGATGTACATGGGAGAATACATGACAGATCGATACTAATGAATGATGCTCCTTAAAAGTGGATGGCTCTAGAAAACCAGGCGAGTGAAGATCAGGAAAGGACTAGGTCCTACAACAATGGATCTAGGGTTGAGAATTTTCTTTGGAATTAATTGATTTTGTGAACTCAGGTTTCTTCTTTTCTTGCTCTTCTATTAGTTTTGTTATTTCTTTAATGTCGTCCTTCATTGAATAAAATATTTTGAGCCCTTGCTTGGTTAGTATAGAAGGAATAAGTATTATCTCCAAGATAATTTCTTTTACAAAAGCTATGGAGACGAGGGCTTGTAATATACTTTTAGGTGGCGTGTTGACCCAATCATCTGAATAGATATACTTGGTTAACGATCGAAGAGGAACCGGCATATAAAAATCCTTAAAATTTTCATTTCAAACACAATATTGTATATAATTCACCAACACAACGCAAGTTGCCGCAGAAGCGGTTGTTTTTTCAAAATTTTAATTTATTGCTCACAAAAACTCAATCACATAAAAAGATTGACCTAAAATCTATTTGTAGATTTAAGGATTGTCCCTAATTCCTAAGCTTAGTTGCATCCACTTTCAACCAGTATGGGTGAAAGTATACGGACCGTACAACGACTACCTGTATTTCTTGAGGACGGTACCAAATTCAGTATCCTTTAATCATCCACTATGCTAAGGTTTCCCTCTCTGAAAAGTAGCTAAACGTTTTAAATTCAGTAGTCAAAACTTCCATAGGATTTTTGGCTCTAACCTAGGATTTAATTTGTGCATGTGCGATTATGTATAATGTGCAACACTTCAAGCAATTCAGACCGCTTTCGTCCGAGCCACAAGGTGACTTTTCGAACTTATATGATTAAGCTAGCAACTCAACTAGTGATCTTTTTTTTATAAGTGAACAGAGGGAGAGAGATCCACATAGATGGATATAGCAGAAGAACTTGATTTTATGATTTCCAGATTTTAAAAAAAATATACACACAAATGCAAGCACATAGAAATATCTAAGTGATTGGAAAGATCTTACCGTATGCGGTATGTTGGATCCAGAATATGAGCTATAGAGAATGAGAGAGAACAAGAGAGTGTGGGATATGCCCACTTTTTTTTAATTTTTTTACCTGTAATGAAAGACAAATGAAATTAGTTTACCAAATTAAAATTAAAAAAAAAAATACCAAAATAAATTCTGAAAGTTGCTGAGTCCTTGACAGCGACACCAAAATGAAGATGCATATTTTTGGTGCGCTAAAAGTGTGTTTTAATACGCCGTTGTTTGCACACACAAAAATCGAGGTGTTCAGATAATTTTTTTTCAACTACAAGCCATTAAATACTAAACTAAGCATAGGGTAAGTAGATGATAGATCCACATAAACTCAAATATTTTACGCGAATTTTTATTGTATTTGTAAGTGCATTTTTGACTTTATTGCACAAAAATTAATCATATTTTTATTTTTATTTTTGATGCTTAAAATGCATCAAAACTACTGTCACTAGGTTCTAGGTATCATAAGGATCACACGGGAATTTTTTAGGATTTTTTTTCAGATTTTTGTGCGATTTTTGGTGAATTTTGGAAGTGTTATAGGTATTTGTGTAATTTTCTAAAAAACTTAGGGGCTTAAATGAAAATAAATAGAAAATAATGGACATGACTATAATTAATTAAATGTAGCAGGATAGAAGTGAAATTATGCCAATTAAAAAAATTAATAGAAAAAATGTAGAAAAAGAAACAAGTTTTCAGAAAATGGTAAGGTCCTGGAGGATTGATAAAAGAAACTTGAATAAAAAAAAGTGCAAATAACGTAGGATATAATAATAAAAAATTGGAATAATGTAGAAAATAAATAAATATTTTGCGAAATTGCAACTAGGTACAAAAGACTAAAAAAACTAAAAGAAAAACAAGAATTATGAAGGGGTCCCTGGGACCCCTTCCTTCTTCCTAGAGGTCATGACAGAGGTGAACGAGGATGAGCGCAACACCGAGCACGAAGGGTGGCGTCAGCTGGCGATGACGACAGGCAACGAGGGTAGGGGAATGGAGAGAGGCGGAGGGAGGCAGCGGTGGTGGTTGAGCCGCAATGGAGGGTGACTGTGGTGCGATGGGTTCATCTCGTGATGGGTTCTGCTTTGGGCTGTCCTCTGTGATGCCCCCTCCTCCCCTTTTGTTGTTGGCGTTGAGGGGGAGGGGAGGGGGCGACGATTGCACGAGAGGTGAGGGGGTAGAGGAGCCACGTTGGAGGCGAAGGCGGAGGGGTGCGAGCGACGTCGGCTGGAGCTTGAAGAAAGAGGCTCGTTGACATCAGCAACCATTTTTTTTATTTTTTTTGAATGATGGCATCATGCTGATGTCAGCTATTTTGTCGCGTAGTGGATTGGAGTCCATTAGGCCTCTTCTAAGCTAGTCCTGAAAATAAAAATAAAAAATATTAGATACTTAATATGGGCTTGGAGCCCATATTTATTACAAAATAAATTAATGCATTTTCTTTTTTCTTTTTTTTTGTAAAAAAATATTGATGGAATTTTTTCATCATTTGAAATGCAATGCATATGAAAATGATGAGATGAAAATTATGCACAAAATGAACAAAAAGCAATTGGTTAAACATGAATTTTGCTCAATAAAATATATAAAAAGATGATAAATCGTAGATTTATCAGTAGGTTCGCTGTCAAATCAGCGTGTGACTATATCACAATGGAGCTGTCAAATCACTTGTGTTTGTTTTTGGAGGGGTCGTATATAATATAATATGATATCTAATGGTCAGAAAGATGCCGTCTCTATCTTAAATCTCTTCGGCCGCAAACTGAAAGGTTTGAGAACTGAATTATTGTACATAAACAACCGGAAAGAAGTTTGTCGGCTCAAAAGCCAAAATCAACCATTTCCTTTGTGTGTAAGCATTTCGTATTATCCGATATGGTATTAAAGTTTCCTACTTGGTATTAAAGTTGATGAAATCGAAACGAAGCAATCGACCTAAATGCGTACCTCACGACGATGTTGACACGACAGCTTAGAGAGGAAGATTTCTTCGTCAAAAATAATAAGGTGTAATTTTATATTTTTGACTTCTCAGTCCACTTTTATAGCACATTTAAAATGACTGTATCGAGAGAAACTTGATGTACATGTTATGGGTCAAGTTTAA